>CM052702.1:5529005-5605995 GCA_028551405.1 Uromys caudimaculatus
CAACCCAGATGTCCCTCATCAGAGGAATGGATACAGAAAATGTGGTACATTTACACAATGGAGTACTACTCAGCTATTAAAAACAATGACTTCATGAAATTTGCAGGCAAATGGATGGAACTTGAAAATATCATCCTGAGCGAGGTAACTCAGTCACAAAAGAACGAACATGGTATGTACTCACTGATAAGTGGATATTTGGATTTGGATTTATTCCAAAACGTTTGGAATACCCAAGTTTCACTTTACAGTAACCGCTGGAGAGTGAGGTCCCAGATGGAGGAGTTGGAGAAGAAACTGAAGGAGCTGAGGGAGTCTGCAGCCCCATGGAGGGAGCAACAGTGTCAACTGGCCTGCCCCCCCCTTCCTGGAGGCTGGACCACCAACCAAAGAATACACATGGACAGACCCATGGTTTGGACCACATATGTGGCAGAGGAGGGCCTTGTTGGCCATCAGGGGGAGGAGAGGTTCCAGTAAAGGGGAATGTCAAGGTGGGAATATGTGAGTGGGCAGGCAGGTGGGTGGGAAGTGGAATTCCCTCATAGAGTTGGGCGAGGGGGAAGGGATAGGTGGTCTCCAAAGTGGAGACCTAGAAAGCGGGAAACATTGGAAATGTAAATAAAGTATAAAATAAAAAGTAAAATAAAATAAAAAAAGAAAAAAAATTTTCATAAGAATATAGCTATCAAAATATAAGGGTAGTACTCACTATAGAGACTAGTGTCAAAGAGAGAGAAAAAGAAATTTGGTGATTTGAAGGAATGGAGTGATACTCTATAGTATATGGTTGTCGAATGTTTTCCTGGATCACATTAAGTTGAGAAATAGTTATTATTTCAATTCCTTATTTTTTAAATCAAACATTTTCACATGAATAGCAGTAAGAACAGATTATCACTTCTCTTTGTGCAACAACAAGCATTTAATTTAAAATAAATTTATATTAATTGATAGCCTCATTTAGTAAGGGCATTGGTTTCCTGAGCTTTATCTTTAATATTGACATCTGCCCTAGTATTTATATTAAATTCATATTTTTCATCAGTTAAAGAATGTCTAAACTCATTGCAAATGTTGCAAAGGAATCACAAAATATAATAACTGTACCCTGGTGTACAATACTTGCTTTTTACACTTGTACAAAAAGAATTGAGAACATAGGTAAGCTGGAGATTTCTTTTTTCATACTATACCACAACTAGTTCCAGCATGTAATTGGGATATGCACAAAGAGACACAGCTTGAATAGCAAATGCTTGCAGAGGAAATACCCTGTGACAGAATCCATCAGATCAGATTTCCTGGTAAGGGCAATATGAAAAGAAGGCCTGAAAAGATAGAAGATGCTGTATAAATATCAAGGCAGGAAAAATTGATCTTGCTGTTGGGAGGAATGGAAGAAAACACATCAACAGCATCACATGAAGCTGCATCTTAAGTGTGGAACTTCATGGATGTAAAGTGAAGCTTCAGACGCTTACTGATCAGATCTCACTCGCAGCTCATCTGCTAGGAGTCGTTGTTTGGGTGAAATGTCCAGTATATCTCTTTTGGAAACCTCCAACCTAGTCTGTGGATGCATCACAAAGTAACAAACATCTGTGCTAATGGCTGGTGTCTGAATAGAAGAGACGGAGTTCTAACCGACCTACCAGACAAGCCGGTCTTGTAGATGACTTCTTAATTTCAAGATTACATTATACATCATTGTAGTACTTAGAAAGAAGTATTGTGTAGATGGTTTAAACTATACAGTCTGGTTTTGAATTAATTATGCCTGTTTTCTCTTTCTTTTGAAATCAAGGGTAAAAACCTTCATATATATGGTTTCCTATCAGTTCAGTGTACACCTCCCCACAGTTGCCTGGCAACCTGGCCCACTATAAAAGGGGCTGCTTGCCTCTCCTCTCTCTCTTATCTCTTACTGCTCTCTCTTGTATCTTTTATCTCTTACCTCTCCCCATTCCCTCCCCCTCTCCACGTGGTCATGGCCAGCCTCTATTCCTCTACTTCTCTACTCTTTCCCTCTCTCTGCCTTTCTCTGCCTCTACTACCCTATTAACTCCCCTCCCCATGCCCTGAATAAACTCTATTCTATACTTTACCGTGGTGTGGCTGGTCCCTCAGGGAGAAGGGATGCCTCAGCATGGGCTAACTGAGGTGCATCCTTCCCCCACACCTACCTCCACCCATACCTTCATAGAACATATATATATCTTTATCTTTTTATAAACACATCATTGGTGTCATGACTCAGATTAGAAATTCTGCAGGTTTGCATCCCACCTCAGCCGCCATGAGAGATCCACGATAGCTCAAAAGAACTGGTAAGCCCCCCATCCCCCACTGGTCAGAGTAACCATCCACACGGACTCAGGAGAGAGTTTTGAGCTCGGAGCTACTCCTGTGTCACCCTGAGTAAATGACCATTTGCATTGTCCCCGGGGAGAGTTCTTGAGTTCAGAGCTACCCTGTTTTGTCCTTGAGGATGGGAGACATTCAGTCTTTCACTGATCCTCATTTTAGGACTTATTCCCTTGGGTGAGACATTCCTCTTTCCTTTTGAGACAGTTTCTTTCGCTGATTCCAGGCTGGGCCTGGACAACTGCTCTCTCAAGAGCACTGCCTCTGAGCATAAGTCCCCTTCCCCAGTGTCTCGCCCAGAGTCAGTCTTTCACTGCCTTTGTCCCTATTTAATTGGATGTCTTGGTCTTAAACAATCTCCCTCCATCTCGCTAAACTGGCACTTTCTAAGGACCTGTAGTGCAGACTTCCCTCCCCCCTCTCATTTGTGGCTCACTGCAACCAGTAGTTCAGCTAGTTGGCCAGAAAAAGCAAGTCTGGCCATGCCCCTGCCAGTTACTCTACTTGCTGCCCTCCCCCCTCTGCTCCTTAGCTCTACTCTCAGTTCTCAGAGGGAAAGGTGAGTCTGGCCCCAACCCTTGTGTACTGCCAGAGGTCCCCTCCTTCAGACTTACTTTCCCACGCACGTTCGACCATCTGCAAAAGCTCACAGCCATGGAAAACACAGCTTTGGCCCTTGCTCACGCCCTATCTGCCCCTAAAACAGCTTTAAGCCACTTCTGCACATGTGAGCCTCTTCTGTCTCTGCCCCCTGCCAGGGACTCTGCTGCCTCCCCTGTCCTCCCGCTCCACCAGTCCCTGATCCCTGATCTCCTTTCCACCTTCCAGCACACACAGGGGACTTTATCCCTCTCTCCCTCTCTTTCTAGGCCACTACTGCCAGCTTTCTTATTCTGGTCCTAGCCATATGTCTCTTTGCTACTGCTATTAAATTCTATTCAGTTATAACCAATCAATCTATATCACTCTCAATCCTGTCAGAAGTTTATTAATTCTTAAGTTTATGGCAGACAGAATTCCCAAAGTCTTTTAGCAGTTGGCTCAGGATGGTAGATGGTCTCAGAAGATGTGGACACAGCTACAGAATACTGCCTAGATTGTGATGACAATCACTGAAACGCAGTGGATAAAACTAGATAACTTGAGTCAAGGGGCTTGGCTAAATCAAGGTAAGCTAAGCTTACTTCTCATGTCACTTGTATTCATTCCACAGAGAAAAAGCCCTGCATCTTCTGTGCTTGAAAGCCAGACTGACTCTGCCCAAGTTGCCATGAAATTGCCACAGAGACAAGGGAACTGTTGACTATTGGACTGTCATTTTTTAAATAATATAATTGCTAGATTTTTGTTTATTTCTCAGACTTCTGACTACATTGACAGCTAAGCTTTCACAGACATAATCTGCTATCTCCTTACCTAAACTCAGTTTCCATTAATTAAATGCTTCATATTTCTTCTTCTTGATATGCCACTGTCCTAATATTATCTAAGTCCCTATAAATTTGCCTAACTAATAAAACATTCCACTATACGATTCAACTTTTTCAACTTTTTAATCTTGTCCCTTCTGATTCACAAAAGGCTCATCTTAAAGACTGTTCATGTTGTTAACTCATGTTGTTATCTCTTTTATAAACTTATAAGCTACAGAAAATCCACTCAGATCTGCTCCTTTTGTACTCAATAGACTCCATCCAGATAAGTACATCTGCCCAAAGTTCCCACTTACTACCTATTCTAAAGGGTGGGATTCCTCTGGGTTTAAACAGTACATCTTAGGAAAAATGTTTCTTTTTCCCAAATGTACTTAGTCTACTTCTCTACCTATAATAATGTGTTTCAACATCTTGTAAGTCCAGGTGCTTACTACAACCAAAACAGCTCCAGAGACGCAACCATCAGATGTTACAATCTCCTCTCAGACACAGACGCTTCTACTGGACCTGTTCCTTCTGACCTATCCTCAGATGGCTCCATGGACCCTAGACAAACATCCCCCACACTCATTCTTCTAGGTTCCCCAGAGACATGTTGCCCCCAATGCCAGCATGAAGCAGTCAGATATTACGACGACCCTGTTCCTGCCTCTGTCTAATTTTTCTTTTTTAATTAAACCAAAATGGGGGAACATTAGCATTCTGTCTAAACTCCACCCCACAGTTACCTGGCAACAGCCAGGTGGGCCTGGCCCACTATAAAAGGGGCCACTTGCCCCTCTTCTCTCTCTTATCTCTTGCTTCTCTTGCTTCTCTCTTGCATCTCTTACCTCTTACCTCTCCCTATTCCCTTCCCCACCCTCTCTCCATGTGGTCATGGCCAGCCTCTACCCCTCTACTTCTCTACTCTCTCCCTCTCTCTGCCTTTCTCTGCCTCTACTACACCCTTAGCTCTCCTCCCCATGCCCTGAATAAACTCTATTCTATACTATACCGTGGTGTATAGTTGGTCCCTCAGGGGGAAGTGATGCCTCCGCATGGGCCCGCTGGGACACATCCTTCCCCTACCTCCCTCCATACTCCCATAGAACATATATTATATACATCTTTATCTTTTTATAAACACATCACATACCATGTGTGTCGTTTGTGTCTGGGTTACCTCACTCAGGTATTTTGTAGTTCCATCCATTTGTCTGTGAATTTCACGAAGTCATTGTTTTCATTAGCTGAGTAGTACTCCATTGTGTAAACATCCGACATTTTCTGCATCTATTCTTCTGTTGAAGGACATCTGGGTTGTACAGCAGGGAATAGGAGAGAGGTACAGAGGGTCTGAAAATTGAATGAAAATATGTAGCAGTGGTGGATGAGGTACTGGGCATAGCCACTGGAGGGTCCCAGATGCAAGGGAGAGGCTCTAGCTGAAATGTGAAGCAAAGGGGATATAGAATCTGTAGAGACCACTTCCAGTAAATAGGCATGGCCCCTAGTCAAGGGATGGGGCTGTGTACCCATCTCAAAGTTCTTAACCCAGACAATATTCCTGTCCAAAGGAAAGACAAGGACAAAAGATGAAACAGAGATTGAAAGTAGGGCCATCCAGGGACTGTCTCACCTGGGGAACCATCATGTCTGCAGACACCAAACCCTGACACTGTTGCTGTTGCCAAGAGGCACTTGCTGACAGGAACCTGGTCTGGTTGCTCCTTGGGAGGTTCTGCCAGCAACTGACTAATGCAGATGTGGATGCTTGGAGCCAGCCATCAGACTGAGCTCTGGGATCCCAGTGGGTAGGGGAGCTGACAGAAGAACTGAAGGAGCTGAGGGGGATTGCAACCACACAGGAAGAACCATGGTGGCTTGCTGGACCACCTAGTGCTCCCAGGGACTAAACCACCAACCAAGGAGTGTACAGGGAGGGATCCATGGCTCCAGATACATATGTAGCAGAGGATGGCCTTTTCTGACATCAGTGGGAGGGGATGCCTTTGGTCCTGTGGAGGTTTGATGCCCCAGTGTAGGGGGATGTTGGAGCAGAAGGTCAGGAGAGGGTGGATGTGGGGAGGAGCACCCTCATAGAGGCAAAAGGGAGGATGAGAGGATGGATGTGGGATGGGAGGTTTGTGGAAGGGTAAACAGGAAGTGGGATATCAGTTAAGATGTAAATGAATGGAATGATTAATTAAAAAAACATATTTTTGGAAACATTTTGCTGTTTCACAACCCTATTGGTAAACTTCACTGACCACAGTGCTTCCCATCTCATTCTAATGGTGTGCTGAGTATTCCCCACTCACTGAATCCTTGTTGTCCTTGGGAACTTGAAGTCACTGAGAGTCATGAGGAAGTTATAGCTAGCTGAGCCTAGGCTGGAAAAAGCCTTGTAATTTCAGAATTCACATTTTTAGAACATTCTTCTTAAAACTCTATTCAAGAAAGCCAGTTTGGTTTATTGGAACCTAAAAAGATATTTAAGAAAAATTGATAAAACCTAAGCCTCTGCTAACCTAAGCCATCAGGCAGTTTGGCACGTGAGTATTGTCATTGTGTTTGATTCCACCCAAAGTGGATAGACCTGATGTCATAGCATAAGTAAATTTCATTGAGCTCGCTTTTATGAGTTTAGATAAAGTAGATATTTTGTAGAACACATAGCAAATAAATGGCTTATAAAATCCCTCATGTTTGAAAATAAAAATAGATGGTAGAAGTAAACACACACACACACACACACACACACACACACACACACACACACTTGATGTTCAGGGTATTAATCACCTCTATTGCCTCTACACTTAGTAATTGTTAGGAATCCCTCTGTTCTAGTCCTAGTATCCGTGCATTTACAAATCGCCAACGATCCTCTTTTCATATGTAAGATGTTTCTACATACATACAATTTTATTGTATTCTTTCAGACTTCCTTATGAAGAAAAATACTACTGCTATGCATCACACCAACTTGAGGAAGAACAGTGTTAAGATATTTATAAACAGGGCAATAGGCAGAAGGAATGTTGCTCTCTAGCACTCAGAGATGACCTCAATAATTTATCACTGCTTTTGTGTGTGTGTGTGTGTGTGTGTGTGTGTGTGTGTGTGTGTGTGTGTGTGTGTAAAACCTTTCCAAGCGAAGAACATTTAAACACATAGCTCTCTAGGAATAAGTTATTAACTGATCTATACTGACATATAGGGTTCCAGCCTTCTCTGTTTTCTAGTTCTTTTTTGGCAGGGCAGTGCTACCTTAATGAAATTATTCAAAATTCTTTCATAGGCACCATGCCTGTAGACTGGAATGAACCAAGCTTGTGTAAGGCAACAACAACAACAACAAAACATTATTGTTTACATAAAAACAAAATGTTATTGTTGACCTAAAAACAACACTATTCCAATTTCGATTTCAAAATTCCTCTTTTACAGAAGAACAGCATTTAATGAATATCTTTGCCTACTGACATGCTTCTAGAATCCAGTTTATCTGCAAACGGTTTGAAGAAATGTTTTTCTCTCATTTGCCTAAGAATTCTTGAGTTTAGTATACCAAGATTTCTCAACAAAATACTTATGTGACAAATGTATTAAAGCAATAGTAAACTGAGCAATAGTAGAAAATTCTGAATCCACTAAGTGTTGAAATAACAAAAGTAACTGAAAATAGTGACTAGTAGTGAAATGTTTATTCTACTAAGAGACTCTTAAGAACACAGAATTTTCTATATATTTTTTTTACAATATTTATCTTGAAGACTAGAACTGGTTATTTAAGATTGCAAGAACTTGGGGATGCAGAGATTTCTCAATGGTTAGGAGCACTGGTTGTTCCTCTAAAGGACCTAAGTTGGGTTTACAGCACCCATGGATAACACAGCCACCTGTAACTCCAGTTCCAGCAGACTCAACAACTTTCTTTGGCCTCCATAGTGCATAAACGTATATTAGGCAAAACCCACATATACATTAAATGAAAAACAGAAAGAGTTATGTTAATGTGAAGACTATTTTAGAATGAAAACAAGGTAGAGTCTTAGATACAAATTTTTGCTAGAAATAAAAGGATCTGAGATATTTGGTTTACATTAATATTAACCACATTTGTTAAATAGTTCATCTTAATAACATATCTCCAGGTCCCAGATTTACACCTTTGGATAGAAGAGTAATCTATGTAAAGATAGCTTAAAGTTATCAAAAACAAAAATAAAAACTTCATGGTGGTAGAAAGCAAATGTGAGAACATTTAGAGAAATTAGAATAAAAAATAAGTGTGGAATATTTTTTCCTTCTTAGAAATGCAGTAGAATTAGCATCGTATGCCAAGCTATGGCATACATTGATTTTGAAACCAAAGGTGGAGTCTAAATATAAATAAAAAACAATGTACTAAAAAATCATGTCTGTAGTAATATGACTCTTCATGAGAAATCATATTTTAGTAGGAAAAGTTTATCTAATAAGAAATAAACTGAGACATAGGAGAATTTAATGACATTGTTCCTGATCAGGGAAAGCAATCATTCTCTCAGAAATGGATTCATTCATTTCTTTAAAACTGAAATTCTAAGTGCAAGAGATATTTTGCTAGTGATTCTGATATTTTATAAATCAGAAAAAAATAAATAGCATTGAGCTATTTTATGACTCAGAAGAGTATGAAATGAGATCCCAATACAGAAAAACTGAATTTATAAACTATCTCATTTTATGGCAACATTTAATCAGTAAAGCATTGACATTGGAAAACAATACAGTATTCTTGTTGAAAAGAAAAAGATCCTCCACTGTAGTAAGGAATATGTTTTAAGCCAAGTACGTGTGCTAGGGAGGCAGTTGCTAGCATTTTGAAAGCCCAAACACAGCAATGTAAACATTTACTGTTAAATTTTCAAAGTCATTAAGAAAAAAAGCCACACACACATTTTTACCACCCAAATATGTAAAGCAAGTATTGTTTTGCGGCAACATCTTTTTGTTTCTTTGGTTGGTTTGGGGGGGGGGGGCTTTTTTGTTTTTTTTTTGAGACGGGGTTTCTCTGTGTAGCCCTGGCTGTCCTGGAACTTACTCTGTAGACCAGGCTGGCCTCGAATTCAAAAATCCACCTGCCTCTGCCTCCCAAGTGCTGGGATTAAAGGCGTGCGCCACCACTGGCTGGCTTGTGGCAACGTCTTTAGTGTTTGCTTTCCCTAGGGTGCAGCTCTATGGTATTTCCAGCCTCGGACTTGTGTTTTGTAGTCACGGGTGCTAGTGTTCTGCCCTTTTATGTTCTAAGACCACTTATTGGAGGATGAAAGACTCGCTACAGTGCTCTAAGGTTAAGAGGTGCTATTGAGTTGCCCAGCACAAGAACATACCACTCACCTTTTGTGTTCATTAGCTAATATGTTCGGGTTCTATGTAGCTTTCTCTTGTGCCACCTGCATTAGCAAACCATAGGACAACAAGGTTGTTAAGCAGTTATCACCTTCTGCTGCTGTTTTCGTTACCCAGACTCTCTTAGACGTTCCTTTTTCATCAACATGCCTAGGGGCCCCTGTACTGACTCTTGGCAGTATTGATGAGCCTGGTGCTATTTTCTTTGGTACACCTCCACCGTGCACGTTCATTTTATCATATTTTGGTATTGGTAATTTGATATATTTCATTTTGGTAAAATATTAGCTCTGTTGTGGGACTTTTTATAGAATTACATTTCTTCAAAAGCATAGGAATATGTTCTTGTGATTATCAGGATCTCCTAATATTTACCTCAATTCTTTTGTAAGCTTATAGAAATTATTTTAAAGCATATTTTCTTGTAAATGTGTCATATCTGAAGTGCCAACACTTACTGTGAATACCATAGCATTTGCTGCATTTTTTTTTTTTCTGTGTGTATAATGTATCTCTTTTCAGAACAGGAATGTGTCTGCTAATGTTTACTGTTACACTGCTATCTTTGTGTGTCCAGTGGTTGAACACTATAATGACTTAAGAATAAACTGCTCAGAATTCAACAACAACAACAACGACAAAGAAGCTAAAGGGAGTTTGTCTTCTGCTGCTGATCTTGACAGTGAATATGGTGGACATTCCCTTGCCTTTGTCTAATCTCATACTGACCAGCTACTAATTACTCTTTTGAGCTACTAATTACTCTTTTGTTGGTGCGGTTCCTCTACCATCCTCTCCCAGTGATAAGAAATAGTTACTGATCAATGTTATGTGGACCCCTTTTCTGTATTCCTGTACCTGTTATAGAAAATTTTGTTTGCTTGTGTTATTTTTGTTCTTTTATTCTAAGCATATTTGCTCTTCTCCTGACTTGTGGGATATTTCCTCTTTCCTCCATAAACATTAAATATTTTGCTCCATATGAGAGAAGAGTTTGGTCGATGACTCATTTTTTCATGGATGTTTTGCATCATTTTGTGAACTATGTTCAGTCTGTGTGTGTGTGTGTGTGTATGTGTGTGTGCGCGCGCACGCTCATTCATGTGCATACCCACATGATTGCATATGTGTCTTTTTGTTTTCTCTCTGTTGCAGTGGGAAACACCATGATTAAAAGCATGGAAGGAAAGAGTCCATCATCCCAGCGAGAAACACCTACTCAAGGATTGCACTACTTCCAGTGGGCTTGCTGTCCTACATCAATCATTAATAGAGAAAATGTCCACACAAACATCCCCAGAGGTGACTCTAATAGAGGCGATTCTTCAGTTGTGGTTGCCTTTTCCTAGGACATGACAGTTTTTATCAAGTTGGCAAAATGTAGCCAGTATAATCAATCCCTTGTCAATTGGACGGACACACACACACACACACACACACACACACACACACACACGAGTATTAAAATATGCCCTATCCTTTTTGGTTTATTTCCAACAGCCCGTGTTTTAATCATAAAATATATCATAGTATAAATTTTTAACGTGCCACAATCTTTAAAATTGCCAATGGTTTAAAATTTAATATTCCAAGTCTCTTAGCTATGAAATTCTGTGAAGTTCAAAGCAGGTTATATACCTTTTTTTTTTCCAAAAAGGAAGAACTAGGTAACAAAATCAATGTGAGAGATTTAGGGAGAAGTTGTGGGGGACATTATCAGAACATACAGTATGAAAAATATTTTCTTTTGATGAAAAAGTCATACTTAATTCAAATTCTAGCAGTGAAATTTCAAATCATGTAATTCAGTAACTGATGCCTAAGACTCATTGACAATATCCTGGTTTCTAAAAGATCCTCCAGCTCTTTCATCCAAAAACTTCACAGCTTGTCTCATAGGCTCAGGGTAGATGTGTGCAACACTTAAGGCTGGATTTGGTGCTCACCAAACAGTCCTGGCAACTCCAATATGCTGGGGTCTTCACAGAAACTGAGGTTATACATCACCAATGACATCCTGAACTTCTTTAGAGACTCTAACCCTGCCACACTGGGACAAGCCTCAGATTCTCACTAAGAACTCTCAGTCCTTCAGGCTTTATGCTTCTAAATCACATGGGAGACAATCTTACACATTATACATTACCAGGTCCAGCAGCCAACTTGAGATATAATTTTGGCTCCTTCTGGACCACAGCATCTGTGTGCTGATCAGCAGAAAATACTTCCCAGAATATTTCACTGCAGTGATGTTCTCTTATTAATCACACTTGGTTCTTCAGTACCATCTACAGGTTCTTAATCTAAAATAGCACACGAGTTGCCGTGATAGAGTCTTTCCTTCCTTCTGAAATGTCAGAAGCCACGCCTCCATTGTCTGCACTTCTCTCAGTATTCCTATGATCCAAGGTTTCAAAGCAGCTCTGAGCATTCATTGACATTTTATAGCCCAAAGCTCCAAAATCCTTCCACAATGCTCAAAAAACAGTATGGTTGAATTCATCACAGGAATTCCACAGTTACTTATCAACTTTTATCTAGTTATGTTACAGTTGTAGTGATAAACATCATGACAAAAGGAAGCTTGGAAAAGAAAGTGTCACTTTTAGCTTACAGATTACAGTCTATAAGCACTGGAAACCAAAACAAGAACCTAAGGCGAAAAACTGGAAGCAGAAACAAATGAAGAGAGGTCACAATGGTGTTCTATTGGTTTGGTTTTCATGCCTAATTCTGCTTGCTTACCTATACTGCTCTGGAATCTCCTAAAACAAGTCTAGGTAGTCATTGATGAAGATATAGCCTCAATTGTAGTGGAGAATTTTGCAGATGCCAGGACTGTGCATCAGTCACATATCAATGCCCACTGTAGGCTGAGCCCTCTCATGTCAATCATTAATCATTAATTTAAAAAAGAACCAAAAGAGTGGTTGTACCAGCTTGCAATCCCACCAGTAATGGAAGAATGTTCCTCTTTCTCTACATCCGCACCAGCATCTGCTGTCATCTGAGTTTTTGATCTTAGCCATTCTGACTGGTGTGAGGTGGAATCTCAGGGTTGTTTTGATTTGCATTTCCCTGATGACTAAGGATGTTGAACATTTCTTTAGGAGTTTCACAGCCCTTCGAGTTTCCTCAGTTGAGAATTCTATGTTTAGCTCTGCTCCCCATTTTTTGATAGGGTTATTTGGATCTCTGGAGTCTAACTTCTTGAGTTCTTTGTATATATTGAATATTAGCTCTCTATCGGACATAGGATTGGTAAAGTTTGGAATACCCAAGATTCACTTCACAGCAACTGTTGGACTGAGCGTGAGGTCTCAGATGGAGGAGTTGGAGAAGGGACTGAAGGAGCTGAGGGAGTTTGCAGCCCCATGGAGAGAACAACAGTGTCAACTGGCCTGAGCTCCCAGTGCTCCTGGAGACTGGACCACCAACCAAAGAATACACATGGAGGGACCCATGTTGCTGTCCATATATATGGCAGAGGGGGACCTTGTTAGCCATCAGGGGGAGGAGAGGCCCTTGGATCTGAGGGTGTTAGATGCCCCAGTATAGGGGAGTGCCAAGGAGGGAAGACGACGAGAGTGGGTGAGTAGGTGGGTAGGGGAATACCCTCATAAAGGCAGGGGGAGGGAGGAGGGGATGGGAGGTTCCAAAGGGGAGACCTGGAAAGGGGGAAACATTTGAAATGTAAATAAAAAGAAAGAACCAAAAGGGCCTACAGACATGCTCACAATACAGACTAATGAAGGCAGGTCCTCAACTAATAATACTCCCTTTGCCTAGATGATTCTCATTTGTATCAAATTGACAAAAATTAACCTGTACAAGCAGTAGGTAGGTCAATGTTGCAAAGTTCATTGATAAATCTTTTTTTTTCAAATCAATTGTGTTTATAATTCATAGGCTAAAGTACAAACCAATAAAGTTTTTTTTGATAAAAGGTTATATACACTCCTTAGGCAAGAGAGTAGGACAAGATGCGTTTATTTGAAATATGCTTGCATCCATGCAAATAAATTTATACCAGTGCATGTGCGGCAGTGTTCCTCAGGTAATGTTTCTATTTACCCAGGGATATTCTGAAACATTTGGGAGAGTGCAGGCATATTGCCAGGAATGAAGGTGGTTTTAAGGGTTTTTCTTTAGGGTGTTGTATTGCTAGGATTGAATGTACTTATTAATAGCATGTTGGAGCTGAGACCAGGAATACTGTAAAGCATCTTGCAGCAACAAATTTTCCTGTCCAAAGTGTTAGTAACACAAAGGCTATAAAACATTGCTCTACTGAGGTCAGCCATTAACCGGAGGCTCCAATATGAAAGGTGAGGAACTCAGAAGAGGAACTCTTCAGCTATGTTCACTGACAGCACTTGCTGCAGCTTGGTTAATATGTCGTTTTTCTTATCTATGAATATCACAATGTATGAGAGCATCTGCCATGCTTCTGAAGGGACTTGGGAAGAACAGCAAGTGTTCCGGGCACTGGAGAAACCCTACTAGATTGCCTCTGCCTCTGCATTAATCACTAGTCTTCATTTTCTATAGCTAAAATGCTTTACAATCTAGGGCCTTTGCTGATCCTGGAGAGACAATTTCTCCTAAGGCTAGCTGTTTGCCAATGATAGAGAATAACCATCTCACGAGTGTGCTTTTCATATGCACAAAAATAATCCAGAGCTCTCATATTGCCTCACCATAAAGAAGGGTCATACTGTGGGGTCAAGACATCTGGGGATGGTTCCTCTACCCCAGAGTTGCCTACTTGCTGAAATTATTAAAACTGGCCATCCCTAAACCTGCTTACCCTAACTAAACAAAGCATAATAAAGGCTATGTCTGTTTTTCATAAGCTGCTCTGTCTGCCTTCTGACTCAACTGAGCTCTTATATGGCTCTGCATGAACAATCCACAAGCCAAATGCTTTAAAGAAAGATCTGTCTTTTCACTTGTGATTTTCTTCTATCTTCAAAACTATTAGAACTATAGCTGACAATAGGTTAAGGAAGTGACTTCTCTGCTCATGCTTGCACTATGGAGGGTTACATATTCTTACTCCATAATACACATTTGGATGTTCTTTAAGTTTATTTATTCTCCATGATGAAGTCTATTCTTGACAGTGTTTTCTCATAAACATTGCAGGTGAATTTCCTTAATGTTTATTCCTCTCCACCAATTGAAAATGCATCCCAAGTCCTGATTTG
The DNA here is from genome assembly GCA_028551405.1 of Uromys caudimaculatus. Classification (NCBI taxonomy): domain Eukaryota; kingdom Metazoa; phylum Chordata; class Mammalia; order Rodentia; family Muridae; genus Uromys; species Uromys caudimaculatus. The sequence goes on from CM052702.1 coordinate 5,543,398, forward strand.
AAGTCAGAAGGTTTATGAACACAAAGATTCTATCAAATATTTACTGAAGCACTGTCATTTATAGTTCTTTGTAAATACTCAGTAATCTCTTGATCCATGTTGATGAGCTACACATTGTTGACTTCCAAATAATTAATGTTCTACTTGTGTTAATAACAACATATCATTTCAGGTTCAATTTCTATTAATTTATTTGACTTTTGCAGCATTTAGATGGCCATATTTTTCAAATGATTCCTTTGTTTTTAAAAGGTAATGACTATGAAATTTGTTTAGAATACATAAAACTTCTTTAATAAGCATATTATAAATTAAGAGTACTATGTAGCCTATATTTTTACTTTGTTCACATGCAAATTTATAAAATCTGGGAAATATGCAGTGTCCAAGGAGAACAGATATATCAAATCCCCAGAAACTGGAGTTAGTGGCAGTTGTGAACCACCTAACTTGAGTACTGGGAAGTGAACCTGGGTCCTCAGGAAGAGCAAGCAAGTGTTCTTATCCTCTGAGCTCTGAGCTGTCATCTACACTCTACTGTGGGAACCCCCCCCCATTTTTATTTTTCATAATGAAATTTTAAGACATAGTATTTACTTGGATATTTTGTGTTCTTTCTTATATAACAGTTTATGCCTCCAGAATCATTATGTGGATGTATTTTTTCAGTGTAAAGTATCTGTAAGAATTTTTCTGATTTTATGATAGCATTTGCTATATTTTCTCAATAAGTTCTCAAATAACTGATTTCAATGTACACCTCCTTTGGTCAACTTTACATGTGATATTTCTGCCAGACTTTAAACTTTTTTTTTCTTCCAAATACTCTTTAAGGTTATATGCTCTTAGGTATTTCTCTTAAAACAAACAACATATTAGATAGATTCTGTTCACTGAGACAGATACTAAGCTTAATTTACTCTAATAGTTTGTCAATTTGTTCTTTTTGTTTCAAATTACTTTGGAATCTTCTCAGTATTCTCTCTTTTGTATGTCTGGTTCTTTTAATGAACTATAGTTGTATTGGCACCTTTTGCTTGTGAATCTAAATTTCACATGTTAAGGATTGGTGAAAGATGACTTGGTGGTTAAGACCTAGGGGCTCTTCAAGAGGATGCAGACTCAATTCCCAGCAACTACATGGCAGCTCACAACTATCTGTAACTCTAGTATGATCTAACAACCTTATCTGACCTCCATGGGCACCAGGCATTCATGTCATACACAGACATATATACAGACAAAAGACCCATATATATTAAATACATACATACAAACATACATACATACATACATATATACATACATACAAGTTTACAAAGCATTAAAGAATCATACAAATTAAAAGTGAATTACAATGATCAGTGTCACTAGTTAAAACAACATTGTGATAACACCTTATACAATTAGGATATTGGTGTCATATAACTGCACCTCTCATCTTTGATTGCTTTTCTGCTGAACATTAAGAAGTCATGATTAGAATCTGAGACCTAGAATATTATTTTTATCATTTGTATTATTGCTAATTTAAATACTGTGTTTTTATTTTTGTGCACACATCTGTGCACAAGTGGAGATTAGAGGACAGCATGAGGGAGACACTTCTCATCATCCACAATGTGAGATCTGTGACAAACTCAGGTCTTCAGCCTCCTTTGGCTGAGCTTTTTCAGTGGGCCTTTATGTTGGCCCTACAATTATGCGTTGCATACATTCTATTCTATTTTAATAATTAATTTTGGATTTATTTTCAAAGTCTGTCTATGATATTTAACTCAACTTCTGTTACACCACTTTTAATAGCTACCAATATATATTCATTAGTCTTTAGCTTAATCCTCACTTACCTTAATTTATTCAAGCTTTTGAGTAACATTATTTTGCAGTGCTGTTGCTGTAGTTTTTAATTTCTAACTTCTGTTTAACAAGCATTCTTTTCTTGACAATTCATTGATGTTTTACTTATAATTTTTTCTTTTGCAATAGAATACTTATTTTACAGATGCTATGAAAGACTTGTTTCACATTTCTTATATTTTTGGTTGTGAGCCTAGCCTTTAACGGCTGAGCCATCTCTCCAGCCCTTGTTTCACATTTCTAATAGTGAACTTTCCCTAAAAGTCTGTCCTTTCAGCTTAAATGTTGTTGTTTTATTTTACATCTATTGATATATCCATTCATCATTATCTACCATAACAAAGAAAATACAAACCAAGCTGGTTGTATTTACACTCATTGCAGGGTATGCATGAACTATTTGAACCTGTTTGAGCATCATCTCAGATGAATTTTGATCTTCAAAGTTAATGGCTGTGCAGTAGATCAAAGAACCTTTCTCATGTATAGAAGGCATTCATCATTTTGTCTATTCAGTCTTTTAATATAATTACTTTTTATTTTTATTATTAGGAATATTCTTTTGCTCTTACCTCAGAGACAGAATGAAGGAAAATAAAAGTGCAATGAATACATTGACCTGTGACCCTTACAATCACAGTTGTCTCTTAGTGTGTGACTCTCTCCATCCTTGAAGAGAGCACCTAGTAGTAATTTTATATCCTAGGTGAATATAAAAAGTGAATTTGGGGGATGGAAAGATCCTGGATGTAGGAGTAGGCCCTTTCTTCTAGAATAGAGGAAGCCAGTGTGGTTGGTTCATGGGGCTAAGTGGATGACTGTGGCATGAAAAGATTCATGACCTTCAGCTTTAATGATCATTTATCCTTCAGAAAACAAAATACAGTCAGGAGTACCCACGAATTATTGTTCTTTGTTAGCCCATAGAAACTTCTGTTTAGCACAGCTAGCTTTGATCATGCTGATTTGGAGTTACACATATTTACTTTTTAACATTAGTGGAGGCATCATAGGTAGAAATTGGGAAAGTCTTGGCCAAGCACTGTTAATACAGGAGACTTGGGAGATTGTTGTCTGCAACTTATATATGTAGCACCTTCTTATATCTTTTAGGGTTTTGTAGTTAAGTTATACCATTATGTATTGTCATTTTTCAAAGACTTTACATATCATGAAATTTTTTCAACTTCCTCCGTGTTCCCATGAGTGATATTTCTTATACATTCACAAATAGGGTAGCAAATCCTAGGAAAATCATTGCTTAATCTCTTTTAGTCAGAATCTGTCACAAAGTATTTTGCATACTCCTCTTGTTATGACTTTGAAAAAAAGGTGACTTAGTTTTCTTCTCCCTTGTGATTTTTGAAGACCAAGTCACTACTTGTCGCTCTGTGAATTGAAATCCCTCTCTTGGTTACCTGCCTGGAATCTTAGATTCTCTGGGGTGAGCCATCTCCTGTAAAACAGACTATATGGCAATCCTACCCTGAAAGTCAATGACCCTGAAGGTCATTAATATTTTATTTTGCCACACTCATCCACTTAGCCCCATGAACCAATCACATTTGCTTCCTCTATTCTAGAAGAAGGGCTCTACTCCTTCTACATCCCATGCCCCAGTCTTCCATTTGCACTTTTTCTACTCGCATAGTCAATTTTTTCCTGAGAAGCATACTCAGAATGTTCTACCTATCTCTCTCACACCTTGCAGAGAAGAGAAAACAACTGTGTCCCTCTCGGTAGGCACCCCCTGACAGTCTTCTATTACCTTGCAGTTGTCTATTCTATGTTCCCAAATGCAACTCTTCTAACTCCTAGGAGCAAGTTCTATTCCAACCTTACAGTTAAACCTAGGTCATTGTCAAGCTTCAATCACTGTTAGTTAAACCCGAATTTTCTGTGCCTTATCTATTATATGAAAAGGAGAAGAGACCCAGTAGGTTTGTCTTAGTCAGGTTTACTATTGCTGTGATGAAACCCCGTGACAAAAATGCCAGTTGGAGAGGAGATATTTATTCAGCTTATGATTACATATCACAGTCATCATCAAAAGGAATCAGAATAGGAGCTCAACCAGGGCAAGAGCCTGCAGGCAGGAGCTATGCAGAGGCTATGGAGGAGTGCTTCATGGCTTGGTCATCATGACCAGCATGCTTTCTTATAAAATCCAATACCTCAAACACAGATATAGCACCATCCACAATGGGCAAAGCCCTCTTACATCAATCACTAATTTAAAAAAATCCTATGTGTCTATCTACAGCCCAATATTATAGACATTTTTTTTCAATTGAGTCTCCTTCTCTCTAATGACTCTAGCTTGTGTCATGTAGATACAATACTACATACTACAGCTATGTTATTTTATTTGTGAAATGTACTTGTTAAGGCCTAGGTAAAATGTTAAAGCATAGGTAAATGTTAAGACTTAGGTAACTATTACTTGGCTACCCTACCATTATAAGGAAACTTTCTCATATGTTTCTGTTGTTACTAAGAAACTTTCTAAGACCAAATTGATTACATATTCTGCTATGTTTTGTGTCCTTGGAAACCAATCACAATAGAAGTCAGTAGTACTGCTTTGTATGATTACCCACAATAAGCTTGAACCCAAACCAACCACCCAGTAGTACTTCCTGTACCTGTGTATAAGCTTTTAGTATAAGCTACCCCTAGGATAGACCTCAAAATAAGATAGACACCTGCACCAATATAAGAAACTATTTGAAATAAGACTTCCATTTTGAGTAGTCTTCCAGTAAAGTTTAAGTTCCCAAGACCTCCCTGGGAACTGATATTCTACTTGGCAGAAAGAGACATATAACTGAGTAACTGACATCCTGGTTGGTAAGTTAACTCATGCATATTAGATAAGGCAACTGCCACAGTTGAATACTGCAACCAATGGACATGTTCTTAAGGAAATTCCCTATCCCTAAATCCTGATTAGTGGGATAACTTGGCACAGATGTTTGTAGATCTTCAGCTTTAAAAACCCTGTAGGTCCTTAACTCAGGGTCGTGGTTCAGTTCCTGAATCTGGACCATGGCTCTGGTCAACCAGTCTTGGGGCATATGCTCAATAAACTGTCCCTATTGGACTGAGATTGGTGTTTGTGAAGCAATTCCTGAACCATAATCCGAAGGGGTTTATTATTTCTCACTTTAGCTATTTCTACAACCAATCTGTCAATAATTGAAGTGAGTTTACATTAAAAATATACTGTAAAGCTGATTTGCTGTGGTAAATTTCACAAGAAAATCCTGAAGGAAGTGATTATTTTTAATATAGTACACATTTATAACTTATTTCTTCCCCTTGTTGACTCTGGTTTTTCCATGGGAAAGCCAAAAGGATCTTGTCTTCCTCCTTTCTGTCACTCCTTCCTTCAATCTCCTTCTTTTCCTCTTTTCCTTCTTCCTCTCCCTTCCCCTTTCCAATGCTGGGTACGTAGTTCAGGGCCCTGGACATGGTAAGCACATTCTTTACCACCTTCCATCTCCACCATGGCCTAGTATTTAAGCTTAGACTCAGACTCAGGCCTCTACCTCCAGCTTCATTGCCAGATGCCATCCTCTCATTTCTCTCCTTTATCATGCCCCATTCTCACTGACCTGCATTCAGCATTCTGAAGGCATTATACACTTGATTTTCTTTAACTCTGGAATTCTTTTTTCTTTACTCTGTAGATAAAATGCAAAGATGTAGACCAATGTAATCTTATGTGTTATGTGAATATAAATTAGTTTCTAAGAAATTACTAATATTTTCCTTATATTCAGACAAGTGGCTGAGGAGAATTTCAGTTCAGTGAACAAAAGTTTCAGTGTCTGGCAGGAGATTCGCTGAACAATGTCTCAGCTATGAAGATATACAGAAGTTATTGAAGACTTTTTTAATTAAAAAATGATGGGCTTGCAGAGATGACTCAGTGGGTAAGAGTGCTTGCTGTTCTTGCAGAAGACCTGGGTTCAGTTCCCATCACACACATGGAGGTTCACAACTATCTGGAACTGCAGGTCCAGAGGATCCAGTGTCCTTTTCTGGCCTCCACGGACACCAAGCATGAACATGACACACATACCTACAAGGTGGCAAACACTCATGTAGGTAAAATGAAAATAAATCTCTAAACCAAGATGTCTGAGAACTTGTAAAAAGATTAAATTATCATATATAAGAATAGAATTATGCATAACCTAAAATAATTAAATCAAACAGTTACCATTTCTCCTAGTGATTTTATTTATTCTGTGAGAATTGTATACAATAAACTTTGATCATATATTCCTTTCTCCCAACCTACCCAGATCATCTTTCATCTCGACTTCAGGTTTTTTTCTCTCTATGAAACACGCACACACACACACACACACACACACACACACACACACACACACACACACACACCATGGACTTTGATTTGTATTGACCAACGACTCTAAAGCATGAAGCATGAACTGGGCCATGGTTGATTTATGCAGTGTCACTTCAGTGAAGAACACTGATTTTCCCTGTTGTAGCAACTATTATTTGCAAATAGTGTCTTGGCTAAGAGTGAGATTTGTGTCTACATTCCCTCCATCCATTTTGGGCATATTGTCTGACTTGAACTTTTATAGTTTTTTTGTTTGTTTGGTTGGTTTGGTTTGGTTTTTTTTTTTTTTCAGTTTTTTGTTTTTTGGGTTTTTTTTTTTCAAGACAGGGTTTCTCTGTATAGCCCTGGCTGTCCTGGAACTCACTCTGTAGACCAGGTTGGCCTGGAACTCAGAAATCCACCTGCCTCTGCCTCCCAAGTGCTGGGATTAAAGGGGTGCACCACCACTGCCCAGCTACTTTTATAGTTCTTACGCATGCTGTCACAGTGTCTGTAAACTCATATGTGCATGGTTGTGTCCTGGATGTTGGTTTTTTTTATTATAACAAGCTACACTCTTTTTATATAGAGTTTTAATTGTTTGTTAAGAAATGTATTCTTACTTTATGTGTTAAAGTGTTTGCCTGTATGTATGCTTGTACACCACTGCCTCTTACAATTTCTGAATCTCTTCTTCTGCATAGATGAGCCTTGCAGGGAGGGGTGTAATAGAGACATCCCAATTAGAGAAGAGCAGTGTGAAGTTTCTCACATTCTTTCCTTTGTCCAGCTGTGAGTCTCTAATAATTACATCGACTACAAGAAGAAGCTTCTCTGATGGGTTTTGAGAGTATGAGCTTCCATGTGGGTACTGGAAGTCAAACAGGTCTGTTAGAAGAGAACTAAGTGGTCTTCTAGTGGATCTAGCAATATGTCATTAGCAATAATGCATTAATATGTTCATTTAGCGTCAAACATACAGATAAAGTTTGCATTGTGGTTCCCTTCATATAAGTGTCACATCTTACTGGATTACTTCCAAGAAGCAATTTCCAATCAGAGATGATGACAGAAATGTGAGGCATTACATCAGACACTTGACTAAAATGTCTCTAATCATCAGCCTTAGAGAGTCAAGCTGCAGGTGGTTCTACACCTACTTCGGATGACTCTTATTTTTCTCCATTTAGAATCTCTTTCAAGTAAAACAACTTAAAGGAATATCAGGAAGCAATTTATTGGAGATTATGTATTTATTTTAATCAACATGGAGAATTGCCTCAATGACTGTAATCCATCATCTGGATTCAGCTATATTCTGTGTGTTCTTATTTTAGGTGAAAGACTAAAATCTTTTGCAGTTCATTAACTGTGGTACAATTTCCTCTCTTTTTAATTAAGTTTGAATTCAAATAAGTTATCTTTCAGAGTGTTATTCCTCACTCTGGCTCCAGACGTAGTACCTAACATTTCTATTTTATGGTGGCATGAAACCTGACATAATTTTTTTTATGTTTCTCAAAATCTTTATATATTCTATTCCCTATATAATTTTCAAAACCAAAATTTAATCTATTTTTCTAAGTGTCTGTGTTTGAATTGATTTTATTTTGTGCTGGGGATTCAACCCATTGCCCTTTGAATCCTAGAATAGCCATCTATACCAAGCTACACTCTTTTTGTATAGAGTTTTAATTGTTTGTAAAGAAATGTATTTTTGAGCCGGGCAGTGGTGGCGCACGCCTTAAATCCCAGCACTTAGGAGGCAGAGGCAGGCGGATTTCTGAGTTCGAGGCCAGCCTGGTCTACAGAGTGAGTTCCAGGACAGCCAGGGCTATACAGAGAAACCCTGTCTCAAATATATATATATATTTACTTTATATGTTAAAGTGTTTGCCTGTATGTATGCTTGTACACTACATGCATGAAGTTTTATGGAAACCAAAAGACGGCATCAGATCTCCTAACACTTGGGTTCTGATGGCTGTGAAGCACTGCGTAGGTGCTGGGAGCCAAACTTAGGTCCACTGTAAGAGAACCAGGTGGTCTTAGCAGCTGAGTCATTTTGTCAGCTCTTCTTCATATTTTGGAACAGGGTCTTGAGTCAAAAGGGTGGATCAGCTATTAAAAGCACATGCTTCTCTTCCAGAGGACCTAGCGTAGTTCCTATCATCTATGTCAGGAGGTTCATAATCACTTCCATGGGCACCTCCTATACACATGTAGCATATTTTTACACAGCACCCACCTCCCCCATACACACACTAACACATACATTACTCAATCAATCAATCAATCAATAAAACAGGTCTTGGTTATCAAGGCTGGCTTTGAACATATGATCTCTGCTCTACCCGCCTAAGTAGCTAAAATTATCACTATTCTTAGTTTATTTCGGGGTCAGTGTGTCTTTTCTTTCTACTTTCTCATTTTGATTTATATAGAGTGCACATGTTTAGTAACATGATATTTTAGTATTGTTCATAAACTCTTGAAGAAAAATTATATTTGTTCTATACATTAAAGTTATATTTCACAATTATTTATTTGCCTCTTTATGATTGTAATTGAAGTAAAAGTTCATTGTTAACAACTGTGTAAATACAACAAAATTGAAAACATCCCTCGTTTCAGAGAAAATATGTTTTCGTGTTTTCTATTAAGGCATAGGAAAAATGTTAAGGCCTAGATGGAAGGTTAAGGCCCAGGTAACAGTTACTTGGCTAGCCTGCCATTGTAAGAAAACTTTCTCTTATGTTTCTGATGTTACCAGGAAGCCTTCTAATGTCAAGATTTAACATATTCAGTTATGTTCTGTGCCTTTGGAAGCCAATCACCATAAAAGTCAACAGGACTGTTTTGTATAGCTACTCACATAAGGTTGGGCCTGAACCAGCCACCCAACAGCAGTCCCAGCATCTGTGTATAAGCATTTACTGTGTAAACTGTCCCTAGAATAGACCCCAATATAAGGGACAAGATAGGACATGAATTTTAGACAAGGCAAGCCCCACCGACAGTTGAGTAACCCAACCAATGGGAGCAGGAAAAATGTTTAACAAAGACATTTTCCTAAGGAAATCCCCTATTCCTAAATCCTGATTGGTGAAATAATTTGGCACAGACATTTGTGTATTTGGGGCTTAAAACCCCTTGTAGGATCTTAATTAAGGGTCATAGTTTAGTTCCCATACCTGGACCATGGTCCTAGTCAACTGGTCCTAGGGAATATGCATCACCAAACTATCCTTATCTGATTGAGACCGGTGTTTGTGTAATTTGAGAGGCAATTCCTAGACCCCGCCTCTACCCCTGCCAGACATTTTTATACGTATGTGTAAAAAGTTTTCTACAAAGCCTTAAACATTTCATCCACTTGATGTTAGCTCACTTTTCACTAAAAAAAAAGTCAATTATAGATGTCTTTTCATATCAGTTACATTGCATTTTATGTGAATGTATTTCCAGGTAGAAATAACTTATGTAATATTTCATTTTAAGGATAACATATGTAAGACCTGACACTCTTGTGAGGAGGGTTGAGACCCCTGGCAGGCCTGGAGCCGAGACTGGAAGCTACATGCCCGGGCAAAACCCCCTAGCAAACTTAGAACCAAGATTAGAAATTACATGCCTGGGCAAAAATCCCACCCAACGACATTCTTTCTCCTGAGAAATGGGTGACTTTGACGCGGTCTCAGGACCAGAGGCAAAACATTTCAGGAACTAGAAATGTTTGTGCAACTAACCTGTGAATAGCTTAGAACAATCCTTACTTCCCCATAATGCAAATTCTTTCCATTCCCCACCCCTTGCTTTGTGAATTTTCTTTGTTTTATGATCCTTTTCCTGAGTTGTAATTCCTTCCTTGCCTTGGGGTTTTTTTCTTCTTTTAAATACCCCTGACTTCAGCTGCTGGGAGCCGAACCCCTCTGCCTCTGCGTAGGTTACGGGTTCGACCCCAGTGCAGTGCACTGGTCTTCTCACCACCCCGCCCCCGAATTAAACCTCGTGTGATTGCAGCAAGGACGGTCTTTCGTGAGTTCTTGGTGGGTCACGCCATCCCGAGATTTGAGCAAGGGTCTCCCCAGTTCGGGGGTCTTTCACATACAGATATGTAAAGTATACATCAATTCATAATCAATTTTTATTGTCCATAATTGTACTTTTACCCTTATGAGCAAAGTTATCATTAGCATCCTTAATTTTATGTATGAGTTCAGTAAGTACATACAGATTTATTCTTTAAAAGTTTTAGATGGAAATAACTGGTTAAATTTTGATAACTGATGTCAAAATGTTTGAAACTAGTTGAATCATACTATAAAATCAGCATTTTGATTCTTTTAAGTCGTTTTAATTTGTATTTTATAGTTTAAATGAAAGACCAACACTGATTAAATCATTTGCTGATTTAAGTGCAAAATGAAAACCAAAGTGTGCTTGGCTCAAAAATCATTGTGAGTTTGAACCTGTGACATCAGAACACTGGTCAAACATGGGGCCTTTATTGACTCAGAGTCCTAAGTGATTCCATTGGATATATACTCATAAAGCTGATTACAAATTTAGCATTTTTAATGCCTTTTAGCCACTTGTGTTTAGTTTTTATGTCTTTAAGGAGTTTTGAAACATAAAATCAGACGTTAGCTACATTTTCTTTTTTCAAACTCAATATACAATTTAACTAACATGATTTATTTTATAATATGTGTTTTCCCCAGTGAACTGAAATATCACATTTTTCATGTGCCCATGAGAGCTTAGAAATCAATATCTGTGTTCCGTCTTCTATGACATTAATCTACTTGATTGGTCAGTCCTCCAAAATGAGACTGTTTGTTTGTTTATTGAGATATGTTATTTCTATGCAATACTGGATGTCCTAAAACTCACTATGAATACAAGCCTCTCTCTCTCTCTCTCTCTCTCTCTATATATATATATATATATATATATAGAGAGAGAGAGAGAGAGAGAGAGAAAGAATGTGTATGTCTATGTGTGTGCCCCTCCCCCAGCCTTGAGTAGGACAAACAACCTGGCTGGAGCCAGTCTGGCCTCTCTGCATTTGCATTTCCCCCAGGAGCCTTGAGGACTTGACCGCCTGCTGAGTTTGCTGGAAACACAGGATTGGAACTTTGGACCTTCCCTTTAAAAGCAATACCGAATAATAAACTTCGGGCTTTGATCAGAAAACTTTGTCTTGGCCTCCTTCTTCTCTCACACCCCGTTCCCTTTTTCATTTCCAGCCTCCCTTTCAGGTAGACCCGGTTCACCCGTGGCTGCTGGACAGCTACAGGTGGCGCCCGAATGAGGGGCCTGAAAACGGGAGGACCAACTGAGAAATGCTGTCTTGGGTGGAGCTCCACAGGAAACGGAGGAAAAGTAAGAGGATCCTGCATGGTCGTAAGCAACAAACAATATTAATGCTAGCGCTAGGTATAAATTTTATGTTTTGGAGGCTGTTGTTGCCAGAAGTGCATCTGAAAGGATACTGGCTAGGCTGAAGAGGTGTTGACCCAACGCCGAATTTACCTAGGGGTGACAGCGAAATTAGGACGGGAATTCTAAACAGGCATTCGTCCGCAGCCAAGAGTTGCATCAGGCGAGAGAAGTAGGGTTCAAAAAACAGATGTTAGAAAAATTATCCATGGTTCCCAGAAGTAGGAATGGTAAATATACAAATTGCATGAGAGAGAGAGAGGGAGAGAGAGAGAGAGAGAGAGAGAGAGAGAGAGAGAGAGAGAGAGAGAGAGAGAGCGCGAATAGGTTTCAGAAAAGCAGTTGTCCCCTGTCCGGGACGCATTAACAAAAGAGAAGGAAAATGGACATAGCTATTTCAGAGCTCTCCTAGGGACAGGAGGAAACTGGGAGATGTTCTGATTCCTCTCTGATTCCTCTCTGGCTCATACTGGAGATATCCTTAGCTACATCAAGTTCTCTTTATTCTCTCTATAGTCTGTCTTGGTGCACCTATCTGTCCATGTGTCAAAACTGACTGTTTTATGTTAAGTCTGTGTTTTTGTTTCATTGTTGTTCTGTGTTTCATGTTGAAAAGAAAAAATGGTTAAAACTTTATCTGCTAGCTATCCACCCCTTGATATAGTTTAACTTGTTAAAAAGGCAGTCTCAATTGGCTTTTGGAGCCCTGCACCTGTAGTTAGAAGTCTAGACCAGCTGGAGAAGCCCTACTAGGAGCTGATTGTTTGCAAAAACTGCTTTCAAAGGGGCCAGCAGCTTCTCAAATTCTATAGCAAGTAAGCTGATGGTTGTTTTTTCCTAGAAAAATTTCTGCAATTGTGTTTATTGGGTTCAGCAAGTAGCAAGGTGCTCTTCTCTTGAAATTATAGCTAGAAAAAGCAAGAAAATTTTGTTTGGTTTAAATATATAAAATGTGTGTAGCCACTTCATTTTTTTTCTGACTGGTTTTAAAGGTATAAATATGTTCTGCATGTCCTGGTTACAGACTATTGGCTTATAAGTTATTGGGTATAATTAAAAAATTGTAACATTGGTAACAGAAAGGTAGCTTAAAACTGGTAACTCAGGCCGGGCAGTGGTGGCACATGCCTTTAATCCCAGCACTTGGGAGGCAGAGGCAGGTGGATTTCTGAGTTTGAGGCCAGCCTGGTCTACAGAGTGAGTTCCAGGACAGCCAGGGCTACACAGAGAAACCCTGTCTCAAAAAGCCAAAAAACAAAAAACAAAACAAAAAACAAACAAACAAAAAACAAAGCCAAGCAAACAAACAAAAAAACCCCACCCTTTAAAAACTGGTAACTCAGGGTTGGAGCCGTTCTAAACATCAACACGTGGCACAAGCCAACCCAGGAAAACAGGTCTCTAAAGATACTTCTAAATTGGGATAATATTTTATGCAATTCTTATCCTAGAAACTAGCTTTATAAAGGATAGGATTTAAAAAAAAAAAAAAAAGTCTGTTTAATAAGGTATTGAAAGCTGCACAGTCATGCATTCAGATATAAGAACTGGCAGTCAGCCGGGCAGTGGTGGCGCACGCCTTTAATCCCAGCACTTGGGAGGCAGAGGCAGGTGGATTTCTGAGTTCGAGGCCAGCCTGGTCTACAGAGTGAGTTCCAGGACAGCCAGGGCTACACAAAGAAACCCTGTCTCGAAAAAAAAAAATAAATAAGAAGAAGAACTGGCAGCCAAACTTTGTAATGTGAAAGTAATACTCTTGGTATTGATTTTATTGTTTAAAACTGAGTTTTGTTTTCCAAAGTTATGGTTGTCCTCTGATGTTGCAAGAGACACTTAAAAAATTATAAACTGCCAGTGTTCCATTGGCTGCAGTTTGCAGTTAGGTCACAGCCTCAGGAAAAGCAGCTGGTAGAATTTTTGGAGATTCTCTAGCTGGGGTTCCTTTTGTTACACAATTGGCTTATGAGAATGCTAATGCAGCCTGCTGCACCACTATTAGGCCATACAGAGCAAAGACAGACTTAGCTGGATATATTCATCTTTGTGCAGAAATCAGACACTCATATGATCAGGGTCTGGCTATGGCTTGCTGCCTTACAAGGGACCACTGTGCAAACAATGCTTCCACAGAATTGAGGAAATAAAGATGTTTTAAATGTTGAGGTTTGGGTCATTTTAAAAATGATTGTTCCAGGAACAGAGGCAGGAGCTGACAAACAAGTCAAGCCCCAGGAATCTGTTCTTGGTGCAGGAAGAGTAATCTTTGGGCCAGGCTTAAGGAAATAGGCCCAGTTAAGAAACATTTGCATTTGAATTAATGCAAAGCTCAGAGCAGCCTCTGCAGAAGCTTGTGTGGCATTCCTTTTGTTTTGACTAGACCCTAGAAAGGTGCCCGAGGAGGGGTCAACCTCAGACCCCAAGGCACTCACAGCAGGTGACTAATCCAGGTGTTATAAATAATTATCACTGTTTCCCCTATGGCATTAACAAAAGATTTGCTCAACTTGTTTTAGTTCCCTTAAGAGTAAGAGAGGAAAAGATGGCTTTGGTTCCTCTGATGTGTACTGAGTTCAATCTATTACTAATAAATTAATAATTGAAGAAAGTTTTGAAGGTTGAATAGACATTGGAGCTGATGTACTCACTCACCTCCAAGGGATTGGTTATTCCATTAATCCAAAATAAAGTTCAAATGTAAGATTTATGAAAGGTTAATGAGGCTATGGAACTTATGGAGGCATTAGAACCTGGATTGCCTACTCTAGCTGCCATTCCAGGAAATACATGTAGAATTATTATGAATTTGGAAGATTGTTTTTATACTGACCCTTTGCATCCTGATGATTGTAAAGAGTTTGCTTTTAGTGAGTTTGTGAAGTGATATCATTGGAAAGTTTTGCCTCAAAGAATGGCTAATAGCCTTAAATTATGTAAAAAATTTTGTTGCTGCTTCAATACAAGAAGTTAGGACTTTGAATCTTTCAGTGTATATTATTCATTATGGAGGATATTTTATCAGCTTATCTCTCTGAAGGAGTTTTACTACAAGCCTTTGCTCTTATACAGTTGGTTTTAAAATTTTGGAGTGGTTGTTGCTCCAGAAAAGATTTAAAGGCAGTATCTTGTTGGGGCCTCAGTTATATCCTAAACAAATTGTGGCGCAGAAACTCAAGTAAGAAAAGATAATTTACTTACTTCAAATTATTTTCAAAGTTGTTAGGAGATGTTGATTGACTAAGACCTTACCTTAAACTCACGACTGGAGGACTTAAGCCTCTGTTTGATGACAATGGGTATGCAAATTCTAATTCCCCTGGACAGTTAACCAATGAAAGACAAATAGCTTTGCAGAAAGTAGAAGAAGCTATTGTTCAACAGCAGATACGTTATATAAAATATAGATCAATTGTTGGCTGCTTGCAATATTGCTACTCACGTGCCCTCAGCAATTCCTTGGCAAAAGGGACCATTTATATGGATTCACCTTTCTTCATCTCCAAGTAAAGTTTGAACACTCTATTATGAAGCTGCTGCCATGTTAATACAGAATTGTAGGATAGAATCATAAAAGTATTTTGAGAAAGAACCTGCTGAAATGTTTACTCCTTATTCCAAACAGCAATTAAATTGGTTATTGCAAAATACTGATATTTAGCCTATTGCACAGCAATCATTTTAGGCAAAATTGATAACCATTATCCAAAAGATGAGTTGTTACAGGTTTTCTCTATGCATGCTTTTGTATTTCCTGTAAATTTATGCATGCAGCCCATAGAGAATGTACTTCCTGTATTTACAGACTGCTCATCTAATGGGAAAGGAGCATATGTAATTGGATCACATGTTCATTCTCTTTGAGTTTTCCCTACTGAAAGACCTGAGCCCATTATAGGGAAGTCAGACCAACCTTAGCAAATTAAAGCCAGAGATAATATAGCCATATTCCACTGCCTAATGGCTAACCTACATCCTTTGTCCCGGGGAAAATAGCTAACCGCAGGGTTAGTATTGCAACCATCCATAGCTTTGTCCCGGGAATAGCTAACCGCAGGAATGAATGGCTAACCTACACCTTTTGTCTCAGGAAATGGCTAACCTACACCTTTTGTCTCAGGAAATGGCTAACCTACACCTTTTGTCTCAGGAAATGGCTAATCTACACCTTTTGTCTCAGGAAACAGCTAACCGCGGGAGTGATGAACTTAGGACATTCTATACCTTCCCATGACACATAGAATTTCCTTGCTTCATGGCTTTTTCTTTAAATACCCCTGACTTCAGCTGCTCAGGGTTGGACTCCTTTGCCCCTGCGTGGATTGTGAGCTCGACCCCAGTGCACTGGCCCCCAATAAACCTCGTGTGATTGCAGCAAGGACGGTCTTTCGTGAGTTCTTGGGGGGTCGCGCCATCCCTAGACTTGAGCGAGGGTCTCCCCAGCTCGGGGGTCTTTCACTACTTCAGCACAGATAATTGAATTATGTGTTGTAGCCACTGTTTTTGAAATGTTAAAAAAATCAACCTTTAATTTGTGTACTGATAGCCAATATATAGCTCAGGGTTTACAATTGCTTGAAATTGTTCCTTTTTTAGATATTGCTAATTCTCAAATTTTGCAATTATTTATGCAAATATAGCTTCATTTAAAAGCATGTACTGATCCTTCCCTTATAGGACAATTAAGAGTTCATAGTGGATGGCCTAGACAGACTCTTTAGGGCAATGCCACAGCAGATTTGTATACCAGGCAGATTATAGGCCTTACGCAGAAACAATTAGCTATAAAATCTCATTCTTTATATCATCCAAATAGTAATAGTTTGAGACAATTTGGTATTTCTAAAAAATATGCATGTCAAATTGTAAGGACTTGATCTCAATGTCCTCAGTTTCTACCTGTACCACATAATGGTGTTATTCCTCGAGGACTTATATCTAATCAATTATTACAAATGGATGGTACTCATATTTCTGATTTTGGAATATTAAAATATGTACATGTGTCTTGACAGTTTTTCAGGCTTTCCAGTTGCAACTGCTTTAACAAGAGAAGCAACTAAAAATGTAATTAGTCATTGACTGCATTGTTTTTCTATGCCTGGTGTTCCAAACCAGATTAAAACAGATAATGGAACTGGCTATTACAGACAAGCATTTGATATGTTTTATAGACAAATTAATATTACCCATATTACTGGGATTTCTTGTTATTCTCAAGGACAAGATATTGTAGAACTTTAAAACAATATCTTCATAAAAAAACAAAAAACAAAAAAGGGGGAATTATATCCCCATATACATTATTTAAATCATGCTTTTATTTTTAAAAATTTAAAATTTGGATGCCAAGGAACTCTCTGCTGAGTGTCTATGGCACCCTACAACTAGGCATGCTTATACCTAGGTGAAATGGAGGGATCCACTTACTGGCATATGGCTTGATCCAGATCAGGTATTTTATATGGGGAAGAGGGCATGTTTGTGCTCTTTCCACAGGATGCTGCAGGAGCATGCTAGCTGCCAGAGTGATTGGTGAGACATGCTGATGCTGGGACAAAGAATGATGCTGATTGTAAGCTTGCTGAGTGCTCTGACAATGGCGACAGGAAAGCTGTTTTGGATGTATGTTCCTGACCCACCTTTGCTTACCTATATCCCAGATTGGACAAGCTGCCTTGCTTCAAGTTTTTAGACCTTATGGGACAGAGAACATGGAGACCTTGGAAAAATTATTCAAGAGGAGAAGTTATAATGACTCTTTTTAATTGTTTTATCAAGATATAAAACGGGATCATAGAGATTTTGATGCAGAGGAGAAATTGTCTCAAGAAGAGAACTAGTTTTCGGTCAAGGCTTCTCCAGCAGCTGTGCTATTCCCAACCAGATCCTCCAAAAAATGCTCAGGATGCTAGTCCACCTGGAATGTAAGTTGAAGACCTTGAAAGTGTCAGCTTTTTACCTGTTCAATTGATGGGGCTTTAAGAGAAGAAAGGGAAACCTATTGTCTCATACCATGAAAGCAAAGATATTTTATTATGAAAATAACATAATAGGGTGACCTAGAATGGGCAAAACTATTTACATTCTATCTTTATCTTACATACTACACCAATTGCTGATTAGAGAAAAACCATACCATGCTTGCAGTTTAAGGGCCATTCTATACACTGCTTATTTGAGTAAATTTCCCTTTCATAGTTATGCACTCAAATCTTCTTAAAGCTTGTAAGGCTTTATAACAACAAGTATATAGATACATGTACCCATTATGGCTGAATCCATGTATCTCTGACCTCTCTTTCTAAACTTTTCATTCTACAGAAATATGAATCATTTGCATGTTATCCAGAACATAAACTATATTTAGCTAGTGTGTAATTTGGAGCTATAGGACATAAATATTTCTCCATTTAAAGCTATAGCAATGTTATATTTTTCTGCTTACTTGGTATTTAAGGTGTTTGGGGGATTTAAAAAGTAAAATACCTGAAAATTCTTTGAAAACAGTAAAATATAAATCACCCAAATATAAAATAATTTATACAAGTAAGTTTCCTTATTAGTGAGTACATTTTCAATTAATCTTTAAATTAGCACAAGGAGGGTGAGGAAGGAGCTTAGGTGGTATAGTGCTTGCTGGGTAATCATGAGGACTGGAGTTTGATGCTCAGAATATGCAAAAAGCCAGATGGGATGATACATACTTGTAATGCCAACACTGTGAAGAGAGAGACAAGAGTCTCCCGCAGGCTTATTGGCTAGCTAGCGTAATCTGTTCATCAAGTTCCAACCCAATGGGAGACCTTCTTCAAAGCCTCGTGAAGAATGACATACAAAGTTGTCCTTTGTTTTCTGCACACATGTAATATGTATGCAAGTGCAACTAAACAGACAACCCTCAATACACACAACACATAAAAATACTCACACAAAAAAAGTTAATATACATTATGTCATTATGTATCTCATTAATGTGATTTTTTACATAGATGCCATTATATTTTGTTCTATTTGTCTCTGTCACCAAGAGCCTTTTTGCCCCACCCATACATAATTTTCAATCTAGTTTCATCATGTGACATAATAAAGATAAAAAAGTTCTACTACTCAACACCTGCTTATGTCCACAGTCTTAAAATTTCTAACATCGTGGCATCTCCATTGAATCTAAGTCTACATCTTCACTAGTGTCCTTTTTTTAACCTCTTCACAGAGACTCAAATCGTGCTATAGGGCACCAGGCCCCAGTTGCTGTCCATGGCTCACTTGTAGCATCAATACCAGTACTACTTTGCCAACTCTTAGGTACTACTTACAAAATTTGGGCAAGAATTAAATGCAACCTGCTCTCTTCCTCCATAATTAACGCTGTTCGCTGAGTTTGAGAAAACACTACTGCCTCAGGGAAGCATAGAAGATTTCATTCAATGAGGCTTTCACCTACTCTTTTGGTCCAATCATCATTATGTTGTTAATATAGTGGACACCTAGTGGAAGAAGCAAACCCAAGCTTGCTTTAATGGATTTGGTTTGCTATCCTCCCTGGCAAAGGCAACTCCAATGGCTTCCATTTGGCTGTTCCAATAACAACATCCCTTGTTATACTTGCCATTGGACCAATGTGGGAATTTGCAAACTGCTAAACACATATATTCCAGCTACACATTCTAGGACTGGAGGAATAAACATGAGTTCAGAGATCCACTGGCCCCACTCTAAGTCAGACTTTAGCAAAAACATCATCAGTCACCTAAAATTCATAAGACTGTACTATAATTGGAATGCCATACGTCTTGTGTGGTCCCTCAGAGTCATTGCCAATTTGGAACCAGTGTCCAGAACTCTTACTAATCAAGTTTTCTTCTTCAACCTTAGCTCATAAGCACAGATCACTAGTCCAAAATAACAAAAAGTGGCCACAATCCTAAATGACAATGAAGTCTTTGTTTTCCTCTGAAACCCCACAGTTCAAGCCTCTATTGTGTCCATTTCCCCCAGATTCTTATCTTTTTAGCTCCTAAAGAATGGGCATTTAGCTCTGAGCACTTAATAGCTTGTCCAGTTCAAAGTTCCAAAACACTCCACAATCATTCAAAAAAAAAAAAAAAAAAAAGGAAAGAAAAGAAAGGAAATGTATAAAAAAGACCCATGGGTCAGGTACTTATAACAGCATTCCACTTCTGTAACCAGTTGTTGTTCTAGTTATATCTCTCTTGCTGTGATAACAGACTCTAGCCTGTTAAATGGTTTAGTGATGGAAAGGATTTATTTGGCTTACATATTCACATTCCAGGTCATCATTGAAGGCTGAGGTAGGAACTCAAACAGGAACTTGAAGCAGAAACATGGAGGAACACTTTGCTGATTCACTTACAGACCCATGCTTAGCTGGATGTCTTATATAGCCAAGACCACCTGCCCAGGAAATTGTACAACCCACAGTAGCCTGGACTCTCCCACAACAGTTAACACTCAAGACACTTACCCACAGGCATTCCTACAGATCACTTGCATCTGGGTCATCTCTCAATTGCGACTGCCTTCTCTGGTGAATCTAGGCTGTGTCAACTTGGCAGTTAATAGTAACAAGGGGACATACGCACAGACATATTCACACATAGTGATTTGTTCCTTACTTAGGCAATAAAGACTAAATGTCTTGCTACTAGATGAATTCAGTTAATCAAAAATTTCTAAAAACTCCTATGATTCGTATGTTCAAGGTCTGTGAAGGTTCAATTCCCAGTGTAGGAGAATGCCAGGGTGGTGAGGTAGAAGTGGGGGGGTGGGAACTGAAGCACCCTCACAGAAGCATGGGGAGGAGAGATTAGATAGAGGGGTTCCAGAGGGGAAACCTGGAATGGGGATAACAATTGAAATGTAAATAAATAAGATATCCAATTAAAACAAACAAATGAACAAAACCAAAATGGAAAGTATGTTAAAAATTAAGATAATTAGTCAAAGTTCAATACATTATCAGAATTATTTATTTTAAAAGAAGAAATTATTCTACATATCATAAAATATACATATAAATGAAGAACATTTTTCCTAGAGTAACTCTTTTAATATAGAGACATGTACAAATATAATTAAATGAACAAAACATTGCTGTATAGATAATTAATAATAGTAGTTAATGTTTATAAGTTGGGGAGAATAGCAAGCTCCTAAAATACAGAAATTTATTCTAATCTAAGAAAATCTAACAGTAGGATGCCCCAAAACTAAAACAAATAATCAAAATAAACCAATAATCATGAAGTTATTTTAATTTATCTTAAGGTAGGATAGAAAGATAGGGAACTTGGACAATATGGACAAAAAGCATGCTGAGAGGAAAATGACTCTACTCTCAAGATGAATCTTGCTTTTTCTACTAATAAAAGCAAAATATTTTTATAGTGCTAATAAATCCTAAATTGCCCACGGAGACAATTTATATTTTTCCAAAAGAAATTTTATGCTTACTCAGGACCAAAATGATGTATACACTTGAGTTTCTAGCACTTCCTTCTCATTTCCAGATTTAAGCAATACCTCCCATAAATATACCATATAACTTCATACACAGAAGAAAGTTCCTCAATATAACTTTTTTTTAACTTACATCTTTTTCCTATGTTAAAAAAGACAAGGATTCTTCCTTTCCATCAGAGATGTAACTTGAAAGCCACAAAACCCATTATACATTATTTATAAGTACATTTACTTGAGACTTCCTTAAAAATCTCCTATTGCCCTAGAGCTCCCAAGAACTAAACCACCAACCAAAGAGTACACATGGAGGGAAGCATAGCTCCAGCTGCATATGTAGCAGAGGATGGACTTATCTGGCATCAATGGGAGGAGAAGTCCTTGGTTCTGTGAAAGCTTGATGTCCCAGTGTAGGGGAATACTAGGGTAGTGAGGCAGGAGTGGGCATGTGGGTGGGGGAGCACCCTCATAGAAGCAGGGGAAGAGAGGAGGGGATGTGGAATTTGCAGTGGGAAAACTGGGAAGGGGGATAACAATTGAAATGTAAATAAATAAAATAAACAATAAAATAATCTCATATCTAGATATGGGTATATATTATTTTTTACTTGGGTTGTGGCCTATTAGGCTCTTTGCTTAAGGTCTATACTAAAAATGTCTTATAATTTCAACTTTTTATATTCATTCTTCCTGAAATTATTTTCTGTCACATGGTCTTGAATCTTAGTTTCACCTGAAGGAAGATCCTAAGGGAAAAGAAAATTCTTCAGGGATTGAAATTGAGCTGTGTCTCAGTTGCTCAGGGCAACAATGTTTACCAACAAAAAACAAATGAAACAACCAAAATAAATACCAATAAAGTCCCTGGTTATATAAATGCAAGTGTTATTAACATGTTGAGATATATTTTTTCTCACGGTTAGCTGCTTTTAAAGAGTTAGGAAGATGATTCTGTGATTAGAAACACTTGTTGGTTACAAGGGACCTAGGTTCAATTCCCAGAATCCACACAGTTACTAGTCCGTAATTCCAGTGTCAGGGGAATCTGATGTTCTCTGCTGTCCTCTGAGGAACTAACGTGCACACAGAATACACATCTATACTTGCGGGAAAAACACTCTTGCACGTAAAATGAGTGTTTAAAGCTCCTTTTAATTTTTTTAATGGAACAATATGCAGTACAATGGTACATTTTCTCATATAGCATATTACAGTGCATAAAGTATTTAGTGGGATATTACTGCCTGCTTTTTAAAATATGATTTCATGATATATTATTATACTTTATGTTTTCTTGTGATACTAGAAATTAATAAAAAAATTCATATCATAAACGTTACTTATTCTGTTATAATTCTGGGGGCCAGAAACCTGGTCTGTTTTACTGGGCTGAAACTGCAGTGCATCCTGGAGCACTCTGTTCAGAGGCTCAACTTCCAATCTATCCCCTTCTTCTCCAGCTTCTAGAGCTTAAATATGCTTTGACATCACTCTCAAAAGCAAAAGATGGATAAATGTTTTTATTAACTCCTCGAGAATCAAATATATTATATTTTAATCATATTCATACATATCTGCTTGTCATTTCACTCCCATTTGTGTCCCTACTTAAAATATTTTTAATATTTGCTTGAGATGTTCATATATAAATTGATCATATTCACCTTCCTGCCCCAACTCTTTCCAAATTCACAACCTTCCCTACCTACCCAACTTTGAACTTGCTTTTAAACCTATGCTATCAAATTTGTGCTGACCAAATACTTTTGTGTGTACGCATTCATTAGAGCTCATTCCAATTCTACCTACTAGGATCCACACCCTTAATTAAAACCCCTCTCCCTATCCTGGCAACTATTCATTACAGATAGCTCCTCAACTAGGGTCAGACTTCACAAAGACTTCCCCAGTCTGTGCTGAGATTCTGTCTTGTCTGCGCTTGCATGGGTTTTTTGGATGCCATTACAAACACTAAGTTCATTTGAGCAACTTCCCCTCTTGTTTCTGAAAAGACACTGTTCTGTTGTACCTATGTTGGTGCTTAATAATTTTCTGTTTGAAGCTGGGCAGTGGTGGCACACGCCTTTAATACCAGCACTTGGGAGGCAGAGGCAGGTGGATTTCTGAGTTCGAGGCCAGCCCGGTCAACAGAGTGAGTTCCAGGACAGCCAGGGGCTATACAGAGAAACCCTGTCTCGAAAAAAACAAACAACAAAAAAAAACCAAAACAAAAAAAACAAAAAACAACAACAACAATAATAATAATAATAATAATAATAATAATAATAATAATAATTTTCTGTTTGTTCTTCAGCTATGATATCTGAGCCTTTGGAGGAGAAAGTATTACAGATGTTCCATTTATCAATGAGCACTCTGCAGTCCATTATTCTCTGCAGCTTGAATAGATGTGGGTCTCTGTGTTAACTACCTCCTATTTATTTAAAAAAGAAGCTTCTCTAATGATGATTAAGAGATACATTAATCTATGGTATGATAATAAGTCATTAGGATTTGGCGTTAGTTTAGCACTCTGTCCCATTAGCAAAGTAGCAATAGTAGTTTGTTTCCTAGAATCTATGAGCTATTTAGCCACAAGTTCTCGGCCTGGCTTTGATGCCAGGTATTGACTCTGTCTTGTGGAGCAGTGCAAAGAACTAACTGTCCTGTCCCTCCCCGGGGGTCCTCCCGGGTGGGACTGTCGACCAGGGTCCGAGGTGTCCTGCCTACAGGACACTCAGCTGCTGAGGAGGTGGGTCTGCGGATAATGGAAAGACGACAGGAAACAAGAAATATCTGGGAACAAGATGAAAAGTCTGATCAAGCTCCGATCAGCCTTTATTCCAAGTCCGTATATAAGCACTTAGGAAGGAAAGGGGCAGAGGCAGGAAGGTTACAGAAGGTCAACGTTCTTGCCAGATGTCGCGTATTGTTACAAAGACAGAACATCACAAGACCTCCCATAATCCGCAGGTGGGGACAAACGGAATGTCTCTAAAACCTCTCCCTTAATCCACAAGGGTCACCTGATTTCTGAGGATCCTGAGGCACTGGGTCCGGGAGACTAAGACTCAGGCCTACCAGTCAGGCCAAAGCCTGTTGGTTCCCGACAGAGTAGACCTTGAATTCCATCAGAAAGTGATTGGTTTCTTACACAAAAGTCATGCCACAAGTACAGCCACGGGATTGTCAGGCTGGCCATTATCAGAGTTCATAGCGTTCACTAGGTCTACTTAAGAGAGGTAAACTTAATGAGTACCTCAGCTGCGTGCACAGTTCTATCACTGCCTAATAAGTGGTGCTTAACAAGTAACATTTCTCCTCAGTGGAGTGCAGAGCTCTGTTACTATGAAAGGTAGTCAGTAGGGATAAAGCTTCCGGGTTAGTACCAACTTGATTTTTTTTCAGTGTTTTATGAGGAAAGTGTGTGATATCTCCAGAAACAAGCTCTTACCTGTCAAGTTCTGAGGTGTAACCAAAAGCAAGTGCAAAGATCTACAGCACTTGCGACTCTGTGGAACCTCACTAATCAACAACTGAAAAAGAGGAAAACGTTCAATAGTTTTATTATTATCTTGTGGTGTTACTGCTGCTCTGTTATAGGGCACCTCAATTAAAATCTTTTTATATACGTTTGTATGTATTTATATTTAAGAAGTTTCTTCAATGGTTGTTTTTAGCATTCTTTGTAAACTCCCCTTCCATTCAAATCTCCTGACCCATTATTCTACTCCCCACTTTCTATGACTGTGTTCTTCTGCCTTGCTTGTAAACTTCCAATCTGCTCATTAAGTCATTACTAGTAAACTGACCTCTATGGGTATTTTACGTGAAAAAATATATGTATGTGTATATATATGAATATTAACTTTGACATATTATGATATATATATTCATATGTATACATGTTAAGTTTGACATATATATTATATATATTCATTTGAATGTCATATATAGTTAACATTAATATCCACAAATTGTAGAAAACATGTGAATGTCTTTTTGAGTTAGAATTACCTCACTCAGGATGGTTGTTTCTAGTTCTATCCATTTACCTGAAACTTTGTAATTTAATTTTTTCTTCATAGTTGAAAAAATACATTATGTGAGTGCAGCACATTTCTGTTATCAATTAATCAGTTAATGGGCATCCAGGCTGTTTCAATTTCCTACTATTGTGAAACAGGCAGCAACAAACATCAATGAGCAAGTGATATAGAGACGTTTTGCTGGGTGCCCAAGAGTTCTAGAGCTGGATCATGTGGTACATATATTTTTAGATTTTTGAGGAACTTCCAAAGTGATTTGCACAATGGCTGTACCCATTTTCCCTTTCATCAGCAGTGAGGAAATGGCCCACTTTCTTCACAGTCACGTCAGCACTTGTCATATCTAGCATGGCTCCAGGGACAGACCTGACTAGGGCAGCAAGGGAATGAATAGAAAGACAAATGTACAAATAATCTGGGATTTAGTGGACTGGGCCCTCTGAATGGGAACTGCAGCTACTCTTTGCTATTGGCATGCAGTTGCTGCTGCATTGCAGCCACAGGAATGAGGAGAAAGCACAGGCACTAGTGTAGCCCTCCTGCCTGCATAGATCACCACCACCTCCACGTTCTCTTGCTTAGGCTGTGGAGAGTCTACTTACTAGGAAAGGCCACAGAAAAGGCCACCTGGAGGAGCTGGCCCATAGCCTACACAGCCACTCAGTCCAGATCTCCGCCGTGCCTTTGCCATCTGTGCACTGCTTGGTTTTTGCCAAATGTAATGGGAAAAATGTTAAACTGAAAGCAAATATGGCATCTTTAAATTCTTCTCCTATTATTTGTTTTTCAAGTAGCCAATTTCACATCAACTTCTCTGAAAATAATGGGCATGCTTCCTGAACACAATCCACAAGCCTATGAAGGTAAAAAGTCTTCACCACATTTCTGAGGTTTCTTCCAAGTCTCCACATAGCACCAACATTTTCCTACCTATCTCAGGATCCCATCTGTCCCATGCTTTACACCTAGTGCTTTAAACTGTGCTGCTTCTATCCCTAATAAGTGCCTTCTTCCTTCTTTCTTTCTCTGCCTTTGTTTCTTCTTTTCCCTGTATTTCCTCCTTTTCCTGTATTCCTTATTTTACCTGTTTGATCATATTATTCTCTAGAACATTCCTTTGTCTGACCAATGAGAATCCCCTATAGCTAGTATCTAACATCTCTGTGGTTGTTTGGGCACTATTTGCCAAATACTTACATCACTCCCAGGACTTAGCCTGACTAAGAATATGAGGGAATTAATAAATGACAAACAGACGGACACATGGGTGGAAAGCTGGGTTGATAGGACTGGACTCTCTGATGGGGAAGCCTCAGCATCCAGAAAGCTTGCTTGTAGCCTCTAGTGCTCAACCCCTTGCTACAGCCAGGAAAGACTGCATTTTTCACATAACTTGTCCAGATCCCAGTTCTCAAAGCAAGGTCAGAGTGTTTCACTGCTGTGGTTACCTTGTTTCCTCTTTTAATTATCCTTTTATCCTTTGGTTAGAGCTGGAGAGAGAGAGAGAGAGAGAGAGAGAGAGAGAGAGAGAGAGAGAGAGAGAGAGAGAGAGAGAGAGAGAGAGAGAGAGAGAGAGAGAGAGAGAGAGAGAGAAAGCGCTCTGTGATTTATTGCTAGTACCCATCTGTACCTCCAGTTCTCCTGTATCCAGTGCTTTCTTCTGGTTTGTGGAGTCATCAGCCATGCACAGACATACATGCAGGCAAAACATTCATACACATAAAAGAGGTCTCCCTGTTAAGAGTTTACTCTGAGCATCTGAAGGTTAACAATCATGTGGACAATGTTCCTTTTGAAAAACAAACATCAATAGGCTCAGGCGATTATGAGCTGTGTATATTTGGGAGTCATTGTTCATCTTACTGTAAACACTTACTAGGAGCTGGTTTTTGGAGACCGAGCTGTGAATCAGCTTCTATAGATGTATTCATGGGGCTTAAGACCATAGATTCTTTTCAAAGGTATACAATGCAGGAGTATGTGAATTTCAACAACATTCTTTAACAAAGAAGTTCCAGCAAATAAATCTACATTCTTTTTCTATTTTAATAAAAGGAATTATAAACTACATCTTAGAATGAATAGACCCAGAAAATCATCTTGAAGCAGCTGTGAGTCTCTGATCTAGAAACAGAGCACATGAGAGCTCATCTATTTCGAGAAATAATGAACATTATTTTAATTTTCTGTCTTTACAAACTTATTCTCTTTCATAACAGAAGATGTAGTAGAGTCATTTGGCTCTGTAATCCATGATCCCTTGGAAAGAAAAAATTCCAGTCATACGGCTTTAAGAGGACAAAGTCTACATTTTAAGGGGTACAACTCTTTCAACTTGGTTGAATGTGGCAGGACACTTTTGGAGCATCATAGTACATGAAGCTTCATTCCTTCAAATGATGAGAGGCTCTGCATGGATGTTTGCATTAACTCCCCCCTCAGAGCATGTAATATCTTCCTGCTGGCTCAGCTTCCTACTGTAGGCATGCACCTACCCAGCAGCCATTATCCCTGAGCGGAACAATCTCCATTGGAGAAATTGCCTCTGCTTAGTCATTACGACATTCACTTCTACCAACACCTGTTATCCAGCCAGAAGCTTCGTGTCATTCATCAAGGTGGACAAAAGGGTGGCACTGCAACCTCCATCCCTCACAAATACCCTGACCTGATAAAATGCAGGAGTCACAGAATGTTTACTAGAGAGGCTTGGCCTTTATAATTCTGAGTTACCAATTATGAATTTAGTTCTCAGGTGTGAGTCTATTTGTGACCCTTTGGTCAAAAAGTTATCTTATGGTGGACACTATAAAATCTGAGAGTTTATCTCACTTATAGATTCAGTCACGATGTTCAAAGGCCAACATCTTCTTTGATACCATTAGCAATTTGGAGTACATTTATTTGAGTTAAACTGGATTTCTGGTGACCAGAAAAGTGGTCCTCCTCCAGATTTCCTAGTACATTTAACAAAAGGCTAGAGTAGTAAAAAAGAGCTTCATTGTCATTCAGGAGAAAGTGTGGAACTCTACTGAGGGACTTCTTAGAGATATATGTGCCAAAATCTATCATATAACACTCCAAACATTTATGCAGCAACCTAGGGCACAAAGAACAGAACAAAAATATAATTGATGCCAGAAAATTGTAAATGAAACTGGGATTGAAGGACTCAAAAATATGTACCAGGACACACATGGACAAAACAAAACTAGACATGACATTAAGAAGCACACTGTGATTTACAGGAAAAAAAAAAGGCTTTTCCTTGGGGATTTGCTCTTTTGTTTTGTTTTGCTTTGTTTTGTTTTGTTGCTACTTATTAGGAAGAATGTTCTAAGTGGCTTCTACTTTGGGAAAACCACAGAAGTGGTGGTTAATAGGTTAGATGGAGACAGTCTTCAATAAAACGATTTCAGAATTCTTTCTGAAGAAGGAAGATTATGCAGATAGAGTTTAGATATAAGAGCAATGTTGAATGGTCAGCCTTAAAAGAAAAGAACCCACACTGGACTCCTGTGTGTAGCCATCTTGGTTCCTAGCAATTATCACTGCCTAAGACGCTAGCCTTTACCTGCACACTGTACTTAAGGCTACAGGCTTCCTTTGGTCTGTGAGTTTGCTTTCCAGATGCAAGATACAATGATGTTTAAAGTTATTAAAATGACACTTTGTAACCAGATTTGGGAAAATGCAGTGGATGAGAGGCATGTAATATTCAGGAGACAGAGTGAGACTGAAATAGGGATGAGAAACAATGGCTGTGAAATGCAATCATTTGGCTAGGTGTGGGAAATAAGAAGCCTGTTCGTGGCTGATGCTCAACAGAAAATGATTGCCGGTGTTTCCATAATGGGATGAGAGAAACCACAAGTACTTTATGGTATTTGGAACTACTATAGTAATAAAATGACAGTAGAAATCACCAAAAGCTGCTCATGGGTTACTTACTGTATTAGGCTAGTTCATGAAAAGAATTTATGAGAAAAGGTACGGATTGTTTCTCTTCGTTCCCCCTCTGTTTATAACATTGGCTATCTATGATGTATTGGCTCTTTCAATGACTGATCACTCTTGATATATTACACTTAAGTTAGTGCCCATACAGCTCTATTTTCTTCAAGTAAGTCACCTACTTACCATATGGCATGTTCTTTAAGTCCTGTAGTTTTAATTAACAAAATATGCAATGACAAAAGAAAAATGGAAGGAAGGTAAAAAGGACAAATGAGCAAGAGTCACAATAGGTCAAAATGAACGCTTCCTCTCAGATATTCTGTATGTGTTTACATGAACACATGTATGTAAACTTTCTATGAAAAAACTTATAATGATTTACTAGTTACTCGTTTATTTTAGAGGTTGATATAATTAATATTTAGAAATGTACCCACCTAATTATGTACTGTTTGAAATTATGTGAAACAGAAAATTAGACTTTGCAGTAACTATCATCACTGCACATTTGAAATACGTTAAAATTTGGCATATACAATTACTTCATATATGGTAATAAAAACCAACGAGGGATTCAGAAAGAAAAGTAAATACATCATCTACACGAAATATGTTGAAAAGTAATATGGAATAAAAAGAGTACTGGCAGTGTTGGCTCTATCCATCTCAACCTTCCTAGCACAGCAGGGGAGGAGAGGAGTGCTCAGAGCTGCAGAGTAGGACATTACCCACAATTCCAGCTCCTTTGAAAACAGTATTGCACAAATCTGACAAACACAGGGTGATGCAATGTGAATCTACTTTAATTGATTTGCTCTGGCAGTAGAGAAAGCTATTTTTTAAAGCAAGTGGGCATACGTATAAATATTTATAAAGTCCTTCCCTTGGATTCAACATCAGGAAAATCTATTAATAACCATAAATGTATTGGGACAGGAAATTATGACTATCTCAATAGATGGTAAAAGTTCATTTGATCAAGTGAGCAAATATTCATGCTAAAAAACCTGTAAATAGGATACTTAGCATGATAATTGCTTAGAAGCAATCAATTATATAATGAAAAACCCATAACACACCTCAAAGTTCATGATAAAATTTAAATGGTATTGAATTAAACTAGGAATAATATAATAATGTTGTCACTAGGGCCATAAGACATGATACTGAAGGTCCTGTGAACGTGTTTTAAAGATGAAGAGATGATTTAGATAGAAAAAAATCACATTTATAAATGAAATAATTATCTGCATACATTGGATATGTAATAGAACACACCAAGATGTGAGCACATTTTATGGATATGAGATACATATAAAATCAATGCTTCTTTGGGCTAATAATTATAATAATCTGCTGGAATTTTGTTTTCAGTGCTCAGAATTACTCTTATTGACCATATAGCATCAGACTATCCAATATATAATTTAGAGAAAGTTATTCTTAAATTTAGTAATAAACATGAGGAATCTATGTAATAAAAGCCTGCAAAAAATTAAGTAACATGACCTAAGATTCTTTATGGAACTTACCAGACTCAAATATAAAATCTATAAACATAACATGCTCACAGAGGATATTTCTCTAAATTGTAAAAATCTATAAATTTAACTCTAAAATTTTACTAAAGTACAATCATTATCCAAATAGAGTCTTTTAATGGATGTTGGCTAGTTTATTTTAAAATTTGTAAAAGTGAATAAAGACCCAATTTTTGCTAACATAATTCAAATAACGTCAATAAGAAAAATGAAGCTATAAATTTTATATGTACATACAGTCTAGTGCATAGGCACTCTAACTTATTGTCAATACTGTTCATTCATTTCTGTGTATAATGTTTCTCATAACTAAAGTTAAAATTTTTTAGGAGCTAAATAGTTCATAGCCATTTTACAAAGAATACAATAAGATGGTCTTCAGTATCATGTTGAATAAAGCTACTAGCAACATTCTTGGCTTTGACGTTACTACAACACTATCAAAGTTATACCACAAATTTTTGTGTCTGCTGCAAAGATTTGATGTCTGATGCAAGATTACACAATTGTAATATTCTTAAATGCAACAATCAATAACCTAAACATTATGTATTTGTAACCCATAAGGTACATTTATTTCTTCACATAGAAATTAGAAAAAAAAATCCAAAATAAAATGAACTTAGATTGAAAACAGGCATTTTTCCAGAAAGCCTAATAATCACAGGGATGTAAACGTGTGGATATTTTCCTGGATGGAAGGGGAACACATAAGTTAAAGAAAATTCAATTAGATGACATTTTTGGGCAAACATTAAAAAAAGAGTTTTGACAACGATGAAGTGAACTAGTTGATGCAAAATAGATTTGTATGTTTAGGGATTTCAAAACATAAATGTGTAGCAAACATGTTAATATGGAAAAATCAGAGAATATTTCACTTATTTAACGAGGAAAGCCAGGACGACGGGATTTTTAGAAAACTACATATTTTCAAAAACCTATTTTCAAAAGAGCAAGATATTGAAAACCACAACATACTGCATAATGGTGATAGTGTAACAAGACTTTTGGCCTTAAGCTTTTGCAGCCAGCACTATGGGGTTGCCTTTCATTATTCTTTACATGCGTATTTAAAATCTCTTTTATAATCGAGTGGTTTTTTAAAGGGAAGCCTTGACAATACTGTTCACAATAGCACATCTGCAAGTTCTACCCCTTGAGTCAAGATTGCCTTGTTACCATGTAACAAAAACAAAACATGGAATCCTCTTGGTATGTGAGGCTGATGTAAGATGGAAACCCTAGATGTAGCTTCTGATGCATTTTTTTTTTTTTTTTGCATTTGACTTATTCTCCATTTCTATTGGATTTGTACAATTACACAATTGTACCGTACAATTGTATCGATTCCTATACTTGTAAGTTTAATATATCTTTGTCTGTCTACTTCTGGCTTTCAAATAAATATCTATTTTATAAACTAAAACAAGTTTTCAACTTTAAAACTTTGGAAATAACCAATAAATTATAAATCCAAGCAACATTTGAATGGATTTTTTTTTTAAAGTGAAAATCAAAACATATCTGACTTCTATTTGAGATTCGTGGCTTATCCTGAGAGGCAAAAGTCTAAAGGTGCTTTCATTTCTCCTTGGAGATATAAAGGAATACAGTCTGACTTAACTCTTCTAGCTTCCTCCACCAAGACGCCGCTGTAGGCTCCAGGACAGGCTAGGGTACTCAGAGCCCCGCCCAGGAAGCCCCGCCCTTCATAGGCCCACCCAGAAGTCCCGCCCCCTCAGAGCCTCAACCCCTGGAACCACGCCCCGCGCTGTCCCCTAGGAGGAGGGACTTGGAGGCCCGGGCGAGAGCTGTCAGCCCTGGCAGACCTTCGTTTCTCTCGGCCAGTGGGTCCCGCTGGTGGCAGGGTCCCCGACCCCGGAGCTGAGGCCCCCAGGGACTCCGCCGCCAACGCCTGCGCGCTTGCCCGTCAGCCAATCGTGGGCCGTCTGCTTGCGGCGCCCTTTGACCCCACGCCCCGGACCTCCAGGAATCCAGTCCGGCTCAGCCCAGGAGCCCAGTTCCGCGCCGGTCCCCGCCGCTAGGTTAGTGTCCGCACCTCGTCCGAGCCCGCCCTTGCCTGCCTGGCTGCCCAAGTTTGCCCTGAGGTGGTTCCTCGGTCCTGAGCCCCGAACCTGCGAGTGGGTCTGCAGGTCCCTGGCGGTCGTCGGGCGTTTCCTAGCCCAGCTTGCGACCCGAAGACCGCCAGGACAAGTGCGTCCTCCGAGGTCTTTGTTGCGTTCTCCTCAAACTGGCTGGGCTCTGCGTTGTCCACTGCCCCTCTAAGGTGGCCAGGTTCTTTTCTGTTTGCAGAGGAACAAGTTGGGGGGTGAGAGCACTTAAAACTTTCGTTTTGTTCTGTCAAGGACTTACGGATAATAGAGTGGGAGAAGAAGAAATGACTCACAAGGAGGCTTTCATGAGCTCTGCTGTGAGTCTGTGTGAGCTTAGCAATACAAATGAGACTGGTTGGTCTATTCACACTGCAATGTGTAGACTGCAGCTTGAAAGAAAAATGCAAAGTTACTCGAGGTTTTGGTGAAACTAATTCACGTTAGTTACACTTATAAAGCTACTGCTTACTCCTGTAATTAATGAGTATGGCGTCAGAAAATAAACACAGTGAGCTAGCTGTCTTAAGTGTGATCCACAGCGGAAGGCGGAGGGAACCACTGATCATTTCTTCTAAGTCACCTTCCACGATGAAATTAAAAAGAAAAAAAAAAATCATTATAGTATGCCTTCTATACTTGAGGCCCCATAGGCCAGGCTGGAGCCAGCAACCTAAGGTCTAGCACTGTATTTTGCCTTTGCAAGGTGCTCAGCATTAAGGTACTCTGCTGTTGACTAGACCAACAGTTTCATCACCTGTAACATGAAGTTCTGCTTCATAGATGGTTGTGAAGATAGAAATGGAAAATGAGATTATGCCGGACTGAACTTCTGTACAGAAGGTTACCCATGCTTGTAGTGAAACTGACTTGAGCAAGATTCTGAACGTTTCAGCTGTGTGTTCTTAGCGTTAGCTTATCTAACTCTAGGTACTTCCTGTAGCATAAAATTATTATAGCATAAATTCCTATAGACGAAAATAGCATCAACACCATAGTAAAAGCGGGAGGGATCTTTATAATTTAATTGATAATTTTAAAAAGGAATCAGACCTTTCTGAGTTATATAATATGAGCAGATGTGTTTAAAATAATCCATCATATTCTGTTCCTGGGTCATTTAGATCTCTTAACTGGTTGAGCATGTAATACTATTTTTCGGAATCGTTTGACTTTCACATTAACTATCATTTTAAAAGATTAAAATCAACAAACATAACACTAGTGTGGTTTCAGAAGAACCAGATTTTTAACTCGGGGTAGTGCAAATTTAGGTGAGGACACATTGGTTGTCAGTAGTCAGTACCTTGAGCTTCTTGCTTTGAGAACCTACACACCTGCAGTTGACTTGGAGAAGTTTGGTAGTTGTTTTTCTCACAAGGAACTTATGAAACCTCTTTCTTCAGTTAAAGCTCAGTAAGCAGTTCCTTTGCCTGTCTCCTGCAAGAGCACTGCTTGTTTTAGGCTTCAGGGGCATTGTGTTGTCACAAATTTTAAGATGCTTAGTTGTTTAGATGGACTTTAAAACTATTGAGTCTTCATGAATTTTCTTTTACAGTGTTGTTTATTACACAACTCACACAAATCTGGTCTGCATATGTATAGTAGAATCTATTATAGACATACTTCCCAAATAAATACCAGTGTCAGAAAAAAGAGGGCCAAAACTTAAGTAAGCTGTGTAATGATCAGTGGTCATAATATTTGTTGGGATCTAGTAGAGTATAAATATACTAGGGTATATATAAATATACATATATATATGATATATATAGGGCATATAAAATATATATTTATATATTTGGTATATATAGAGTATATATAAATATATATAAGTATATTTATACATACATATATTTATATACATACACACACACATATATGTGTGTGTGTGTGTGTATATATATGTGTATGTGTATATATATATATATATATATATATATATATATATCTCCTAGTATATTTTTACCTGGAAACTTGTACATGGATAGTTTGGTGCTGTGGATAGTGTAAGAAATGCCAACATGAAAGGAGAACAATGGCCGGGCAGTGGTGGTGCATGCCTTTAAGCCCAGCACTTGGGAGGCAGAGGCAGGTGGTTTTCTGAGTTCGAGGCCAGCCTGGTCTACAGAGTGAGTTCCAGGACAGCCAGGGCTATACAGAGAAACCCTGTCTCGAAAAACCAAAAAAAAAAAAAAAAAAAAAAGAAAGGAAGGAGAACAGTGTTACTTCAATAGAGTTTTCTACTCAGGAGTCTTTAGGAGAGACATCAGGAAGAAAACGCAGATTTTTGTTTTGACTTGAACCTTGAATGTTGTTTTAGAGAATAAGGCACATGCTGTATTTGTTTGTTTTCTATCAGCAGATCTAAGGGCTAAACCTAGGACCCAAGGAATTATTCATGCTACGCTTATGTCCTAACTACTGAACTACATGCTCAATCCCATGTGCTGGGTTCGTTGTATTTCATTAATTAATTAATTAATTAATTAATTAATTGGCAGAGCCTCAATATGTATCCCTGGCTGGCCTGAAAGTTCCAGAGCGGTCTGGAAACTCATACAGATCCTCCCACCTCTGTTTCACAGATTCTGGGATCAAAGTGTGTCACCACATGCGTCCCCCACTTGCTAGTTCTGGATTATTTTCATGGAAGTGTGTCAGCACATCCGTCCCCCACTTGCTAGTTCTGGATTATTTTCATGGAAGTGTGTCAGCACATCCGTCCCCCACTTGCTAGTTCTGGATTATTTTCATGGAAGTGTGTCACCACATCCGTCCCCCACTTGTTTGTTCTGGATTATTTTCATGCTACCTATATTTTCCTCATGAATAATCGCTCATGGCTCATAACTACTTAGTGATACATTGTCAGATGTGAAAAAAGCCTTTATCCTGACAAGAATTTTATGAGAGATGATTGAAGTATAGAAATGTCGCGCTAGACAAGCCAAAGATAAGAATATGGACTTCTTATTATAACTACAGAGCTCAAAAAACTTTTAAATAATAATTCTTACTTATTTGAAAATTTCATGTGTTTCATAATATATCTCGATCTTACATACCTGCTACTCCCCACCCCAACATTGTCCAGAATTTGGCCATCACATCTCCCAACAGAGAAGAGATCACTATGTTTTCTCACTTAGAGATAGCGACTGTACATGCTTTAAGCATATTTCTATTTTGTATTTGATTAAAATAGTCAAGATCATATCCCAAAATAATTATTTCTGCTTCATTCCTTGTCAAAATTATCGTCTTCAATCAACGGGAAGGAAGAATATGTAATTACTTCTATCGCTTGGAAAATTCAGGACAAGTTATAGCAGCAAACCAAAGTGGCTGTGTTCTTCCATCATTGCTGACCAATGAATAGGCTGCTCACGTTCCCACCGCAGAGCACTCACTCTCTCTGGGACGCAGTGCTGAGCTTGGAGGACTATATAGAACTGATCCTTTCCAGAAACAAGCAGAGGTTATATTAAGGTCTTGTACACACTCTATACTTACCTAGTGAGGGTCTTTTCTTTTTCTTCCTTTAAAAAGACTTTTCACTATTAAAAAACGTTGCCAAAATAGTGAAAAGAGTTCAATTCCTATATTTTTTCCTGCAGTTTCAATCATATTTACAATTATCTAATTACATTGTGTTATTATATATGTGTATAGCTGTCTCTAAGCAGGTTGAAGAGATTGGTTCTAGGAATTTCCTGGGAATCAAAATTCATGGATATTTAAGTTTATATGAGAAATTGAATATAACCTTTTCCTCCAGTGAATTTTTAATCATCTATAGATGATAAATATCACTATCAATGTTGTCAAAATAGTCAATATTCTGTGACTAGAGAATAATGACAAGAAAAAAATTGTACATCTTTGCCACAGATATAAATTTCTTTGTCAGTAGGCATCTATGGATATAGAACTGCAATATAGAGAACAGACTATATACACTCTATATAGTAGATGAGTATATATATATATATATATACATACATATGTATATGTGTGTGTGTGTGTGTATATAAAAACCATTGTCAAATATGTCCCAAACTAATTTTGATCACTTGCTTAAAATGGTGTTTGGTAGTAGGTCAGCTGTCATCTTTTCCATTTTATGAATTCAGTATACTGTGATGAAATACCAATATATGGCTATCGTGTATCCCATCAAACTTTCACATGATTCTCGTCGGTTACTTTGTATATTAGTCCATTATGTGCTTCTACAAAAAGGTTCAGAAAACTTGATCATTTATATACAAGAGGAATTTATTTCTCACAGCTCTGACACTGGGAAGTCTAAAATCAAGGTTTGGTGGGATCAGCTTTCTGGGGAGGGATCCTGTCTAGTGGTGTCTAGACATTTTTATCCTCTGAATGAGAAGGGCTCAGGAGAGCAAACCAACCCACAACACCATTAATTCATTCATGATGTGCTGTATGTATACAGTTGAAATTTGTGAAGCGTCTTAGAAACATGAAATGAGGAATTGCGCAGAGGTATTTGGAAAGTATGAAATAATGTTAACTCAATTCAGAAATATCACATTCTCTCTCATATGCACCTTAGGGTACGCTTGCTTGCTTGCTTGTATGTATATAAGGAGGTGGGAAAGTGGATATAGGTTATGGAACTTGAAAGGAAAATCAAGAGTGGAAAAGGTGTTGTAGGGGGAGGTGAGGATAGTAGGACTCAGGAAGCAAGACAGTGGAAAGGAAGCTGGGGTGTCAGGGCTGCAAGGGGGTTGAACAACGTCTGGGGACAAGAGAGGAAGAGATCCACCAAAACCAAATCTGCTTGAAAGTGCCCTAGGAAACTGAAAACAGTAATGTCAAATGTAAGACTTCTGATAAAAGTTTGAAAAAGCTAATCATGGTGGATGGAGACATTTCCAACTGAGTCTGCCTGCCACCAGTGTTGAGTTAGGTGCTACACTTCTGACTCATGGGTTTGGGGGACACAGTCATTCAGCGCTAAGTCTTTGTTGCCAGAATATCTAATTTTTTTCCTACTACTGTCATTATGATTTTTTTTCTGATTCTATTCCATTCATAAATTAAAATGTGTAATTATTCCCTTCTTATAACATTTATCTTTTTTTTTTTTTTTTATCTTAAGGATCGTTTTTAAACATTGTCACTGGACTTTAATGTTTTTATTTAAATGATTCCAAAAGTATTTCCTTTCATTAACTGCTATTTAAAAATTATCCATATATACTAATTATTCAATTTGTATATTCGATATATACAATATTTATTCACATTGTGAAAATATATTTCATTTTATTAAACATATTCTTATGGTTTTATCTGACTAAATATTGGTATGTACATGTGATATTTCCCAGTCAGTAGTTCTTGTATTTATGTGTTTACCATGTGTGTGTGTGTCTGTGTGTCTGTGTGCATGTTCTTTTATTTGATAGTATTTGATAATTATTATAATATATTTTCTTTATTTTTAATTGTATTGGCTGTACTTTAGTTATCATTTTAAATACCTTAGAAAACATTGCTGAAATCAATTACTAATGATCCTCTTCTCAATGAATTACAGCAAAATATTTACCAGTTTGGAGTTTAAAGTATGTCATTATGGCAAAATTTCGAAGAAGGACCTGCATCATTTTGTCCCTTTTTATTTTATTTATTTTCTCTTTGATGATGGGCTTAAAGATGCTCTGGCCAAATGCAGCATCCTTTGGACCTCCTTTTGGACTTGACCTCCTTCCGGAACTTCGTCCACTAAATGCCCAAGCGGAAAACAAAGCTGACTTGCAAAAGAGTGATAGAATCAACATGGAAACAAATACCAAGAGTTTAAAAGGCGCTGGCACGACTGTGCTGCCACCCAAAGCCTCTGAGGTGAACCTGGAAGAACTGCCTCCTTTGAATTACTTTTTACATGCATTTTATTACAGTTGGTATGGAAACCCACAGTTTGATGGTAAATATGTACACTGGAATCATCCGGTCCTGGAACATTGGGACCCTAGAATAGCCAAGAACTATCCACAAGGGAGACATACTCCTCCAGACGACATTGGCTCCAGTTTTTATCCTGAGTTAGGAAGTTACAGCTCTCGAGATCCTTCCGTCATAGAAACTCACATGAAACAGATGCGCTCAGCCTCAATTGGTTGGTAATTAGTTTATTTTATTTACATATATAAATAATTTGGGTGGGCAATTAAATTATTAAGTATCATTCTTTTATTAATTTCAGTTTTAGCTAATACCCCTTGATTAAATTGCGTATGTGTCTTATTCATGATTTTTGTTATCATTCTGGTACTTGTTGTTTTATTTTTGTTAATTTTTTGCTGTACATGAACTGATGACTTCACTTGTGCTACGCAACCCCTCTACACCTGACCTATAGGCTCTTTTGTCCTGAATTGTGAGGCAGGGTCTTTAAGGATGGAAGCCTGGTCCTCCTGTTTAGCCTTTCAAGCAGCTGAGGTTATGGCACTACGCTACCAGACCTAGGTTATATGTGTTTTTAAAAATTGAGGTAACTACTTTTTAATTGCTTTTAACATAATTTAATTAACAAATTTTGACATATTTTTGGATATACAAATTTATTGTTTTCAATTAAATTCACAATTTTACTATTAATGACTTATATAAAATATAAAGGATTATTTTATCTTTTAAAATATCAGTAAACCCATGAAATAAGGTGTCTCTGTAATCCAAAAGGCTTCATCTTTGACCATGCATGATGGAGCACGCCTGTCATTCAGCACTTAGAAGGCTGCAGGCAAAAGGTCATGAGTTCAGTGCAGCAGGACCTTGTCCCCTGCCCTGTTTATCATCATCATCATTGCCTATTTACTGCCAACCCTGATCCCACACCAGCAACTGGATCTGATTTCTGTCACTGGGAAGTGCTTCTGATTGTTCCTTTATAACGGCAGAATGAGTTAGCTGTCCTGTTTGGTTGTCTTATTTTGCATAGCACAGTATTTCGTGTCTCACCTGTGTTGTTAAGAATATCGGTTTTAATCACGTTTCCTGTAGATTACATTTCATTCCATGACCGGGGTGTTTGCTTGTGCAGCCATGCATTGGACATTCCACTGTAGTTTGCTTTTCTGTAGCATGACTGGGCTTTGTGACTTTAACTCCCAGTTCAAATCCTTTCTCAATTTCACTTTTATTTAATGCAGTATGGTGTGGGGAATGCTCCATTTTGCCTCTGCATTTGTCTGTTTTATGCTCCTTTCCTCATCTTTTATATGCCTTATCTGACATTGAATATCTGAATGATTTCTTCCCCTAGTCTCTTTTGGCCTAGTACATAGAGTCTTTGTTCTTACTTACTGTTTAATGCTGGAGCATTGCAGTGTATTCCTTTAACTTAACTGGTGAAAAGTGATCAGTTGTTCTTTTCTCACCAGTGTCCCTCATTCATCTCTGCTTTTTGTGTGATTTCCAGGTACATGGCTTTAGATAATCATAAATCCTACAATGATAATATATAATCTGGTACCTGAGACATGGTTTAGAGTCTCTGGGGCCAGTGTCTGAAGATTTCACACAGCCAGGGCTGTTGTCTTTTTGAGTTCCAGTAATAAAGCCTGAGGCGTTATTTCCAGAGTTCTTCTCTTTGTGCTTCCTTGTATTTTATTCATTAGTCTTTGAAACATGCTGTTTGAACTCAGGAAGACGGTAGGGTCTTGAGTGACATTGCTTTGACCTTGCTGTTGAGGATTCTGGCGCTGACTCACTTCAGTATCTGCATGAAGTGCAGCAAGGACACATGAGCATGGAGAGCCAGGGCTGCAGATTGCTGCTTCCTGGAGCTGCTTCACTCCTTCCAGGCATTCTCAAGGAAACTGACTTCCGGGATCACGTTCATTACTAGCTTAATCACCCTTCTGCTCCGACCTTCCTTCTTATGGAGTAGGTCTTTGTCTTCATAACATTACTTTTTGCCTATACTTGATGTTGGTCTGCTATTACATCAGTAGCTGTTAGAAATTTTTGCATAATTATTATAAATAGAGTCTTGGTTTAAGCTGTGGAAGAATGCATTACTTTGAACATTCACATGCTTTGTGGCTTTTTGACATGTACTGTTTCCCTTATGTATGATTATATTCACTGATTTTTCTGAGAAGAAAATTTCTTTCCTAGGCTCTATGCTGAGAAGCTGTTTATTATTGCTCTTAATGCTATTAAAAATTGGGCTAGTGGGCTGCTTAAATGTTGATCACTTTTCTCTCAGCATTTCTCTCCACCAACAGCCTTATCTAGGTGTAGTTCATTTATTCCATAGCCATAAGTTCCCTGGATCCCTAACTACCATCAGTTCTTTATTCTGTATTCCATCCTTTTGCTATTGTCTGAGTAGAGGACAAAGATAGCCTTTTCCCCATCAGCTCTAATGAAAGTGTTGCCTGTTGCTCTATTTAGAATTCGTCTGTACATACTCTCACTATGACAGAATTTAAGTGTTAAAGTCTAGCTCTCCAGCAGGTTCTTTTTCTTTACTGGCTAAGAATTTCACCTGTGCATTTAATGTGTATTAGTCAAATGTATTCCCCATTTCCTCCCTTCTAATCCCTCCCCTATTCTCCCATCCACCACCACTTTTTGTTTTCAACCTTATGTACTCTGTTTATAAACTAACTCACTGAGTCCAGTTAGTACTGCTCATATATA
Source organism: Uromys caudimaculatus (assembly GCA_028551405.1). Lineage (NCBI taxonomy): Eukaryota > Metazoa > Chordata > Mammalia > Rodentia > Muridae > Uromys > Uromys caudimaculatus. The sequence continues at coordinate 5,584,889 of CM052702.1, forward strand.
CATGGTAGGACTAGCTACTGGAACATGGGTAACCTCTTAGGGACCACATCTGTCTAGAAAGCTAACTCTTCACATTTCACTAGCTCCTCAGCTAATGGTGGTACTAGATTTTGGCTGACTTGATTGTGAGCCATTTCTAATCTTGATTTCTTAATTTGCATAATCTATCCTTTATACAGCATTATTTCTTCCCCTATATTAAAAAATGTATTAATTCATTGAGATGTCTGTGCTTTCTCTCTACTATACCATTTCTTTATATTTGAAGGATTCAAGTATTTGTCTTAAGTATTTTCTCTGTAGTTAATGATTTCTCTGAAGACTGCTGTTTCTAATACCTATGTTGTAATTTCTTAGCATAGAAATAAGTAGATATCATAGGGAAGCACTCCAACCATTTTGCTTTTATAAAATCTTGTAAATGATATTTATGTATAAAAACAGCATATGGATGGTTATAGAAGTTTTCTTCATAATTGCCAAAAATTGAAAAGCTACTAGTGTGTCCTCTAATAGGAAAGTGGATAAACATCTATACAGTGGATATGTTAGCATTAAAAAATCTATGAGTTACTGAGTCATAAAAAACACGAAAGACCTAAAATGCAAGTAGTTCAACAAAGGAGTCCAATTATGGAGAGCTTTGTACCTTGTGATTCAAGCTATATGACATTCTCACAAAGATAGAATTATAGAGAGTGAAAAAAATCAGTTATTGCTGGGTGTAAATGGAAGAGACAAGGGGTAAATAGGCTAGGCAGAAGACTAATGTTTATAGCAAACCAGTCTGTCTGATACTATCATGGATAGCTTATATATAACCTTTTGTTTTTGTTAAAATCCACCAAACTTCACAACACTAATCAAAGCTGCGATCATTAGTTAATAGTAAGATGATGATACCTGTTCATCAAATGTAGTAAATACTGCATGCGAATGAAAGGCGTGAATGTGGAGAACTAGGGAAGATGGTTGGGAGTGTAGGAGGTAATATATGAGGGCTACCTGCTTTCTTGTTGACAGCCTTCATTATTCTAAAATGTGTAGGATATTAATTTCATAAGATACCAGTTGCTTAAAATAGTTCATAAATATTAGATACAGTAACCAAATAACTGCTTCATTCTTTTGAATGTACTAAGAAATCATGTTGCCAGCTTTTGACACCGCCTGCATCACTCCTGACAATGCCTTGCTGCTTGTTCTTTGTTATGCTTTTCTGTTAGGAGTACTGGCCCTGTCTTGGTACCCACCTGATTCAAGTGATGAGAATGGAGAAGCGACGGACCACTTGGTACCAACTATTTTGGATAAAGCTCATAAATATAATCTAAAGGTATTTAATTTATTTTCAAACAAATTATATGTATCATTGCTAATTCTCTTACCCTCATGATAGTTATAATATTTTATCTACTCATTTTAATTAAGTTTGATAATATATAGAAATGTTTTCTTTATTTTTTTATTTTTTATATTTTAATTTAACCACCTTTAAGGGCACAACAACTGCGCAGTATTATTCTATTTTAATCCTCTAAATTAATCTAGCTACTGCCAAGACAAAATCCCCAAAATACTCGCATTTCTTGGCTTTCTCTGCTCCAGATATTTTTCTTTTTTCTTTTCTTTTTTTTTTTAATTTTTTTTTTTTTTGGATATTTTATGTAATCACATTTCAAATGTTATCCCCTTTCCTGGTTTCCTCTCCCAACCCCCCCCCCCCCATCTCCCCTTCCCCTGCTTCTATGAGGATGCTCCCCCTCCCACCTCACCTCCCTGGCATTCCCCTACACTTGGGAATGGAGCCTTCACAGGACCAAGGGCTTCTCCTCCTATTGATGCCAGACAGTGCCATCCTCTGCTCCATATGCCATTCACTGGAGCCATGAGTCCCTCCATGTGTACTTTTTGGTTGGTGGTTTAGTCCGTGGGAGCTCTGGGGGGTCTAGTTGTTTGATATTGTTGTTCTTCCTATGGGGTTGCAAACCCCTTCAGCTCCTTCAGTCCTTTCTCTAACTCCTCCATTGGGGACCCGGTGCTAAGTTCAATGATTGGCTGCAAGCATCTGCCTCTATTTGTCAGGCCCTGGCAGATCCTCTCAGGAGACAGCTATAACAGGCTCCTGTCAGAAAGCACTGCTTGGCATCCACAATAGTGTCCTGGTTTGGTATCTGTATATGGGATGGATCCCTAGGTAGGACAGTCTCTGGATGGCCTTTTCTTGAGTCTCTGCTCTACAATTTCTCCCCGTATTTTCTTTAGACAAGAGCAATTCTGGGTTAAGAATTTGGAGATGAATGGGTGGCCCAATCCCCCAACTGGGGACCTTGCCTAACCTCTAAATATGGTCTCTACAGGTTCTCCCTCCCCTTTGTTGGGCACTTCAGCTAATCTCATCCCTGTTGGGTCCTGTGAGCCTCTTGCTTTCCTGGCATCTGGGAATTTCTGGTGGCTACTCCAGGATCCCCATTGCTATACACCTCTGTTCAAATTCCTGACCCTCTCTATATCATCCCCTTCTCCTCTCATACCTGATCCTGCCTCCTTTTACCCCTCCCTCTCCTCTCTTCCTCCCAAGTCCCTCCTACCATCCACCTCCCATGAGTATTTTGTTCCCCCTTCTAAGGACTGAAGCATCTACACTTTTGTCTTCCTTCTTCTTGAGCTAGACATTATCTGAGAATTGTATCTTGGGTATTCTGAGCTTTTGGGCTGATATCCACTTATGAGTGGGTGCATACCATGTGTGTTCATTTGTGACTGGATTACCTTACTCAGGATGTTATTTTCTAGTTCCATCCATTTGCCTGAGAATTTCATGAAGTCCTTGTTTTTAATAGCTGGGTAGTACTCCATTGTATAAATGTACCACATTTTCTGTATCCATTACTTGGTTGAAGAACATCTGGGTTGTTTCCAGCTTCTGGCTATTATAAATAAGGCTGCTGTGAATATAGTGGAGCATGTGTCCTTGTTATATTTTGAGTATATGCTGGTATAGCTGGGTCCAATATTCTGAGGAACCACCAGACTGATGTCCAGAGTGGTTGTACCAGCTTGCAATCCTACTAACAGTGGAGGAGTGAGCCTCTTTCTCCACATCCTCACCAGCATCTGCTGTCACCTGAGTTTTTGATCTTAGCCATTCTGACTGGTGTGAGGTGGAATCTCAGGGTTGTTTTGATTTGCATTTCCCTGATGACTAAGGATGTTGAACATTTCTTTAGGTGCTTCTTGGCCATTCGATATTCCTCAGTTGAGAATTCTCTGTTTAGCTCTGTACCCCATTTTTTAATAGGGTTATTTGGTTTTCTGGAGTCTAACTTCTTGAGTTCTTTGTATATATTGAATATTAGTCCTCTATTAGATGTTGGATTGGTTAAGATCTTTTCCCAATCTGTTGGTTGCCATTTTGTCCTGTTGATAGTGTCCTTTGCCTTACAGAAGCTTTGCAGTTTTGTGAGGTCCCATTTGACTATTGTTGATCTTAGAGCATAAGTTCTTGATATTCTGTTCAGGAAATTTTCCCCTGTATCCATGTGTTCAAGACTCTCCTGGACTTTCTGTTCTATTAATTTCAGTGTATCTGGTTTTAAGTGGAGGTAATCGATCCACTTAGACTTGAGCTTTGTACAAAGAGATAAAAATGTATTGATATGCATTCTTCTACATGTTGACCACCAACTGAACCAGCACCATTTGTTGAAAATGATGTCTTTTTTCCACTGGGTGGTTTTAGCTCCTTTGTCAAAGATCAAGTGACCATAGTAGGAGTGTGGGTTCATTTCTGGGTCTTCCATTCTATTCCATTGATCTACCTGCCTGTCACTGTACCAATATCATGCAGTTTTTTTCTTTTTTTTTTTAATTATTTTTTTTTTATTTTTGATACTTTATTTACATTTCCAATGTTTCCCCTTTTCTGGGTCTCCTCTTTGGAAGCCCCCTATCCCCTCCCCATCCCTACCTCTATGAGGGAATTCCACCTCCCACTCACCCGCCCACCCATCCCCATATTCCCACCTTGACATTCCCCTTAACTGGGGCCTCTAACACCCTCAGGCCCAAGGACCTCTCCTCTCTCCCTGATGGCCATCGAGGTCGTCCTCTGCCTCATATGTGGTCCGAACCATGGGTCCATAGATGTGTATTCTTTGGTTGGTTCAGGATGACCAGGGAGGGGGGGGGGTCAGGCCCCTTGGCGCTGTTGCTCCCTCCATGGGGCTGCGAACTCCCTCAACTCCTTCAGTCCTTTCTCCAACTCCTCCATCTGGGACCTCACTCTCAGTCCAGCGGTTACTGTTAAGTGAAACTTGGGTATTCCAAACTTTTGGGCTAGTATCCGCTTATCAGTGAGTACATGCCATGTTCCTTCTTTTGTGACTGAGTTACCTCGCTCAGGATGATATTTTCAAGTTCCATCCATTTGCCTGCAAATTTCATAAAGTCATTGTTTTTAATAGCTGAGTAGTACTCCATTGTGTAAATGTACCACATTTTCTGCAGTTTTTTTCACTATTGCTCTGTAGTACAGCTTGAGGTCAGGGATGCTGACTCCCCCAGAAGTTCTTTTATTGTTGAGAATAGTTTTCCCTATCCTGGATTTTAGTTATTCTAAATGAATTTGCAAATTGCTCTTTCTAATTCTATGAAGAATTGAGTTACAATTTTGATGGGGATTGCATTGAATCTGTAGATTGCTTTCAGCAAGATGGTCATTTTTACTATATTAATCCTGCTAATCCATGACCATGGGAGATATTTCCGTCTTCTGAGATCTTCTTTGATTTCTTTCTTCAGGTTCTTGAAGTTCTTGTTATACAGATCTTTCACTTTCTTGGTTTGAGTCACACCAAGATATTTTATATTGTTTGTGACTATTGTGAAGGGTGTCATTTCCATAATTTCTTTCTTAACCTGTTTATCTTTGATTAGAGTAAGGCTACCAATTTGTTTGAGTGAATTTTATATCTAGCCACTTTGCTGAAGTTGTTTATCAGGTTTAGGAGTGCTCTGGTGGAATTTTTGGGGTCACTTAAGTCTACTATCATATCATCTGCAAATAGTGATCTTTTTACTTCTTCCTTTCTAATTTGTATCTCTTGTATCCTTTTGACCTTTTGTTGTTTTAATTTTTCTGTCTAGGACTTGGTGTACTATATTGAATAGGTAGGGATAGAGTGGGCAGCCTTGTCTAGTCCCTGATTTTAGTGGGATTGCTTCGAGTTTCTCTCCATTTAGTTTGATGTTGGCTACTGCTTTGCTGTATATTGCTTTTACTATGTTTAGGTATGGGCCTTGAATTCCTGATATTTCCAAGACTTTTAACCATGAAGGGGTGTTGAATTTTGTCAAATGCTTTCTCAGCATCTAATGAGATGATCATGTGGTCTTTTTCTTTGAGTTTGTTTATATAGTGGATTATGTTGATGGATTTCCATATATTGAACCATCCCCGAATCCCTGGGATGAAGCCTACTTGATCATGATGGATGATCTTTTTGATGTGATGTGATTTCTTACATTGGTTGATTTTCTTGCTTTGAACTATCTTTGCATCCTTGGAGTGAAGTCACCTTGATCTCGAGAGTTAATGTAAAATTAGGTCTGTCAGTATTTTATGGAAAATATTTGCATATTTAAGAGAAATTCCCTTATGAATTTATTTTCTATTGTGGTTTTATTTGCCTTGATTACCAGTTAGTACCAGAGTCATAAAATGGATGTGGTGGATTTTTTTTCTTTCTATTTTTTGGAATAATTTGAGGAACTGCTGTGGGTATAGTAGAATGTTGTTAGGAGTAATTTTATTACTATGCTCCTAAGCAGAACAGTAGTGCTTGGTTTTCTCTAGGCCCGTGTTTCTGGACCTAGAGGAAAACCTAGAGGTTCTAGGCCACACAAGCAATGCCAGGTGCCAGGAGCCTCCAAGCCCGGAGAGGGTAGTGGTGAGGCACAGAGTAGGACTCTGGTGATGGCTTTAAAGTCCGAGGTCTAGGAAGTTCTAGGTCTATACTATAACTGTACTGAAATGCTGAGGATAACTTCTAAAAAGTCCTAAAAGGTTTCTGTCTCTTTCCAAGGTAACAACTGCTGGCTTAGGTGATTGATACCTGTAGCCTAACAGCGAGCGGGTGGGTGAGGGGAGTGGGGGGTGGATTAAGTAATATGGCCTTTGTTCTATCTCAGCAGAAACTGTGGGGTGCTAACCTTCAACCTGCTAGTCAGAAGTCACAGGGAGATAAAGGGACACTTAGACATGATGATAGAGTTTATTACTAAGCTGTAAAAAGTTTCCTATGAAAGCTATCTAAGAGAAAAGTGGAAAGATCCTAAGTGGGGAAAGAGAAAAATTCTAGTAAGGGGAAAATTCTTTTAAAGGAAAAAGTTCTCCTAGGTGGGGGAAAAGGAAAAAATTCTTCTCCCTCTCCTTATCATCTCTTTTTCCTTAGTACTTATACACACTTATTTTGAAAATAGTTTATTGATTATGCTATATTAATTGCTTCTGATTTTTAGAGTAGGGTTCCTTTTTTTTTTTTTTTTTTTTTTTCTTCAAGACAGGGTTTCTCTGTGTAGCCCTGGCTGTCCTGGAACTCACTCTGTAGACCAGGCTGGCCTCGAACTCAGAAATCCACCTGCCTCTGCCTTCCAAGTGCTGGGATTAAAGGCGTGCGCCACCACTGCCTGAGTAGAGTTCCTTTTACAGTTCTCTATTTGGAAGGTTAAAAAAAGTTGTCCTTCACTTTTGTTATTACTTATTTAGAAATAGAGTTTCTGAGCATGGCTTGGCCTTATGTTTAAACTATTAGTTTTGATTACATAATGTGTTAATTGCATTAGTTACTAAATGCTTTGTAACTACCATTTTGATTAGTTAAACTAAAAGTTATTTTAGGTGAGTGCTTTTAATTATTAAAAAAGCAAAGCTAATAAAAACGGTTGAAGATCTAATGACTTGTTTTGCATTACTATTGATGGTTCTACCAAATGAGAAATATGAAGTCAGTAAAATCTAAGTGGTGACTTTTTTCCAAAGATGAATTTGTTAATATATAAATTTGTATTATTTACTGGAGCATACATTTGTAACACTTGGAACTGTCATTCCATTAGGGTAAGTATGTTATAGTTATAAAAATCGAAGCTGGATTCTTTCTGCTCACTATGTCTTCTCCATGTAACATCCTAAGAAAAAAACTGTGAGACAGCCGCTTTTAGGAGATATGGTGGAGCCAATTGGAAGACTCTGCTGCTTCTCAGATTGGGAGTATGTTTCTTGTATGTTGATGTTAGGTTTTCTGCTGGCCTGATTTGGCTCATGAATCATGAGAAAATAGAAAGTATGTCGCACGCTTTCATGTTAGTGCTTCTATTTTGTGTGTTTGTTATTTTAATATGAGAAGACACCCTACCCTTCCCTATGGCCCTAGTAATAAAAACCAAAGAACTTACTTAAACTTGATTCACGACCTAGAGCAAAGCCATCTCACTAATACACAGACTTTATTTGCATCAAACTAATAAAATGTAAAGTTAAAAATTGTGGGGATATTTGTTATACAGCATCATCACATCACATCTCAAAGAAACCAAAGTCCATATCACAATAAAGTCAACTGAAGGGATCGATTCGTTTTCCCAGGAGTGTAAGGAAAATAAAAACTTCAGTTGTTGATTATATTGCATTGCAATAAAATAAAATTTACCCTTTTATTTTAAAGTAACAGGTTTTTTTTAACGTTTGTATAAATGATTTTGTCTTATACTAATGGTTTATAAGCAGTCATGTTTCTTGACTGAATAGTATAAATTCATTGTGAGAACTTAGCAAATTTTATCTAAATGAGATCTAAGTAGTGGTATAGAGTTTAATTTGGCTGCTGTTTAATTTTGCATTGAAATTATTAATGTATGCTTGCATATATTCATACAGTGCCTACTATGCACCAGATACTGTTTTTTGTATATGACAAATATTAAGAAAGAAAGCTCATCCATCCACACCTATAATCTTAGGTGTAAGGTAGAGGCAAGAGGTTGGGGGCTCCAGACCCAACTATATCTAAATAAAACACAAAAGAAATAGATTTGCATCTTTTGTTAAGAGAATTTGCAGTCTTTTTTTTTTTTTTTTTTTTTTTTTGGTTTTTCAAGACAGGGTTTCTCTGTGTAGCCCTGGCTATCCTGGAACTCACTCTGTACTGTAGACCAGGCTGGCCTCGAACTCAGAAATCCGCCTGCCTCTGCCTCTCAAATGCTGGGATTAAAGGTGTGCGCCACCACTGCCCGGCGAGAATTTGCAGTCTTCTAAGGGACAAATCCAAACACAAATAAGTTGTAGAAAGAGAAAAATTACGAAGTATTTGATACTACCAGCTGTAGGACTTAGCATCACTCATATATGACATAAAGGATGTTACCAGGTGACGTCAGGGGGGCGGGGAATCAAGGAAGAAGAAATATGCAGTTAGATGCTCAGATAGGAAAGTGCTTTGGCGTACAGGCTCAAAAGAGTTTGGTAAAGAAAATATCAGTAGTGTGGAATCAAGTTCTTATATGATTCACATTCTCTAAAAGTAATGCAGACACTTAATTTTATATGGCAAATTCTGTCATTTTAGATTTTATTTTGAGTTAGTATATTTTTCTGAAAGGAAGAGAAAAATAGTGACCAAATCCTGTCACTAATTCAAAATATATAATTAATTAGTTGAGAAGTTATAAATGCACAACTGAATTTACTGAAGTCCCTTGATCTGCACTTAGTGGAAGAAAGTGATCTTTTATGGTCTGCAGTTTTGAAAGCAAATTGCAAGGATGACTTGACCTGAGTTCGTTACTGACAGATCCTTCCATCGTTGTGCTCTCCTAAGGAGAAAATGATTAATTTACTAGATAACCTGGCTTTAAAGTTAATTCTATGAATGTTAATTAATGTAAGCTACATTTGCTTTAATTGCACAATTTTTAATAAAAGCAAGATTTAAGCTACAGTAACATGGCTTTTGTTGGTCAGGCATTGTGACACTTAAAATGTAAAATTGAAGCAATAATTTCATTAGATTGGCAAAAAAATGTACATGTTCTGGATAAATCAGTTAATTTAAGAATAATTTTTATGATTATCATTTAAAGCATTTTATTCCTTATACCATATATCTTATTAGAGATAATATAACAAAGTTATTAGTTAACATAATTCCATAAAGTTGATTATGTACAACTGATATTTTTACATAGAAATCTTAAATCTGTGTATGATATTTGAAAGAAAGCTTCAGTTTCTGCTTTCTACTACTACAATAGTGATTTATAGGCCTTAGCAGTAACAATATGAAAATTGTTGGCCGGGCAATGGTAGTGCATGCCTTTAATCCCAGCATTTGGGAGGCAGAGGCAGGAGGATTTCTGAGTTTGAGGCCAGCCTGGTCTACAGAGTGAGTTCCAGGACAGCCAGGGCTACACAGACAAACCCTGTCTTGAAAAACCAAAAAAAAAAAAAAAAAAAAAAAAAAAAAGGAAAGAAAGAAAATCGTTGTGCTCTGAAGCTTTTAGATATTATTGTCTAAGTGTTTTTATGTAAATTATTCTTTAAATAATAAAATAAGTGCTTACTCACAGGATGCCCTTTTAATGATATTAAACTTTAATATCATTAAATAGAATTTAATAGATTTCATAGAATATTCAATTGTTTCTCTTTAAGTGTAAATGTAATGGTCAAATACCAAAGAAAATAATTCATATTATTTTGAAACCTGGGCATTTTTGGCTTATTCCTATTCTAAAACTATGACAGAATATAGAGTATATTTTTATGTCTTAAAAAGAGTATAGTCTTTTGCAATCTACTTCATAAAAAATAGCATGCTAGAAAAGCTTTCAGTCAAATATCCCACATGTATCCAACAAACTCAGGGCTATTGGCAACTTGCTAGACCTATGTCAACTTACCTTTTTATTAAGAAAATGGAGTCAGTGGCTAGCTACCCAGTGCAGTAATGAAGGCTAAGCTAGTTCATGCATATGGCATGCTTCACTTACAAACAGTAGTGGAAATTTTCTGTAAGTTTCATCTAGTAAGATTTAATTGGTAACTACTGGGTTCAATAAATATTCACCCTAATGTTGTTGACTTGACAACTTATTATGTAAAATATACTGTCATGCATAATGCTTTTTAATTGATTTTGTTTTTCTTCCTTAGGTCACTTTTCACATAGAGCCATATAGCAACCGAGATGACCAAAACATGCATCGAAATGTCAAGTATATTATAGACAAGTGAGTTTCTTCAATGTTCATAGTTAAACTGTATGATCTGGTGATAATTGCTGTTGTGAGTACATTTAAATAACATCTGAGAGTTGGTTTATGAGCTGTCATTTCTGATAATTTTACCACAAGTAAACTGAAGAACATTCACAAGGTTCTTACAGTTCACTTTTTGATGAATAAAGGTTGATACTTTCACTATTTTGTATGCTTTTCAGGCTAGTTATGATTTCCATTTATACTCATTTTATATTTATGTTTTTAAAATCTTATGAATACACATTTTGTCTTTTAAAAGAAGGTTCAGATGAAATGTGAACTGAGTTTAGAGCAATGTTTGTATATGTCTTCATTTGCATGTGGAATGACTAAAGAAATTTGTAATTAGTTTCTTTCTGGTAATATATTTTACTGATAATATTCTCTGAAGTATGTTATCTTTTTACAAAGAATGATCTCAGCAACAAATGGACACCTATCACTGATAAGATAAGTCAGTGTCTTTGTTTCTGCAGATCATAATAGGTTTTCTATGGCTTTTGTCACCATTTGTTAACGTTGAGATAATTGAGATGATTTAACCTCCTGACTGGTAGTATACCCAGTGTCTCATAATATACGTAGTATTCTTATACTTACAAAATGACTTACTGAAGCTTGGTAACCATATGCTCAGGCTTCACAGACCAGTTTCAGCTTGGTGAACAGTTTTATTGTGACATTCTATGAGTGTTCATCTCATTTTTTTCATGTATCTTTATTGTAGGTATGGAAACCATCCAGCCTTTTATAGGTACAAAACCAGGACTGGGCATTCTCTGCCCATGTTTTATGTCTATGATTCTTACATCACAAAGCCTAAAACATGGGCCAATCTGTTAACACCCTCAGGATCTCAGAGTGTTCGCAGTTCTCCTTATGATGGATTGTTTATTGCACTTCTAGTAGAAGAAAAGCAGAAATCTGATATTCTTCAAAGTGGTTTTGATGGAATTTACACATATTTTGCCACAAATGGCTTTACATATGGCTCCTCTCATCAGAATTGGAATAACCTGAAATCATTTTGTGAAAAGAACAACTTGATATTTATCCCAAGTGTAGGCCCAGGATACATAGACACAAGCATCCGTCCATGGAACAGTCAGAACACCCGGAACAGAGTCAATGGGAAGTATTATGAAGTCGGTCTAAGTGCTGCACTCCAGACCCACCCCAGTTTAATTTCCATCACCTCGTTCAATGAGTGGCATGAAGGAACTCAAATTGAAAAGGCTGTGCCCAAAAGAACTGCTAACACGGTATACCTGGATTACCGGCCTCATAAGCCAAGTCTTTATCTAGAACTAACTCGAAAGTGGTCTGAAAAATACAGTAAGGAAAGAATGACATATGCATTGGATCAGCAGCTACCTGCTTCATAATGAATCACTTACAGTTTATCACGTCTCCTAGCTTCAGTCAACACGATGTGTTTTGAGTTATGGAAAGAAAACTGTCAAAATCAATGTATGCTTGCTACTGTAACCTTTATAAGTTACTTCATTTTTACTTTTTAAAAGATTCATTTTCCCACAATGAATAATACCTTACAGAGAAAACATCTGACAAGAAAGGTTGTGTCAGTAACATTCCTGATGGTATAGTTTTCTGAATTTCTAACTACAATGGAAATTTTAATGGGACAGTCTTTTAGGTTTTTGTTTCACAGTAGAGAAAATGATTGTATTGCCATCACAAAAGGCAGCTAACATTCAGGTAAGTTGTACTTGTGTTCTGGGTCCAAAGACGTAGGAGTATGTACTGGTTAGGTATATCTGGCAACAGAAGTTCAGACCTAAAGAAAGGATAGTATGCAAATGTGCTTTATTTCTGGACTCTTCAGTGAAGTTTGTTGATATTCAGACTCTGGCTGGCTTCTCCTAGTGATCAAACTCACTTCTCAAGTTTCTTGTGAACACAAACTTGTTTAAATAGCAAGTTACTTTATTACATTTTTCTATTTCTATTAGCCATGGTCTATTAAAGAATGGTTTTGTGCAGAGCATCCATCAGTGTCATCATTTGAAGACTTGGGTGCCTGTGGTGCTAAGTGCTTTTCCATATTTAATGCCCCTGGTTTGTCCTGCTGAATTAAAGACTAGAAACAATAGGTAGTAGTTTGATAAATGTTAATGACTGCTCTTATCTATGAGGAAAACCATTGTTTCTCAGTGGTTAAAATTAAATGTTCACCAGCAACTACTGAACTGACTGAGAAAGGATAATGCTAATACTTAAGTGTTTTCCTTTTAATATTTTAATTTCATTTTATTGTATGTAATATGGAAAATTTACTTATCACTTTAAAACTAGAGATAAATAAAATATTTTTAAAATAACATCATATTTTTCAGTTATGTCCTCATTTTACAGTGGCTATTGCTTTAAAAGGAAAATGTTAGTGACCATAGCTGTCATGTGGTTACAAATTGATGGGTTCTATGCTAAAAATAAATTTTTGTAAAAGTGAAAATAGGAAAAATCAACTGAATTCATTATTTATAATTAAATATTAAAAACAGTCTACATAATTTTCCACAACTGTTATTTCTTAGTTCTACAGAGAGAATCAGTTGAGTAACACTAACAAATAATGCATGCCAGTCTTCATAGCATAAAGACATTCAGGAACAAATAAGTCCTGGAATTTCTCTTACAATACACAGCAGAGAGGAAACAGTTTTGGGGTGAGGATGACTGATAGGTGAGGGAAGCTCTTGCCGTGCAAGCATGAGGCCCTGAGTCTGGACACCTAGAACTCACAGAAACATGAGCTCAGTAGCACACATGTTCTGTTCCACAGCTCCTCAGTGAGCTAGAGAAGCATGTAGGCAGGGCAGAGCCCAGAGGCTTGTGAGCCAGTTAGCCTGCTGTACACTGCAGCAAATAAGACATGTGTCTCAAAGATGGTGGAAAGCAAAGGTCAGCAGGCAAGGTTGCTCTGACATTCAAACACATCTCATATCATATTCAGTCTCCCTCTTTACTCTGGAAAGTTTGCAGATACTTACTCATAGAGCCTTTTTAAAACTTATGTTTAAAACAATGCTTTTAGAATAAAATCTTTTTCAGGAGTAACCTTATTAAATTAAAAATTTCTATTTATCAGAAAATTATTATGCCATAAAAATTATGAGAATAATAGTCTGATTTTTCCAGACAAATTGTAAGAATACTTTAATATAGTAATATTTTAATATTATACATCTCCATTGGAATAAGGAGAAATATAACCTATAGATTTTTTCTTTGCTTTGCTACTACATTAAAGCTGAATTATTAATACATAGAGTTTTATAGCATGTTGTTTTCTTCATTCCTTATGTTATATTTTATATTTGATTTCACCATGACAAAAAGTGAATGTTATGAAACAATTCTGTGATTAAGAAAAGTCTACGAAAATAAGGTCAAGCAACTGTCAGTAAGAGTCCAACTTCACAACGGACAGCTTACTCTAGCTCCTGCTGTTCCCAGTACATCTCCACCCCCTCAATAGTCAGAACTTAAAATTAGGCAGATGTTGTCTTTATTGTTAAAGAATTGCAGTCTAACAGATGACCAAAATTTCTTTTCATAAGAATTACTAGTTGATAATTATATAAATAACCATAGTCACCCCTCTGATTTTCACAACCAAATATTCAGCCAACTAATGATCAAAATACTCGGGAACAGAACTCCATTTGTATATAACAAGCATGTTTAGTGTGTCTCCATCCCATAAGCCATACAGTATAACCACCAATTACATTTTTCTAGGTATTATGTATAAGCTGAGAGGGTTTAAAGTGTACCTGAAGATCATTGTATAGTATATTCAAATCCTGTTCCACTTTTTAAAGGGGCCTAAGCATAGTCAGCCAAGTTTACCTCTGGGTCCTGAAGGCAGTTCCACACAGATACCAAGGGAGAGCTATGTTCACAATATTGCCAGTGATTGTTAGGGGAACGCCTTCAGAGCCTCTTTCCCAGGTGTCCTTTATGGCTACCTCTGCTGTCTTACTGGAAACACAGCTGGAATTGCAATGATCACAAGTAAATCTGATCAAATGATCCCACTCCTATTTTTATAAATCTGAATGTTAGAATTCAGTAAACTTAAAGAGGTATAATATATGTAATGCATGAATTACAATCAGTTTTTTAATAAGGTTTTTGCTTTTGTGGATTAGCCCATCTATTTGTTTAGAATGCGGAGAAGAACTCGATCCTTATTTCTTTTTTTAAGACATAATTGTAAAAGACTGCCGTTTTTAATGTTTTGAGTTGTATATTGAATTGCTCATTTATGTGTGTAAATTAGAAGTGTTTTATTTTGTTATATGATGTTAATTTTGTCTAATAAAAGCATAAATGAATAATGTTCATAACTGGAAATCTGTTCGTTATTGTGATCAGTTTTATTTAATTTCATATTAATATAGAGAAGGTAGTCAGCATGAGATGGAATATGATAAGGTAAACATCTTTAACTTTGCTTCATATTCACATAAATGCCAATTTTTGTTTAAATCTGGAGCTAGTTTTTCCTATAATTTTTGCTTCAGTATGATTATACATTACCTCTAATGAAAATTAATCTAAATAGTGAAGTAACAAGCTTCAAGAGAATAACTGCACACATAGCCATGGGCTTTCTAAACTGGTGACATTTATTCAGTTTAATAATGATAACTTTCCAGCTCAATAACAGCTGCAGAAACATCTAAATATCATAGCTGGAGTAAACCAACTTGCTTTCTTAATTTCTCTTCAGATAACTGATTACTGCCATTTAGAAATCATGCTGGCTTTGTACGGAAGTGTCCTGTGCCTCAGTTTTACTGAATTTATGCATCCTAGCACTTCTGAGTATAGGAGGGAGGGAAGGAGGCATCTCTGTACATAAGATCATTGCATGCTCCTTACTTGGCAGTTTGATTACCTTCTAGATTTCATAAATATAGAGATGTTGGAGTATTTTAGCTAACAGTCAAGTGCTTGACTATTATTATACAGAAAAGCAACATTTTACTTAAATCTAGCAAAGAAATGTAGTTATATAAACCTTAACCAGTTCGGAATAAAAAACGACTTAGGTATAGGTGAAAGGTCTTTATGTTTTAGAGCACTCCTTTGAAAGAGCAACATACTTTGAATTAAGTTTAAAACCACTTTGTTATATATACTTAAAAGCTAAATGTTATTCTTTGGCTTAATCAAATTTTTTTTTATCCTTAAAAATGCAAGCACTGCTTTCACTTACTAATTTATAGAGAATCAGCTTTAGTCAAATCAGTGAGCTAAGCACTACTTTCTATTCCAGCAATGAAAGGAGTGACGTTTTTTCAATACAACTGAGAATTTTGTTGTTACATTGTCATTATTCATCTTTTGATATAAAAATAAAAGCAAATCATGAGTCTAAAATTTACTGTAATCAAAATGTGGCATTTTTCTAGTGTATATCCCACATTTTATTTTAAAATATATAATAAACTTCAAGTTCCACAGATTACATAAAATTAGTTATAAATTCACTATAGAGGTAAATACCCTTCAGAAAATTCTTTGAAATAAACATCCCCGAGTTCAAAGCATGGATTGCCAAGAGAAGATAATAACACATATAATTAAATTTATGTTACATATTCTGAAACATATACATGTGTGCCTGCTGCTGCTTTTGATGTGAATTAAGTGAAAACTCTAAGCAAAGATCCTAAGTTTGTAATTGCAGATTTTTCAATAACGATGACTTCACTAGCACTGATTATTTGGCTAGGTTTACAGTATCAGGCACTGTCCCCATGTCTTTGAGCAAATCTTAAATTCAGTTAGCTGTTGGTTACCATGAAGCTGTGCACCATCAGTGCAGGCTTAAGGTTTCTGTGCAATCCTTGACTTAAAAAAAAAAAAAGATCATCTATACATAATACCCACCAATTCCCAAATTAAATTTAAAGTAACAATTTACAAGTTAGCCATAACAATAGAAGACAAGTCCAGAACTCAGGAAGGGCTCTGCATTTATTATAGTTGGTACCAGTGCTTACCTTATATACTTAAAAAAAAAAAAAAAAAAAAAAAAAAAAAAAAAAAAAAAAATTTAAACAAATTAGCAACTCAATTATGTAAAAAGTTCAGTGCCAGACTTGGATATATAAGACCCTAACAAATGAGTATAAAGCCAATAAGATACAAAACAATGTGGATGAATCGTAGGTATTTGCAAAGTGGAAAAGGATTATACCTGCCTCTGCCTCCTGAGAGCTGAGATTAAAGATGAGCTACCACCACCCAAATGGTATTAGATTTCTCAAAGGGCTTTTTGGCATCTAATGAGCTGATCCTGTAGTTTCTACCCACTGGTCTATTTTAGATGATATTTATTGATTTTTTTCATGTTAACCTGTCCCTGCATCACTGGAATCAAGATGATATGATCATCAATATTTTACTGATTTTTAATTTTAAACAAGTCCACTGAAAACAGGTTTTTTCTCTCATACCATACATCCCAACCACTCTTTGCCCTTCCTCTACTCCTCCCAACTCTTCCCTCACCTTCCCTTTCCCAGATCCATTCCTCCTCCATTTCCTCTTCAGAAAAGTGAAGGCCTTCAACAGATAACAACCTAACTGGACAAAGCAAAATACAATAAGTCAAGTCAAAAGCCCTCCTATCAAGGCTGGACATGGCAACCCAAAAGGAGGAAGTAATTTAAAGAGCAGGTAAAAGTCAAGAGAAATACCTACTCCCCCTGTTAGAAGTCCCACAAAAACACCAGTCATATAACATATGCAGAGGACCTAGTGTAGACCAATGCAGACTCCATGCTCCATGCTTGTCACTTCAGTCTCAGTGAGCCCATGAGAACGCTGTTTAGTTGATTCAGTGGGCCATGTTCTCCTGGTGTTCCCTATCCCTTCTGACTCCTACACCCCACACCCCACCCCCACCAACCCCCGTCTATGTGGTGCTGTGATCTCCGAGGGTAGGGACCCATTGGAGACCTTCAATTTAGACCTTCTCTCTGTACAATATCTGGACATGGGTCTCTGCACCCATTCCCATCTGCTGTCAGAGAAAGCCTCTCTGATGATGATTGGACAATGCCCCAGTCTATGAATGCACCAGAATATCATTAGGAATAATTTTATCTGCTTTTTTGTTGTTGTTGTTTTTTTAATTTTTGTTTTTATTTTGTGTTGTTTTTGTTTCTTGCCAGTCATGTTTGGTTCTATCCTAGATGTCTGGGCTATTCTGTCTGGTTTCTGGTCATCTAGGCAATGTAGACATGGGCTCCCTCTTCTGGCATGAGCCTCATGTTGAAGCAAACATTGGTTGGTTTCTCCCACAGCTCTGTATCACCTTCACCACAACACATTTTGAAGGCAGGGCAGATTGTTGTTCAAGAGTTTTGTGGCTAGGTTTCTGTCTAGGCTTCCTTTTCAGTAATCTGCTGAGTACCTTCTCGGGCCAAAGAGGCTAAAATGTAGAGGTGAAGGTTACATACACTCACCAACTCAATCTCTAAGATAGATAGGTAGATAGGTAGATAGATAGATAGATAGATAGATAGATAGATAGATAG
This sequence comes from Uromys caudimaculatus, assembly GCA_028551405.1. NCBI lineage: Eukaryota > Metazoa > Chordata > Mammalia > Rodentia > Muridae > Uromys > Uromys caudimaculatus. The sequence goes on from CM052702.1 coordinate 5,602,792, forward strand.
ATAGATAGATAGATAGATAGATAGATAGATATTGTTTGGTTTTTTTCAAGATAGGGTTTCTCTGTGTAGTCCCGGCTATCCTGGAACTCACTCTGTAGACCAGGCTGGCCTCAAACTCAGAAATCCACCTGCCTCTGCCTCCCAAGCGCTGTGATTAAAGGCGTGCGCCACCACTGCCTGGTGACTTCTCTATATTTTAAAGATGTTCTTGAGTTCTATTTTGCAAGTGTTTTGTTGAGAATTTTTGCGTCTTTCTTTTTCATGAATATTGATGGATAATTTCTTTCTGATTTAAGTCTTTACCTGGTTTATGTACCATGGTAATACTAGCTTATTTTTTAAAACAGATTTTTTTTCCTTTTTTTTTTTTTTTTTTTTTTTGAGACTATTTTGAGACTACTGGTATTTTATGATTAGTAGAATTCAGCTTTGCTTCCACCTATTGGTGGGCTTCTTTTAGGTGGAATATTTTTAATCACTGGTTCTATCTCATTAGATGTTAAGAACTAATTTAAAATGTTTATTTCACTTTGATTTAATTCTTAACTTTGGCAGATTATACGTACCTGAGGTGGAAGTTTCTGGATGTGATGCACATACTTGTGGTGTTTTGCTGAGGCAAGTCCTGATGTTTGGAGAGAGTGTAGGTAGGACTCAACGGATAGTGACAGGGTGCTTGCATAGTTATCTGTGCAGCTCTTCCTTGGTCTCAAGTTTTCTTCACTGTTCTTCACTTGATTGAGAGAGGCACTCAGAGAACTCCTGGTACCTCAGCTGATCCTGGTTGCTCCTGCTGGCTCATGCAGATTCAGAAGAGAACTGATGCTTTCTGCTGGGTCATGCCCCGTTTGCTGATTTGTGTTTGGTAACACTTTTGAATTGGACTGTTGGTACCCTGACACTACTGAACTGGACTGCTAGTATCCTGGCCAACATAGACTGGAATTACCACAAAGAACTACTTCTAAGTCCACATTCCCTTTTCCTATTTACCATTTATTCTCCCCTGACTTTGGACAGTGGGTTAGAAGGGAGGTCAAAGCATTTGAGAACCCTTATTAAAGTAGGTTTTGAAAAATATAAGCCTGTATATGCCTCTAGAAATGAATCCATTTCTTCTGGATTTTGCAGTTTGGTGAAATGTACATATTTAAAGCACGCTCTCTTTTCTGACTTTCCTCAGTGTCTGTTTTAATGTTTCCTTTGTTAGTTCCACATTTACTAATTTGAATCCTTTTTACTTTTATTATTTTGGCTAATCATTTTCCAATTGTTCATATCATGAATCTGACATGACATGCTGCTGGTGTTTCACTTGTTGCACCTGTAAAGCAAATTTAGTCTGGAAAAAGATTATTTGTAACAATACTTTAAAAAAAAATAAAGGTTGGTTGTTAGAAGAAAGAAAGATGGTGAAAGGGTTGAAGGGAAAAGAAAAGTCTATGAATGGTCGAAACAAGAAAAAAATTAGAAGGAAAATAAATAGAATTTCTTAAGAAAATATTTAAAACTGAAATAAAATGAAGAATATTTAACACATTGAAAAATTTATAACAACTCAAAATATTTCTACATTATGTGTTTTTTAATTCAAAATTGTGGATAATATTCGAATTCTGACTCCAAAAGAAATACTTAATTGCCCACACTCTCTGTACACGCTGTGCACATGCAGCCACAACTGCCCCTTTCAGGAGTTAGAAGCCTACTGAGGCTTGGTAGAAGTTCTCAGATGTGCTTAGAGAAGACTCCTGCGATTGGAGAACCTGCTGGGTTGCTTGCCCATGGAGAAAACTAACTCTCCCCCTCTCAGCAGCCATTGCCTAAATTCCATTTAGTATTGAGTATGTCTCTTAAATATTTATTATACTTTCCATCCACAGTATCTGTGATGAAATCTAGGAAACCATATTTTTTCTTTTGCCCTATTATAATATCTCAACTTGTTCACATACCTGTATGATTGCCTAATTCAAACTGATCTCTAACTCAGGATCCATGTCATTCCCATACTTAATTACTGTTCAGTGACTACCAAGTACCTACAGAATAAAGCAAGTAGTTTCAGGAACCATGCTATATATGATTGCATACACATACCAGTCTCCTTCCTTTCAGCAGTAGTAAGTATCCAATACCGCATGAATCACCAACGTGTTCAAATCACAACACTATGAAGATCTCATGTCATGGCGTCGTTCCTACTGTCCTGTGTTGATTTTATTTGCAAAGAGATAAACAATAAGACATAAGCCAAAGGAAGAAATTAAATAAGAATTTTAACGGGTACAATTAATATATATCAAACAGTGCATTATTTGTCATACATATTAATTTCACTAGGGAGGCTTTTTGTTTGTTATAAACCCAAGGAAACCATACACAGTAACTTACCAAAATACCATGGATCAGAAAGGAAATATTTGAACAAACTATATTCTTCCACAGCAGGATTAACTTATAGAGCTTTGTTTTCCTACAGTCACCCTCCTCGAAGTTTCTCACAAACAATTAAACACTGTTCTAAAACTCAGTACTTTACAGTGAAATAAGCATTATATATGGGCATAGCTATCTGAACTAAAAACACTCTAACTGTAGAGTTTTACTTTTGGTCCATATTTTATGTGTTAGTGGAGGGTTAAAAGGTGTGTGTGTGTGTATGTGTGTGTGTGTGTGTGTGTGTGTAGGCACAAAGGTGCTGCAGTGCTCTTGTAGAAGTCAGAGAACATATTTCATAAATTAATTCTCTCCTTTCTATCATATAAACTCTTGATCAAACTTGAGTCATTAAACTTGAGAGCAAGTGGCTTTACCTACTTTATCATCTTCAGAGTCTGTTTGCCTCTAAAAACATAGGGACCCAATACTAATTTTAACAGAATGCATCTTGAAAGCCTGGCTACAATTTGTGATATTCTCCATGCACGAGACAGAGCAGATTATAGGTTAAACACGTGTTGAATTGAAGAACATGTTATAAGATACTTTACATATACAAAAATGTGTCATAAAGAGCATTCTTTTTTTCTTTTTCTTTTTTTTATTTATTTTTGATAATTTATTTATATTTCCGATGTTTCCCCTTTTCTGGGTCTCCTCTTTGGAAACCCCGTATCCCCTCCCCCTCCCCGCCTCTGTGAGGGAATTCCTCCTCCCACCTACCCGCCCACCCATCCCCATATTCCCACCTTGACATTCCCC
>CM052702.1:5606495-5623930 GCA_028551405.1 Uromys caudimaculatus
CTAACTCCAGGGTTGTCTCCCTTTGTGATTTCTTTAATGTTTCTATTTCTATTTTTATCCCCTGGATAGATTTGAGCATTTCCTTTGTCTGTTTGATTGTGTTTTCTTGCACTTCTGCCTGTTTGTTTGTGTTTTCCTGTAATTTCTGGCCAACTTCTAAACTGAATAGACATTTTTCTTTTTGTGTCTGTTGACTGAAATATAAAAAAAAACAAGCAGTTACATTTCATGAGTTTTCTTAATGAGCTGTTTATACAAAGTCAATACCAAAACATCAAATTACTGTAAATGAAATCAACAAATAAAAAGCACAAATGCCATTACCTACTTAACAATAAGCCAATTGTGTTAATTTAGGATAACAGTGGTATAAATTCTTAAAGTAGACCATTTAAATTGCTTTTAATCAGCTATACACTGTGGATTGTGAATTTCTACTGTGCCCTCCCTCCTCAAACTTTTACTAACTTCAGCAAAACTACTAAAATAACATGTGCCAGAGTTCCTTTTTAAAAAAGAACTATTATGTTTGTTTGATTTGTATAGGTGTTTTCCCTGCATTTATATCTGTGTGCCATCAGGGTGAATCAGGAAATATGAAAAGAGGGATAGATCTTCTGGAGCTGAAGTTACATAAAGCTGTTAGCACCTTGTAGGTGCTAGGAATGGGACTTGAGACTTTTACAGGGGTTGCCAGTACTTTTTAGTGCTTAGCCATCTAGAAACTTTTAGAAGTAAGTACACATTTCAGTCAGCCTTGTCTGGAATATTAGCTTTACTTCTCTATTAATCACTATTTTTTAAAAAATCAATATTTTCAATAGTAGAGGAAAAAAATCCTTTCTTGTAGTTGATGGCTGTGGTGGTTTGAATATGCTTGGCCCATGGGGAGTGTTATTCTGAAGTGTGGCCTTGTTGGAATAGTTGTGGCCTTATTGGAGCAAGTGTATCACAGTGGGGGTGGGCTTTGAGAGATTCTAGGGCTCAAGCTCTATACCATGTGGGAGACAGACTTTTTCTGCCTGCCTACAGCTCAAGACATAGAACTCATAGTTCCTTCTCCAGCACCATGTGTGCATGGACGCTGCCATGCTTTCTGCATGATGACAATAGACTGAACCTCTGAAACTGTAGGCTAGCCCCAATTAAATGCCCTTTATAAAAGGTGCCTTGTCATAGTGTCTATTCATAGCAATGAAACCCTGACTAAGACAATGACAGATGCATAAATACCACTCAGGATACCACACAGATTTTAAGAGCTTATGTAATGGCAAATTTCCCATTTGCGGATACCTGAACTACCTTGTTCTTCATGCCCCCATTCAACTAGTGATCTTACTGCCTACTTAACTGAGAATGGTAAAGTAACTGGAGATTGCAAATTCCAAGCCAAGCCTTTGTGCAGTCCTATCACATGCTGGACAAGATAATTTTTGTCTAACAAAAGTACAGTTGAATTGAGTTTGTGGGTTTTTACTATGTCATTGAAAACTTTAAACAAAAGGCGAACATTCTCAGGACTTGAGCCATCTAAAAAGCATTGTAGGGATTAAAGATTGAAAAGATTGATTAAGTCTCTCTGGCTTTGGAGAATCGTTACCATACTACTACAGTTTTGAGGAGAAAGATTCTATCAGTCCAAGTACAGGCTTGGAAGAGAACTGCTTCAGTCGCTGTTTGCTGAAAAATAACTGAGAAAAGCAATTGGGAAATTGTAAAAGAAATTTTAAATTTGGTTTTATCACTTTAGAGCCACTGGCTCCACTGCTGGTAAGACAGGACAACACGACTGAATGATGTGGTGGGACAGAACCGATCATATTACAGCCAGGAAGAAAGGGGCTAGGAACAAAATACGCCTTTCTAGTACATTCCCTCAGTGGCTATCCCTCCATCCAAGCCTGACTTACTAGCATTTACGATGTCTTAACATTTTCACTAGGTCATAAATGCATTTATGGACAAATTTGTTAATAAATTCAGACCCTTTCCTAAACAATTCAACCCTTTTCCAAAATCTTTACCTATGAACATTGCTACATTGGGAATTAATGCCTTCAACATATCAGTTTTGGGGGAGAATTCATATGGAGCACATGTACTTCTCAGAAGTTCTTAGTACTTGCTGACATCACAAGTATTGGCATGTAAAATTCTCAGTAGAAGATTCAGTTAGGCCAGATCTGGAATACTGGAATACATGGAAACTCTGAAAAGATAATGATACATTGCTTAAAGCTTTTAAACTGAAATAAATGATCACTCATACATAAAAACAAACAAACAGCACTCAAACCACTTCTTATGAATTCTTCCATGCTTGGTATTCATGTGTTCTGCCAGCCTTCTTTCTGTGTGAATGAACAATCTATACTCATCCAAAATCAAGAGCTCCCTTGTGTTCATTATAAATCCTATTTCTTTTTGTCTGTTCAAAGTCGTTTCTCCCTCTCTCAGTAGATCATTAACTTACCCTTTCTCGGATGACTAGTTCTTATCAACACACAAGACTTGTTTTCTCCCAACTATAGGCAGCCTATCTAAGGTTTTCTTTTCTTTCCTTCCTTTCTTCCTTTCTTCCTTCCTTCCTTTCTTTCTTTCCTTTCTTTCTTCTTCTTTTTTAAAAAAAAATATTCCTTGCCATTATAACCCTTCCCCAAACACAAGACAAATTAAGTGAAAACTTCAGTCTGGTTACACTAAAATTAAAACAAAATTTAAATTAAGAAGTTTCCCAGAAGCTATCTGATAAAAAGCGTTCCAAAATGTCCAGATCACATAAGAAAGAGAGATTAAGAAATTGTCATAGACTAAGCCATAGTTTCTCTCCTGACTTAGGACTCAGAGTAAGCAAATATAATATGGTTTCTGAGTACTGATTATAAGCAACAAAAATGCAATAAAGGGAAGACACTGGCATCTGAATAAAATCTTAGTGAGTAATGTTGGTTTATTAGTCTTATTTAATTTATCATGGCAGATCTTTACTTTTCCAAGTCATTTTCTCAATTTCCTAGGGTCTTTTGGTCACCGAGTTTGCCTTAGTTAGTGTTTCCATTGCTGTGATAAAACATCATTGACCAATGCACCATGGGGAGAGAAGGGTTTACTTTAGCTTGCTGATGGTTTACATTATTCAAGGAAGTCAGGGCAGGAACTCAAGACAGGAATCTGGAGGCTGTGAAAAACAGAATTGCTGGTTATTGGTTTTTACCCCATGGGTTACTAAACCTGTTTTCTTATCCTATCCAGTTCTACCTTCCCAAAGGTATCACCACCCCTAGTGGACTGCACTCACCCTCATCAATCATTAATTAAGGCTTGCATAGTAGACATTGTGTAGGGATATTTTCTCAATTGAAGTTTTCTCTTCTCAAATGAGTGTAGCTTGCGCCACATTGACATGAAACTGATGCCTTATCAACTTGAAACATAAACACACCACTATAAAATTGTAACCTTTTCTTCTGAGTTTCTGAATATGATGTTTATAATTATATCACAATATAAAACAACCTGTACAACAGTCTGGTAAATTGCCCTCACTTTCTTTGTCCTAGGAATGGAGTCATGGTTAAGCCTCAAAATCAAGCCTCACTTAAAATACTTCACAGCCACTTTTGACTGACATAGAAACCAAGATACAGGAAACAAAATATGAGGGAGAGAAAGAATTGAAGATTTGATAGCGTATTTTGGATCCTCAAATTCTGCCCAGAATATGTGTGTCTTTGGGAATTTCTATTTAACACACAAAACTTTTCATTTGATGAAACTAATAGGAGTCGGTTTTGTGCCCTGGACCTCAGACAATTATGAATAACAAAATTGAATATAGTGTTATAATTATCAAAATAGATAAGAAAGATTTTTGAGAGAGGGGTCAATGCTATTTAAAGCATTAAGAAACACAGGGGAACCACACTTTGAGTCTCTGGGAGGAATATGGACAAGCAAAAGAATCTGGCTAAGTTAAGAAAATCTCGGTACCAGACAATGTCTCAAGTCTACATACATATGGAGTAGGTGGTAATATTGCTTTCAGTGTTGTAACAGAGAGAATGGAGTTAAGATCCAGGTCAAGTCAACCCCCCAAGAATTCCAGGCTTGTCACCTTTATCTACTGTGCTTTTTCAGGGAAGCTCATTCTCTTGATTTGTAATTTGTGAACTGCTTGCCATTGTGTTCTAAGATCTCATTACACAAGTATGCAAATTTTTATCACATCTGAGGCTTATTACAAATGGATGTAATTGAGGCCTCAAGCCTTCTCACTGGAGTCTCATTAAAATGAAGAATATTCTGAAGATCAAAGGATAAAACAGAAGTATGCCAAGGTTTAGAAGAGAAGGAAATATCTAATTTACTAGCATTCTGTACTCTGCAGGTTTCTAACTCCTGAGTGCTACAGTCATTGCTACACGTTAACCAGCATGTACAAATTCTTATGCGAATCAAGTATTTTTCTGGTGTTTCTGAAATACAAAAAAAGCTAGCAAAAAAAAGTTTGCATGGCTCTGGCAGGCTCGCCCTTTTCTCCAATTCCTTCTGCCCTCCTCAAACAGGTAAAATTACATTCATAAAGCTAGCCACCAACGTCTAGGCCCTTATTTGACCACTTCTTCCTCCTTAGACTATCAAGGTCTCACTATCAAAGAATTGGATCCAGCAATCAAAAGCCTCCTTCGGCTCATCTAATTGAGCTCATGCCCAATTAAAATCAAACACTTCATCCTAGCACAAGGTTTCCTCTTTTACTTTTATTTATTTATTCATTTTTATTACTTTCATTATTTATAGTCCAGTCGTTGTCCCCTCCCGGACTGCCCCCCTCCCCGTTCCTCATCCCATTCCTCCTCCCCCATTCCCAGCCCCACCTCTTCATCCCACCCTGCCAGGCCTCCCCACTCCCTGGGGCCTCAAGTCTCTCAAGGATTAGGTGCATCTTCTCCCACTGAGGCCAGACCCGGCAGTCCTCTGCTGTACATGTGTTTGGGGCCTCACAACAGCTTCTGTATGCTGCCTGGTTGGTGGCTCAATGTCTGAGAGATCTCATGGGTCTCAGTTATTTGAGACTGCTGGTCTTCCTCTGTGGTCACCCTCCTCTTCAGCTTCTTCTAGCCTTTCCCTAATTCAACCACAGTGGTCCTTGACTTTATTCCAGTAGTTGAATGTAAGTATCTGTGTCTGTCTCAGTCAGCCGCTTGTTGGGCCTCTCAGAGGACAGCCAATGGCTGTCTCTTCTCTATTCAGAGACAGTCCTTTGTATTCTGGGACAAATAGCTGTCCTCCCTTTCCCTTGTTCCCTTTTCCTTTCCACTTATTCCTTATCTGTTTGCCTCTTATTTCCTGCCTTCTATCCCTCTGAAACAAATATATCTCCGTTGTCCTGAGATCTTGGTTTTGGGGCTCCTGTACCAATACTTTTCCTTTCGTTCTCCAAAATTTCAACTTAAACAAGCAAAGCATAGTGGGTAACTATTTTCACTGATGCTTTTGTTTGTAGTTTGTTTTCAAGTAATAAAGAAAATTTTACAAATGGTATGTTAATTTTTATAAGGTCAAGCAGCAAATGTTGAAGTATGAGTCCTCCTTTAAAGGCAAGACCTTTGAGAGAATTCTGGAATATTTTTATTTGCTTCTGAAAACTAATACACTTAATACCAGCTGATATAGATTTTTCTTTGTTATATCTCCTTTTTATGAAAATTAGATTCTTTTGTCATACAATATATATTTTTATTTTTATTTTTTTTTTTTTTGGTTTTTCGAGACAGGGTTTCTCTGTGTAGCCCTGGCTGTCCTGGAACTCACTCTGTAGACCAGGCTGGCCTCGAACTCAGAAATCCGCCTGCCTCTGCCTCCCAAGTGCTGGGATTAAAGGCATGCGCCACCACTGCCCGGCGTCATACAATACATTATTGTTATAGTTTTCCCTCCCTTTATTTCTTCCAGTTTCTCCCTACCTCCACTCCCCTTCTGTCTTTCATTTGAAAAGAACAGTTTTTAAGAGATAGTAATCAAACATGACAAAATAAAATATAATAAGATGAAACAAAACAATCATATCAAAGTTGGACACTGCAACCCAACAGGAGGAAAAGAGTCTTTGTAACAGACAGCAGAGGCTATGGCCCTTAGTATATCTCTATCCAAAGGCCAGGATCTTACCGCACCACATGGGTTGGTAAGTTAATGCTTGCTGAGTTAAGTCTTGAGAGTATATTTTTTGCTAGCTTCTTGATTTCAGAATTCTAGAAGATAAGTCCAGCATGGACTACAAACCTATAAAATTTTACAACTAATATGCATTGGTTTAGTACATATAATTTGTGATAATATGGTTATTGGTAATATAAGACTTATTATGTACTTCTTAATTCCCAAGATTTTATGATTTCTTGAATTCATTGAAAGAACAGAGATCACTAAAAGTGAATTATTACAGTGTCCCATTAATAAGTATTCTAAACTTGCAACATTGCTTTTCTTAACTATCTGTCTGTTTCAAAAACTAAACTTCTTGTATATTTAAGAATAATTTCAGTCTTGTCATTTGATTCTCTTCCATATCTCCTCAATGGCTCTGTTCCTTGAATTAATGTTACTCTCTCAAATTAATCTCACCACTATCTACATTTTCCTGTGGGATATTGCTCATTTGTGTAAAGCGTGTGTAACACTGTCATCATAAGTCAACAAGAAAATCTGCCATTGATTTTCAATCCTACCAGATACATCCATCTACTCTCCTACACAGCAAGGAGCTCAGAAGGCATAGTAATTTTGAAAATAAGCACACACACACACCCACACACACACACTCACACACCTTTACATGTTCCTTGCAAATTTCATGCAATTTTGAACATGTTAAGCTCCTCCTCCCACATGTATCTGCCCTTCCATACTCAACATTGTATCATTTTTTTTGTTTTATTTTTAGTCTCATCAGCTATAATTTGCATTTTTATGTGGCCTTCACTGGAGCTTGGTTAACCCAATGACAGCTTCATTCTTAAAGAAAATGGATTCTTTTTCTCTCTCAGCAGCTATCAGTTGCCAATAGCTTCTCTAATAAGGGTGGGACTTTATGTACATCTTCGGTCTCCATGTTGGGCTTTGGGATGGCTTGAGTGTATACTTGTGCAAGCTGTTACAACTGCCATGAATCCATATGTGCCACTGAACTGCTTTGTCTGACTGAAAGACATCCTTTCTTTGTAGTCTTTTACTGCTGGTGGTTGTTACTCTTTTATAACTCCTCTTCTGCAATAATTCCTCAGCTTTGATAGAAGAGGATATATATATATATATATATATATATCCCATTCAGGACTAAACATTCCTCAGTTCTCAGTTTCTTATTTCCTACACCTTGACTAGTTCAGGTGTCTCTTTGTGAGTCACTGCAAGTAAAATCTCCTTTGATGGAGGTTGATAGATGTATTAATTCCTGGGTATAATGATACATCCTTAGAGATCAAATTAATACTATATCCATTTAGGCGATTATGAGTAGTAGGTTGTCCCTAGCTGATGGCCTGCTTTGCCACAGGTTATGGGCCCCTATGACAGTGGCAGATATGGGTTTCATTTTCTGGAGAAGACATTAAGTGCAATCAGAAAGTTATTGGTTACTCCCATTAAATCTGTGCCACTATTACACTGATGGGACGGGACTGTATTGGCAGGGCCGTTGCACTTCACAGGGCTCACAGCTGGGTAAATCTGATGATTACTTTGATCCTTATTAATTGGCCATAGCACTTTCCAGCACTATGAAAGCTATTCAACAGGAATAAAGATTCTAAGTGAGTACCAGGTTGATGTCTTCAGGTTCTATGACTCAAGTATGATGTATCTTCAGCAATAAAGTTGGGGGCTTAGATGTTAGGGCAGAGGAAGATATATTAGCAGAAATAAATCATACTAAATATCTTTCAAAATGTCATATGAAAACATCCTACTGTAGAACTCTCTCTCTCTCTCTCTCTCTCTCTCTCTCTCTCTCTCTCTCTCTCTCACACACACACACACACACACACACACACACACACAATTTGAGGAGAAAAGGAAAACCAGGAAGTGAAATGGATCAAATTCCTACGCTCAAGGAGATAAACCAATTAAAGAAAATCTTGTCATTAAATGAAATAAAGGGAGTGGTACAAGATCCTACCCAACTATGATTCCAACTTGTGAAAAGGAATTAAGAACAGTTTACAGACAAGTGTAGTGAAGCACACCTTTAATCCCACAGCATCCAAGGCAGAAAAATAAGATCTCTGAGTTTGTGGACAGTCTCGTCTACAGATCCAGTTTCAGGATAGCTAAGTTTAGACAGTGAAGGAAACTACTGGAAACAGAAAGATGGTGACAGTGCAATTGAACGAGCCAGCCAGATTCCAGACCAAACTTGAGAACTTTGTCCACATGGTTTTGGCTTTAGAATCAAGATTAGAAGAAAGGGGATAGAGAATCTTCCTCTTGTACTAAGGAAAGCCACCGTGGCCAGGTAGATTGCCATGGTGATCCCAGGATATTGGAGATAGCAGCACCTTGGTATAACTGCCAAGGAAAGCTGCTAATAGGGAGTGGATCCAGCAGTCAACAAAGATGAAAGGCGTAGCAGATCTGAAGAATGTTTTGAATCATAAATGGAGATGTAGAGTTTGGTGTTTGCCCAGCTAGCTTTTGGTTTTACTTTGGTCCAGTAGTTCATTATTATGCTCCCTTTTGGAATTGTAATGTATTTCTCTTGCAGTTATATGTTGCATTTTGATTTGACAGGGGATTACAGCTAAAAGACATTCTAAGAATTTGAGAAGAGACTTTGATGTTTGGACTTCTAAACAAATTTGAGACTGTGATAGTCTATGGGGACTTTTGAAATAAGACAAAATGCATTTTGCATTATGATGTAGCTCTAAGGAGGGCCAGATAGTGTAAATCAGTAGTTTGAGTTGAAAAAAAATGGTCCCACAGGCTCAGAGGCTCTATTAGGAGATACAGGATTGTTGGCCTAGATGTGGCATGGTTGGAAGAATTTGGTCACTGAAGGCAATCTTTGAGGTCTCAGGTGCTCAAGCCAGGCCAGTGTCCCATGGCACCTTCCTGATGCCTGCAGATCAAGATGTAAAACTCTCAGCTATCTCTCCAGCCACATGTCCACTTATGTGCCTCTGTGCTTTACACTATGATAATAATGAACTAAACCTCTGAACTGTAAGCCAGCACTAATTACACGTTTTCGTATATGTGTTGGCATGGTCAAGGTATCTCTTCACAGCAACAGAAACCTTAACTAAGACACTACCTCACAATCATTTTCTTCTCAAAGAAATAGATCAGTATACTTTCACCTACTCAATGACAAAACCTTTAGAATCCACCTCAATTCCCCATGCCCCATCTATTTTTTTGTTCAGAATCTTATAGTTCCACCTTTACATGTGTTCAAATGTAAACTTTCTTACTGTAATATTCAGGATTATTTTGGCTGCAAACAACATCTTTTCTCAGGCTGCTCATTCAGCTCCTCTCTGGATTCTGTTTTTGACATTTAAAATCCACCTGAATTTTAGTAGCTATGTAATCTTTCTCTAAAGTGTTTAATCATGTTTTGAAGTTTTTAAGGGCATCCAATGACTTCCCTTTACACTAAGAATAATATCATATTTCAAACTATCTTGTTAGCCTACAGGTTCTAGCCCTTGTTTGGGTCCCAATCAATCCACACAGCTTCATGTACATTCATGCAGCTGCTATTCTATTCAGAAGTGTCTCTAGATTTATCTCTTCTTTGTCCTTGTGAATTCTCCTTCTCAGAACCCCCACCTCCAGAGTTGTACACAGTTCCCTGAATTCCATTGTCTAGCTCTTGGGTCCTGTGGAGACTTTCAGGACCCAAAGAGTGCCCTGCTTCCCCATTGAAGCCTTTGGAGCCCTAACAACTACCAGCTTGGAACACTGTCTGTCTTGGTCAGGGATCACATTCCTGCACAAATACCATGACCAAGATGCAAGTTGGGGAGAAAAGGGTTTATGAAGGTTACACTGCCATGCTGCTGTTCATCACCAAAGGAAGTCAGGACTAGAACTCAAGCAGGTCAGGAAGCAGGAGCTGATGCAGAGGCCATGGAGGGATGCTGCTTACTGGCTTGCTTCTGCTGGCTTGCTCAGCCTGCTTTCTTATAGAACCCAAGACTACCAGCCCACAGATGGTACCACCCACAAGGGGCCCTCCGTCCTTGATCGCTAATTGAGAAAATGCCTTACACCTGGATATCATGGAGGCATTTTCTCAACTGAAACTCCTTTCTCTGTGATAACTCCAGCCTGTGTCAAGTTGACACAAAACCAGCCAGGACAATTGACCCCTTGTCAACTTGACACACAAATACATCACCATTAAGCCTAGACCCTTACTTTCTTATTCATCCCCAAGATCTAAATAACTTTAAAAGTCCCACAGTTTTTGCAAATTCTTACATATTAACATTTCAGTCCTTTTTAAACATCCAATCTCTTAAAATTCAAAGTCTTTTAAAAATTCAAAGTCTCTTAACTGTGGGCTCCACTAAAATGCCATCTTTCTTCAAGAGGGAAGAATATCAGGCCACAGTCACAATCAAAATCAAAATTAAACTCCAACCATTCAATGTCTGGGACCCACTCATGATCTTCTAGATTCCTCCAAGGGCTTGAGTCACTTCTCCAGCTCTGCCCTTTGTAGTACACAGGGCTCCAGATGCCTGTTCTCCATTGCTGCTGCTGTTCTTGGTGGTCATCTCATGGTACTGGCATCTCCAAAACACTGCTGTCTTCTGCTGAACTAGGTTTACCAACAGCCTCTCATACGCTCTCTTCATGGTGTCAAGCCTCACCTCTTTTGCATGACCCCTTCAGTCCTGGGCCATCAACTGCCACTGAAGCTGCACCTTCGCCAATGGCCTTCCACAGCCTCTCACAGTGCCCAGGCCTCAGCTGCTCTTCACGACTCCTTCATGCCTTCAAAACCAGTACCACCTGGGTGACTCTTACACATTACCAAGTCCTGCCACAGCACAAGGTGCAACCCTGGCTATCTCTGGAACCCAGCTTCGGTGCTCTCAGAAAACACTTCTCAGAAGATTTTATCCTAATCATGCTGGTCTCTTCTTAATCACCACTAATATCTTAGCTTCAGTTAACCAGCATCAATAGTCCCAGCAATGCAATGATTTTGCTTTAGTAGTTCTGGTATCTTGTTAATCACAGCTGATTTCTTTAGTCCCAGCTAACCAAAACCACAGAATCTTAAATCAAACTAGCAATGGCCCTGATAAGAGTCTTTAATCTTCCCTCTGAAATTTCACAAGCCAGGCCTCCATCTTCTGCACTGTTCTCAACATTATCTTCCAAGCTCCTAACGAACATTCCACAGAGCTCTTAACATTCCAATGACTCTTCTAGCTCAAAGTTCCAAAGTCCTTCCACAGTCCTCCCTAAAACATGGTCAGGTTGTCACAGGAATACCCCACAATGCTGGTACCAATTTGTCTTAGTCAGGGATTCTATTCCTGCACAAACATCATGACCAAGATGCAAGTTGGGGAGGAAAGGGTTTATTGAGCTTACACTTCCATGCTGCTGTTCATCACCAAAGGAAGTCAGGACTGGATCTCAAGTAGGTCAGGAGCAGGAGCTGATGTAGAGGCCATGGAGGGATGTAACTTACTGGCTTGCTTGCTTCTCCTGGCTTGCTCAGCCTGCTTTCTTATAGAGCCCAAGACTACCAGCCCACAGATAGTACCACTCACAAGAGGCCCTCTGCCCTTGATCACTAATTGAGAAAATGCCTTACACCTGGATCTCATGGAGGCATTTTCTCAACTGAAGCTCCTTTCTCTGTGATAACTCCAGCCTGTGTCAAGTTGACACAAAACCAGCCAGTACACTGTCCCAGCAATCCTTGCCAGTACAGTCCCACTGAAGCATAGTCAGCAGAGTCGGGTAGCTACCCAGGACCTTCTACAGAATTCCCTCTGCCATCCAGATTATCTGGATAACACTTGGAACAACCAGATGGACAAACATGAGCAGAAGAACACAATCAAGAAGATCTAGGGCAATGTGATAAGAGTCCAGCTATACCTGCTACAGCAAACTCTGGAAATCCTAATGAAATTGAAGCACAAGAAGATGATCTAAAAATATGACCTTAAAAAGAGGAGAGTTAAATCTTTCTTAGAAGTACAAAAGCAAAATAAATATCAGAGGTGAATAAAAGGAGAGAAAGGGGATGAGACGGAATGGAGAAGAGAGTATAGTATCAGGAAGTATTCATGAACCCCAAAGATCAGGAGCCAATCAGGATGCAATAGCACTAGGGTCTTTATTCACAAACTTGATATTGGGTTTAACTCACCGCTGACCCACAGGTCAGCTTCAGTGGAGAAATAAGTCCAAACACTCATCCATCAGACAAAGTTTGAGGGGTGAGTGCTTCTAGTCTGGCAAGCATCTAATTGAGAGTGAGCTACTGTGGACTTAAACATAATTGACTTGTGCTGAGAGCCAAAGCATAAACTTAACTTCTGCTTTCCTCCTGATTAGTGGTTGTTAGTCAGGAGCAGGTTTGTAACCTTAGAGGTACAGATTTGTTGGGGAATAACCTGGAAACTGGTGCTAAATGCAGGTTTTGTTGGGAGTGGGGTGTAACTTGGCAACTGGTATTAGATACAGGTCTTGTTGGGGGATAGCCTAGAAACTGGTATTAGGTGTTGGCTTCTTAGTTAACTCGATTTCAACCTTAGGTGAGGTTTCCTAAGATGGAGTCTGCACCCAAAAATGGTGGTCTCTCAGAAGCAGGGTGTGGGGGGTCATCAGATGTAGGTAGAACAGGTTGAGAGAAGTGAAATCAGCAGTGGGAGGGGTAATCTCTAGAGAGATCCAGAGATCTGGGATAGTGGGAGGCTCCAGGGTGTCTATGCAGACAACTCTAGCTGAGACTCCTAGCAGTTGGGGATTGGGAACCTGCACTGGCCACTTCCTGTAGCCAGGTAGTACTCCCAATGGAGGGATAGGGACAACAATCCACCCACAAACCCTTGGACTCAAAATGTGTCCTGCCTACAAGATGAGCAAGGATAGATCAGAAATGAGAGAATGGCCAATGAC
The DNA here is from genome assembly GCA_028551405.1 of Uromys caudimaculatus. Taxonomy (NCBI): domain Eukaryota; kingdom Metazoa; phylum Chordata; class Mammalia; order Rodentia; family Muridae; genus Uromys; species Uromys caudimaculatus. The sequence goes on from CM052702.1 coordinate 5,619,663, forward strand.
TGCCCCAAATTGAGACCCACCTCATGGGCAAGAACCAACCCCTGATACTACTAATGATATTTTGTTATGCCTGCATATCCCATTCCCCTAAAATGGACTGCCTTGTCTGGCCGCAAATGTAGAGGATGCCTAGTTCTGGAGCAACCTGATATGGGTAGCTAGGGTTGATACCTAGAGGAGTGCTCCCTTTTCTCAAAGGAGAAGAGGAGGGAGATTCTATGTGAAGGGGTACTTGGAGGAGACAGGGAGCTGATATTGGGATGTAAAGTGAATAAATAAACAACAATACAAAATTATATTAGCCTATCAAATAAAACGAAAAAGACCCCTACCTCCACAAACCTTGATGTAGTCATATAGGTTGGAGGCCAAAATATATGCCCCTATAAGGACATGTCCAGCAAACCTGTCATGCAAATGAAGCATTCTCAATACCTTAGTCCCAGGCAATGATGTGCACTCATCCTGAAAACCCGTACCCACTCCCCAAGGTTTATATTGGCCTTGCAAAGAGAGCTGTTTCATTGAAAACCTCTCTATCTCCTGTACTCACACCAAGGGAAATCTTCCTTAACTCACAAGCTAGCTAAGCTCATTCCTACCAGTCTAGCCAAACCATAACAGGTATCACAGTGGTGTCTGGGTACCCCAAGAAGAAAAGGAGATGCGGAAGATAGTTTGTTATGTGTTAATGCTAGAGCAGCTGTCAGTCATACACAAGGCTTCCAGAACTTTCTATAGCACAAAATTTTATTCAATTTAAAAATAGAATGTCAGGGCTTTTCTCTATCTTATTTCTAAGTACCACAATTTGCTTAAAATAATTTATCATCTACTGCTGGGATCAATCACAGCAGCATTTGGCCCTATGCCCTGACTCTATCTATCTCTGTCTCTCTGTCTCATTTCTTTCCTCCTGCCTTTCCACCTTCCCTTCCTTTGTCCCTCCCTCCCTCCTTCTCTCCCTTCTTTCCTATCTTTCTCGGTTTCTGTCTCAAATCATCAATTGATCCTTTTATACTCCAGGATTTTCAATAAGGAAAAAAACAATTAGAAAATTTTGTAAAATTTATCACCTAGTCAGGAACTCTTTGGTTAGGCTTAATCATTACCAAATAGTTAAAAAAAATGAAAAAAAAATCAAAGTAGTTTTAGAAGCACATGGCCTCGTCTTAGTTGGTAGTGTCTGCCGCTTCCTTCAACCTTATGAATAAATGATTTTGAGACTATCACAAAGGTTTCCTTTTTTCTTCCCTTGCTTTTTAAGAGTCAACATGTTGCAGAAGATTCCTGTACACTGACTCTGAGTCTTTAACATACTTCTCAAATACCTACAGTTTGCACATAAGTATTAACACAGCCGGTGCTCCACTGAATTCTCAGAATGGTGTCGTGTTGTCAAAAGAATCCAATCGATTCCAATCTTAATTCCTAATGTAAACATAAAGTGGTTCTGCTTATAAATGGCTTTCTTGAACTCCCTCTAAAAATGAAAACAAGAAACTCGTTTAAAATTGCTTTTGCAACACACCTGGACATCTAACAAAATCAAGCGGAAAGGTTATGTCTATGATGTTTCCCTGTCTGTAAAAATGCACGGAACTTTTGTAAGAAGCTGTAAACTTATAGAAACACACACTCTGCCTTCCTCTTAGCATGTCCCTTACTACCTTCTTCCTAGTCTTCATTTAGAAAATGCAATTCTGTGCTTCCTGCATCTCTGATTAAAATCTGGAACTAAGAGTGGTTCCTATAAGTGCAAGTGGTTTCCATGGAAACACAGCATGGATCCTCAAATGTCAGCTTTCTCAAACTAACACTTGCAATTTATGAAGGATCCTTTACTGATCTGTGACAATCATCTCAACTGCAGTAAAGCAGAAAATCTTGGAGCAAGAAGGAACATCCATCGTCATGACTAACTGTATGGTTATATCACATTTCTGCCTTTAAAACTATAAAATAAGGGGCCCATTGATTAAAACAGATTTATGACTCTCCTGAACCTGAATAAGAATGCAGTGTCAGGGAGACTTACAAAGAATACAAACTAATTTCCTTTCCACAAATACTCTTTAGAGTATTTTAATATGTGCCACCTTCTTCTGCTAGCTTTCCGGACTCTGACCAGGAAGAGATAAACTGAGCTATTGATAAGACCTTAGGTGAGAACGGGAAAATAGCATTCTGTAAGTAAATAGAAATATTGGCTGCCAGGCACGTGGCTGTTCATGCCTTGACCAGGACTCTGCCTCCGTTGTAGGCAGGACGGAAAGTAAGAAGCTGGACTTGGGTCTTATCATTCTCAGGCTTCTCAATTCCACTCGGCAAAAGCTCAAGCAGAGTGCTGTTCTGTAAACCCTGAAGAATAGTCTGCCATCTTGTGTGTCTGCGCTTTCTCTGAGGAGCTCAGCTAGATGTCTGTTGCTTATGTCCCAGGACACGAAATGTCTCTGTCCTTACTATTGCCTCACGTAGCTACAGTGTCACCTCTCATGTAGCCTAATCACTGCTGACTTCACAATTTTGACATTCATGCTTCTCCTCAACTAAATGACAAGGAATAAATAAGGTGTCCCCTAAATATAGGTGTGGCTCTTCCCTTAGGAAAGAGCCCGCAAAACCTTCTGAAACATTCTTGATGCAAAATTGTTTAAAAATTTTTATCAGGCACTAGGGAGGCAGGTCAACTGCGAGGAAGACTGGTAATTCTTCCACAGAACTTGGTTCACTCCTAGCCCCACATGTTATCGGAGGACCACCTGTAACTCTATTTCTTGGATTCAACTTCCTCTTTTGACACAACAAGGTTCACAGACATACATGCATGCAAAACCCTTCCACGCGTAAAATAAAAATTAAAAAGGAAGAGGAATGCAATAATAACATTTAAAAAGTAAATGAAACTGGTGTGAGTCACCAACCAAAGATGGATTATTTCAGTATATTTGAGCCACTGTAATGAAAAATTTGCTCATAAAATTCAGCCAAAAAACGAGGTCATGGAATCAAATAAGTAAAAGCAGAAGATTCCTATTAGTAAACACTGCTTGCAAAGTCTTGTTAGGATTTCCCAGCACATCCCTTTCGTCTGAAATTTACCGCTTCCATTACATGGCTCAATTGATTTTCCCATATTAAACACATGAAACAGCTTCTAGGTTTCAAGAAAATATAGAACAATTTTCTTTTGGGGCCATTAATTGCTGGAAAAGGACCCTGGTTTATTTGTTATTTACCTGAAGGGTGGACATAAGCCTCCCTTCCCCTGCTGTGCTCCTGCTTTCTCTGTCTCCCTTCCTCCACACTTATCTGTCTCTCCATTTCTTCCCTCACATGTTCCCCCTCCTCTGTCTCTCTCTTTTTCTCTCTCTCACTCTTGTGTGTGTGTGTGTGTGTGTGTGTGTGTGTGTGTGTGTGTGTGTGTGTAAGCTCCGTGTGTATCCAGAGGACGAAGAAGGACAGTGGATGTTTTACTGTTACTCTTCCTCCACCTTACTCTCTTTTGACAAGGCCTCTCAATGAACCTGAAGCTAGGTCAACACCAGCTATCTTTTTGTCTTCAAACACCAGAGTTCTGACTGTTTTTATATACACACTGTAGATTTGAACTCGAGTCTCATGTTTGCACAGCAAATAATTGTTTATCTCTTTAATCCCATTTTGCTTTTTTTTTTTTTTTTTTTTTTTTTTAAAGAAAGAGTTTATTTTAGCTTATGGTTCCAGAAAGCGAAAATGAGTCCATAATGGTAAGGAAGGCATGGCATGCCCAAAGGAGATGGTTGATTGCATACACACGCAGGATGCAGAAGCAAGCAAGCAAAAGGTGGGGCAAGACTACAAACCCTCATAGCCCACCATAGTGATGCACTTCCTCCTGCACCTCCTGAAGAGTCCACAGCTTCCCAAACAGTACCACTAACTGGGGAACGAGTATTCAGAGATTTGAGCCTGCGGGGGCATTTCACAACAAAACCATCACACCCATCAAAATTCAATATGTGACTACTGAAAAGAAAATAAAGTGTGACTTTTTTTTCCTTTTAAGTTTTTTTTTTATATGTAGCATATAATTTTAATTATGCAATTTTTGATGGTACATTTCTTTTTTTTTTTTTCTTTCTTTCTTTCTTTCTTTATTTTTTTTATTTACATTTCCGATGATTCCCCTTTTCTTTGGAAACCCCGTGTCCCCTCCCCCTCCCCGCCTCTGTGAGGGAATTCCTCCTCCCACCCACCCGCCCACCCATTCCCATATTCCCACCTTG
>CM052702.1:5624430-5645700 GCA_028551405.1 Uromys caudimaculatus
CCACTAACCAAAGAATACACATCTATTGACCCATGATTTGGACTACATATGAGGCAGAAGAATCACCTCGATGGCCACCAGGGAGAAAGGAGAGGACTCTGGGTCTGAGGGTGCTAGTGGCCCCAGTAAAAGGGAATGTCAAGGTGGGAATATGGGAATGGGTGGGAGGGTGGGTGGGAGGAGGAATTCCCTCACAGAGGCGGGGAGGGGGAGGGGACACGGGGTTTCCAAAGAAAAGGGGAATCATCGGAAATGTAAATAAAAAAAAAAAAAAAAAAAGAAGTAGAAACTACAAATAACCTATAGAATACGCATATATACACACACAGGGGATAGGCACATGTGCATATACACACATATCCTTTATTTACTAATTAAATTGTAGGAATTTAAAAGTGAATTGTTATTAAACTTGAAAATGCCTTTTGGAAATAAAAAAAAAAAAAAAAGAAGAAGCAAAGAAATGTCTAACATCCTTAGTCATTAGAAAAATGCAAATTAAAACGACTCTGCAATTCCATCTTACACCTCTCTGAATAGCTAAGATCAAAAACCCAAGTGAGGGCACATGGTGGCAAGGGTCTGGAACAAGAAGAACTCTCTTTTATTGCTAGTGGGAGTGCAAACTTGTAGACCACGATTCAAATTAAGATCATGATCCCTCATGATCCCTCAGACAATGGAGAATTGATCTACCTCAAGACCCAGCTATACCACTCTTGAGAATATATCCAAAGGAAGCTCCATTCTACCACAAGGATGCTTGTTCAACTATGTTTATACCACCTTTATTCATCATATACAGAAACTAGAAACAACCTAGATGTCCCTCAACTGAAGAATGGATAAAGAAAATGTGCTATATTTATACAATGGAATATTCCTCCAACTGTAAAAATATAATATCATGAAATTTGCCGGTAAATAGGATGTTAGTGGAAAAGTTATCCTGACTTAGGTAACCCATATCCCAAAAGCCAAAATGGTATGCAATCACTTATATGTAGATATTTTCTGACAATCCATATACTTAGAGAGACTAAGTAATAAAGAAGACTCAAGAGAGAACATAAATCTTCCAGTAGGGAAATAGAACCAATTTTGTAAGTGGACTAGACAAAGGTGGGAGACGGTACTTGGAGAAGCACCTGGAATTGGCGAGCATCTCAGGGGTGAGCTAGGAACTTAATGCAATGGAAATGTTCAGGAATCTGTGAGGATGACCCTATCTAAGACTCCTAGCAAGGAGGGATATGGAGCCTGAATATGCTGTCCCCTATTAGCAGGCAAGACTTCCAGTGGAGGGATTGGGACACCGACCCAGGAAAAAAGAAACACAAAACAAAAAACGTTGATCGAAAATTTGTCCTACTTGCAATATGTGCTGGCCTAAATCTTCTGCTGAAATTGTGGAAGTAGCTAACCACTGACTTGTCTTGCTTGAGACCCACGCCACTAGAGGGAGCCAAACTGCCTGGAGGGGCAGCAACCTGAGCCTGGATAGGCCTGATACTTAGGAAATAAACAAACACAACCAGCAAAATAAAGTAAAATAATAAATAAATAAATAAATAAATAAATAAATAAATAAATAAATAAATAAAATGTTAAATCAATGAAATGATTTTTTTTTTAATTTTCATTTTTGATACTTTATTTACATTTCAAATGTTTCTGCCTTTCCAGGTCTCCACTTTGGAAACACCCTATCTCCTCCACACTCCCCCTGCCTCTATGAGGGTATTCCCCCACTCACCCATACGCCCACCCACTCCCACCTTCCCACCTTGGCATTGCCCTATACTGGGGCCTCTAACACCCTCAGGCCCAAGGGCCTCTCCTCCCCCTGATGGCTAACAAGGCCCTCCTCTGCCACATACATGGTCCGAACCATGGGTCCCTCCACATGTATTCTTTGGTTGGTGGTCCAGCCTTCAGGAGCACTGCGGGGTCAGGCCAGTTGACACTGTTGCTCCCTCTAAGGGGCAACTCCCTCAGCTCCTTCAGTCCCTTCTCCAACTCCTCCATCTGGGACCTCACACTCAGTCCAACGGTTACTGTGAAGTGAAACTTGGGTATTCCGAACTTTCGGGCTAATATCCACTTATCAGAGAGTACAAACATGTTCTTTATTTTGTGACTGAGATGCCTCGCTCAGGATGATATTTTCAAGTTCCATCCATTTGCCTGCAAATTTCATTAAGTCATTGTTTTTAATAGCTTAGTACTCCATTGTGTAAATGTACCACATTTTCTGTATCCATTCCTCTGATGAGGGATATCTGGGTTGTTTCCAGCTTCTGGCTATTATAAATATGACTACTATGAACATAGTGGAGCATATGTCTTTATTACATGTTGGAGCATCTTCTGGGTATATGCCCAGGAGTGGTATAGCTGGGTCCTCAGGTAGTATTATTTCCCATTTTCTGAGGTTCCGCCAAACTGATTTCCAAAGTGGTTGTACCAGCTTGCAATCCCACCAACAATGGAGGAGAGTTCCTCTTACTCTACATCCTTGCCAGCATCTGCTGTCACCAGAGTTTTTGATCTTAGGCATTCTGACTGGTGTGAGGTGGAATCTCAAGGTTGTTTTGATTTCCATTTCCCTGATGACTAAGGATGTTGAACATTTCTTTAGGTTCTTCTCAGCCCATCAAGTTCCCTCAGTTGAGAATTCTCTGTTTAGCTCTGTTCCCCATTTTTTGATAGAGTTATTGGTTCTCTGGAGTCTAACTTCTTGAGTTCTTTGTATATATTGGATATTAGCCATCTATCAGACATAGGATTGGTAAAGATCTTTTTCCAATATGTTGCTTGCCGTTTTGTCCTATTGACTGTGTCCTTTGCCTTACAGAAGCTTTGCAATTTCATGAGGTACCATGTCAATTCTTGATCGTAGAGCATAAGCCATTGGTGTTCTGTTCAGGAACTTTTCCCCAGTACCCATTTGTTCCAGACTTTTTCCACTTTCTCTTTCTATTAGATTCGGTGTATCTGGTATTATGTGGAGGTCTTTGATCCACTTGGACTTGAGCTTTGTATAGGGAGATAGGAATAGATCAATTTGCATTCTTCTATATGTTGACCACCAGTTGAACCAGCACAATTTGTTGAAAATGCTGTCTTTTTTCCACTGGATGTGTTTAGCTCCTTTGTCAAAAATCAAGTGACATTAGGAGTGTGGGTTCATTTCTGGGTCTTCAATTCTATTCCATTGATCTACCTGCCTGTCACTGTACCAATACCATGCAGTTTTTATCACTACTGCTCAGTAGTACAGCTTGAGGTCAGGGATGCTGCTTCCCCCAGAAGTTCTTTGATTGTTGACAACCATTTTTGCTATTTTTGGCCTTTTCCTATTCCAAATGAATTTGAGAATTGCTCTAAGTCTATGAAGAATTGAGTTGGAATTTTGATGGGGATTGCATTGAATCTATAGATTGCTTTTGGCAGGATGCCCATTTTTACTATATTAGTCCTGCCAATCCATGAGCGTGGGAGATCTTTCCATATTCTGAGGTCTTCTTTGATTTCTTTCTTCAGAGACTTGAAGTTCTTGTCCTATAGGTTTTTCCCTTATTTTTTAGAGCTACACCAAGATACTTTATATTGTTTGTGACTATTGTGAAGGGTGACATTTCCATAATTTCTTTCTCAGTCTCTTCATCCTTCTAGTATAGGAAGACTACTGATTTGTTTGAGTTAATTTTATATCCAGCCACTTTGCTGAAGTTGTTTATCAGCTGCAGCAGTTTTCTGGTGTAGTTTTTCAAGTCACTTAAGTATATGATCATATATCATCTGTAAATAGTGATATTTTGATTTCTTCCTTTCCAATTTGTATCCCTTTGACCTCCATTTATGTCTAGTCGTTCTAGCTAGAACTTCAAGTACTATATTGAATAGAAAAGGAGACCGTGGTCAGCCTTGTCTAGTCTGTAATTTTAGTGGAATTGCTTCAAGTTTCTCTCCATTTTGTTTGTTGTTGGTTACTGGCTCACAACCATCGGTAATGAGATCTGATGCCCTCTTCTGGGGTGTCTGAAGACAGCTACAGTGTACTTACATATAATAAATAAAGAAATCTTAAATAAAAAGCAACTATTTCATTACAGAAGCATGGTATGCATGGAACTTGTATGAATCACTTCATAAAACAAATAAAAAAGTAGTTAATGATCAAAAAATAAATAAATGCATGAATAATTACATACGGTCAATCTTTAAAAATGAGAACATGAATCTGAGTTACAGTTTTGTTTTATTCCCTAGTTTTAATGTGTTTCTCAAATTATAGAAATTCTTTTCCTTCACCTATTTATTATTGAACAATAACATATAACACAGTTTCTTCGACTAAGACTGAAACTGGATGCCCTGCACTTAGCACTGTGCTTGGTCACATGTACGTAAAACGATTCCCTGCACACCAAGTTGCAAATTGAGTTTATACCATGCTTACAGTCAGATAATATGTATAAATTGAGTGTAATTCTGTCTCTGGAAAGCAGACATTGAGATGTAAATAAGAGAGGAAGTGTTTTATATAAGGGTAGAAGAAAATATTTAAGCCATAAATCTAAAAAATGAAAAAACAGAGTCAATCTCAGACTGTGGGAGAAGTGACAAGTCTCAAGTGGGTGAAGGGACTAGACAGCAAAATTACCATAAAGGTTACAATAACAATGTGAGAGAAAGAGAGAAAGAGAGAGAGAGAGAGAGAGAGAGAGAGAGAGAGAGAGAGAGAGAGAGAGTCATTTCGTCTGGAGGGAATCTAAGACTACAGACTAAGTTTAAATGTTCTGACATATGTTGACACTGACAGCCACTTACCTTTATGTAGCCAAGTAGATAGCACTGTTTTCCAGCTTGTGAAAGTATATAGCCTCTGCTGTCTGAAATTCACTGTGTAGTCCTTGATGTCCTAGAACCTAAAACTTCCTCTCTCAGAATTCTAAATGGTGGAATTATAAGCATAATAATTATAAGCCTGGCTTATAAAAACTCTTCCTGTAATAGAGATCTACATGGAATTTCTCATGTCCTTTTGCCTTGTAAAGCAAGAATACACTGCTGATTCAAATCTCCCCTCATTAACTTATAAGTTATCAAAATAAAAAAGCTCCATAACATTTCTGGACCTAGAATTCATTTTTTTTGTTATGTGAAAATATCAACACCAATAGCTACTATTGTATTAATGTCCAAATTAAATTAAATAATATTTACAAGCATCTCAGAACAGTATCTAGAACTTAGCAAAGACTCAATAATATTTTCAATGTGTCATTATAACTAGCATATGTGTATATATTCTACCATTTCCTTAAATGAATTTTCTTTGTGCATATTTTGCAAGCATCATTTCTTTTGAATAGAATCTTGAGATGGTGGTAAGTGCTGTAATCCCTGCTGCTCAGATGCTGATAAACAAGGAGCTTAGGATTCCAAATTCACAAACTCCCTGAACTGTACAGTGAATTTAAAGCTAGCCTAGGCAAAATAGCAAAACTGTGTTTCAAATGTGAAAAATAAAGGGAGTTAGGATTATGATTTAGTGGTGGAGTATTTACCTTTATCTATGAGTCCCTATGTTGAATCCTCAATACCAAAACAATAACAAAAAAGAGAAACAGAAAAAAAATTATAAACTCTCTATGTACTCACCCCAGTGTTCTTTCTCTGACTCCTATTTCTTACTCCTAATTGATAAATTCATATAATTTTATGTAAAATTTATAATCGACTAGTTTAATTGAGTCAATGGGATTTTGATCCAAGACATAGTGAAGTTTATATAACATGTATAAGTTTAGTTGACTAGACCAGAAAAATTACTTGTTTTGATATAAATACAGTGAAGTACTCTTAAAGAAAGCCAACCTTGAGTAGCACAGCCTGCAAAGATTAGAAAGTTCCAGCAGATTTGACTGCTGCTTGTGTTTGTGTTGTCTGAAGCACCCCCTAATTCTCACCGAAAGCAATGTGTGAAGACACATACTCTCTTTGTTCTGTTCCAATTTCCTGAATAATGCAAACCTAATGATGACCCACGGTGTTCACAACCCTATCCTTTCTAACACTCTAAACACTCTTAGCCTATCTCCTGTCATGATTACAGTTTCAGGGAGTTTGGAGCGTCATCATGAGAAATGATAAGCTAAAATTTTTCTGCTTAAAAATACCACCCTCAGATATGCAAAAACGGTTATAGAGATGTTTTAAACAATTTTACTAAGCGTGCTTTTTTTAAAGAATACAATTTATATTTCACTATACAACAATTGTAACATGACCTACAGACAAACTATATTCTTCTCCAGGCCATTTGCACTAGCCCCTCTGTATCTATATGGAATGCTCTTTTTAGAAATCCTATATTTCTTCTGAACCTTCATATTCTAAGTCAAAGTATACCTTAAAAAAGAAGTCTGCATCTCCAGGAACTCCTAGCTCAATGTCTAGTAACTATCCATTATTATTTATTTTTTGATTAAAAATTTTGTATTAGAACTTCTTTGATTTATTTTTGAATATTTGCTGACAATCAATTAATGGAGCTATAGCATCCATCATTGGAAAATGTCCTTATTTATCACAGAAATAACCAGGATAAAAGTATCATTGTTTAAATTATTATTATTATTATTATTATTATTATTATTGTAAAAATAATCTAGCCTTTATATGCACCTATAATTCTTCTATATGTAGACAAAATCATATTGATAATATTAACATCAGAAATAAAACTACATAAATTAGTCAACTAGACCACATACTTAAAAAGCCAATGCTTTCCCCAATTACATCAATTCTAGGGTTGTTCTCTTTAAAAATATTGAACTACTTTATCAGAAAAGAACACATTTATTTAAATTGTTTTGCAACATATTCTTTACTTGAGAAGCATATGCTTAATGGCTCAGTAAATTTCATGCTCCAAAAAATATATGAGTTGGTCTTACTATTATTTTCCATAGCTTTTATCAAACCAGTTCAGAGGAATTGAAGCAAAATTAATAAGACATAAAGTCAGAATCATTTAATGGAAATTTCCATGTGCATGATCTTGATGTTCTCTTAAGCATTATAATGTGGAATGATGTAATTTTTCATTTGAAATTATTTTTTCCAAAATTCCTATCTGATGGTATTTTAGAAAGATTGACTCTGGTGTCTGCCCATCATACTTGCCCAAGTATGCATAATAGTAGCACATTCTATTTGTATATCAGTACAATTTGTTTTGTTTCACTTTTGTTTCTCATAGAAGTAGTCAGAAATTCATGCCCACATCCTTCCATTGATAGAATAACGTCCTATAATGAGTCTGTAAAATCTACCATCCCATTAACCAACTTTCAGCACTTGTCCAATAAATGAACATCATATTAATTTGCTTTCTACTGTTTCTACACTGAGAAGATAAAAGATGCAGCCTCTCTTCCAAGAATGGGTGGTTTGCTTTTGAACATATGACTTGATATTATCCTTCCCTTTAGACCTATAACCATAGAATGGGTATCATATTAGTGTATAACATCCTTAGTAACAAGAAAAGCCATAACTATTATCCAGTACAGTTGGAATAACAATAATAGATGTAAAATGAAAGTCTCCAAAAGGCACGATGATAAATGTATAAAATTATTTTGTAAATTGTTAGGTACTCTTTCTATGCAAAACTAATGCTTTTCCCATTATTCTACTAAAACTCTACTACTGCTGGAATCATAGCTAACACTGAAGTTTTAACCAAATTCAAGACAATGTGAAAATATTTATTTGATAGTGAAAATAATCAAGTCTCTGTTTAGGAGAAGAGGTGAGTGCTATGGATTATTAAATAGTGGTTAGTTTTGAGCTGTGGCACTGCCTCCATTACTTGGTAATTTGGGATCAGTTATTTTTATTATCTGTTTTTAGGGGTAAAGGAGAAATAGGTTTTTATCTGATTAAATTCATTTCTGGTCACAATGGAATTAATGATACCAGACTTCTCTTATATAATTATATTGATAAATGGACAAAACACATACATGCATTGCAGTAAGATATTGGGTAATATGATAGCAAGAATGTTTTCCCATTTGCAGTAGAAAAATATACTGAGAAGTATCATTTTTTTTTTCTAGCTCTCGGCCTGGATCTCTAGCCTAGATTACTAAACAGGAAGAAAAGATTCATCTAAAGATGAACTTTTTTACTTCCGGATAACTTAGACAGTGACTATAAGGGAAGCAAAGGTAGCTATGATTTCCTGAGATAAGTAAAGAATAATGTAGAGTAAATATTATAAGCACAAGATGTAGAAATCCTCTTCCTACAGAGTTGTTAGATAAGGTGGTACTGTCTGAGCCAGTTGAGGGATAACAAATAAAACCTCAATATTCCTTAAGCACTTCTCACAATATTCCCATTGCTTACAAAGGAAAGAAAAATATGTGAGTTTCAGTTGCTTGAAGTAGAAATTTCTAATTAGACATTGAAACATTTAGTCGAGACTCAAGAAAAGATATCCCTTAATAGTATAGCAAAGTTAGCCCTAATGTGAAAACTAATTAAATCTTGCCTTTGCCAATTTAGAATGATACCTAAAAAATGACTAACAAAATGGGAGGTAGAAAAGTGCTTTTCACAAAAACATAAGAGTCAGAGTTGTATCCCAGAACTGGTATACGACATCAATTGTGGTGGCACTTTTAATTTCTTTGCTAGAATGAAATATACTTAGATTATCTTATTACCCTGTTTTTACTAGCCAGATAAAATAGACTAATCATTGAATTCGTGGGCAGATGAGAGATCCCATCTAAAAGATACAAGGTCATCAATAGCTGAAGAACAATGCCTAAGGATGTCCTCTGGCTTCCATGTACACAGAACACATATGTGCACACACCTATATGAGCATGCATACACACATGTGTATATGCTCCCCCACACACATATGATCAACAAATGGCTCTACTATGAATTAAATTAAAAAATAGTAAAACAATACATGTCATCTGCTCTATCGGATATTAGTTACAATGTTCAATTTTCAAAGTCTGTATGCCCTAACATTAAATCAACTTTGCCATGCTTAGAACAAAACAGATTTCACACACTGAAGTGTAGCAATTTAAATCATTTCCTTTGACTAACCAGGGCCTAAAAGAAACAAACTTTGGTGATTTCTAGTAATCATTAAGGCATTAGTAATAATCCAAAATTTTCTAAAGTTATGCATTAGTTTGCTTACTGCATATTTGAACATTTCCAATATCCAAACTAATTCATAGCAGATATAAAGAAACAAAAGCAAACAAATAAAATACACCAAAAAGTCTATAGACTTCAGGGAATTCACGAAGACATTTTCTGAGTATGTACTGTGCATGAATTTCTTTGCTAGATATTTGTTCACAGATCAGGCTCTTGTGACATTTCAAAGACATAGGAAATCTTACAAAATAAGCAGAATTTCATGAAAAAAATAAAATGAAAAATTGGACTAAAACTAAAACTGAAATAGCATGAGCTGTTGGACTAACGTAACGAGAACAATCACTTTTCTTATAATAAAAACATTTCCGAACTCAGTTGTGCAACCTCTGGGATGCATGGTTTTAAGATTTCAGCCTGAATATTACCCAATTTCAGAAACCAGCAAATTTTTTATTTGGCTCTTGTTTAAGAAAAATATGCACAATTTCACAATAAGGGATATAGTATTCTTTTTTATAAATTCTTTTATCTCCTTATTACTTGTGCTTAAATATTCAATAAATAATTTTTAAGTAAGGCCAGCTCTTCCTCATATCAGTCCAGGCAGCTCAAGACTAGGTTAGGCTACATAGTAAGTGCTCAGCCACTTTGCATCATAGCATAGCATCTTACACAATAAAAAGAAAGAAAGAGAAAAAAATAGAGACAAGGAGAATAACACAGAACACACACATATAAATGCAAACATTCCTGAGAAAATTATTCTAAGAACAAGACCTCTAAATAACTTTGGTGCTCACTGCGGGCAGTTAGTCAGGCAGGAGGAACAACAAATGGCTTCAGAACTCATGGAATGCAGCCCAGAGATTACCACATGGGTATGTCACGGCCCTGAAGACTATGTGTCCTGAGGACTTCATGCTGTTATGGAGTTCTGCTCTGCTCGCTGTCCTCACGTGGACATATGAAATCTTTAAGGGGGCTTCCAGTTCCTCACTGGACAGTATCTCTGGCATTCACTGTATTAATGCTAGACCTCTTTCAGGCACTGCTGCTGGAGCAGATTAATGATCAACCACCACCCTAGAGAAGAACTTAGAGACGTAGGTTTTCAACAATGTTCACCAACCTTAGAAAGCATTTAGAAAAAATAAAAGTTGTTAGTGAAGCTACGTTGGGATATTTTTACCACTGGCTCTGATGTAAAAAAAATAATCTTAGGGAACAATATGAAGTTCAGAAAGGCACACTCTTATTACTTAAGCTAGAGAACCTTTATAGTCAAGAAACAAGAACAATGGCAGCACTAGCTGATGTGACTCTCACTGAGGCTAGACTGGTGGTGATTGATTTCTTATACCCATTTTTGCCCTCAGCTTCCTGATACAATTTATTAAGAATTTCTGATGAATAGATATGCATGTTGAGAATTTAAGGTAGATATAACTGATTTTTACATAAAAGTTTAGATTTGTGATTCTTTTAAGATTCTTACAAAATTACTTTTAAAGATAAATAACAAAGTAATCACTTCTCTCTTTGTAACCACAAATTGATGCTTGCCGGTAAGAGAAACTGGCTGAGAAAACTACCTTGCTTGCTTACACTTTGTTAATCTATAACCAGTTGCTTGGTTATGAATGCATGTGGGCTTTTTAGAATAACTTGTTTTCTTTACCTGTAGTATGTAATGTTATTTCTTTTTCTTTTTTTGTTTTTGTTTTTTTTCGAGACAGGGTTTCTCTGTGTAGCCCTGGCTGTCCTGGAACTCACTCCGTAGACCAGGCTGGCCTTGAATTCAGAAATCCACCTGCCTCTGCCTCCCAAGTGCTGGGATTAAAGGCGTGCGCCACTACTGCCTGGCTTAATGTTATTTCTTATAAAGGTATTGGAAAACACACTATTTTACACAATCGTTCACTAGAAGAAAGCTCAAATATAATCACATCGTAATTGTATACTGCTTGACAGATTTTCCTGGGATATATAAGCTATGGAACAAAGAGTAAAATATGGTGTGGCTGGAACATTGTTTCTCCCATTCACTAACTATGTCTGTCTGAAGGTTGTGGCTGGAACATTGTTTCTGCCACCCACCAGCTGTGTGTGTGTGAGTTGTGTGTGTGTGTGTGTGTGTGTGTGTGTGTGTGTGTGTGTGTGTACATGTGAGAATTTTCTCTTTCCTTCTCTTTCTCACCGGCTTCAAGGAATTAAGGGTTCATTGTTTTTCCACCAGCCACAGAGAGTGCCAGCCTCAGTAAATTAAGCTTTATTCCCTCAGAAAAAATTCTGCTGAGTAGCTTTTCTAATCACTGGCTGCCTTTGGCAGCATCTCCTGTAGGTACCCGGATTCACTCTGGTTAGCAGCTCTAAGCACTGATTTTCCCAAAGGCTGCCTACCTCGGCTTACCTACCACATGGATGCCAAGGCCAGCCATTGGCAACTGCAAAAATTATTAGTAGCACAGCCTTACAACATGTTCCTAACTGTGACTTCTGCATCATGGGGAACAAAATACAGCAGCTTTGCATTTGATTAAACGTTGGTTTCCAGTGGAGAAAAGAACTTAAACCACCAGCAATGACAGCACAGAAAGCAAGGAGAGGAGCTGAGATATGCTTTAGAGAGATAAACTGAAAATAGTAGATTTGGGTACTCAATAAAAGCATTGCCACTGCCATAGTCCCATCTCTATGGCTTTGATTAAAAAAAAAAAAAAAAAAACCCTGGCAACAAGGCAATTTATTGTCTTCACTAAACTTTACTTCAGATTACAATCCCAGGTTGTGGTGTTTTGAATATGCTTGGTCCAGGGAGTGGCCTTATTAGGAGGTGTGGACTTGTTGAAAAAAGTGTATCACTGTGGGAGTGGGCAATGAGACCCTCCTCCTAACCATGTGGGAGCCAGTTTTCTCCTAGCAGCCTTCCTGGATGCTGCAATGCTCCTCCTTGATGATAATGAACTGAATCTCTAAACCTGTAAGCCAGGCCCAATTAATGATGTCCTTATGAGAGTTGCTTTAGTCATGGTGTCTGTTCACAGCAGTAAAACCCTAATCAAGACATATGTTACAAACATTCAAGGCAGAAACTTCAAATGGCTAGTCATCACATCCAT
Organism: Uromys caudimaculatus; assembly: GCA_028551405.1. Taxonomy (NCBI): domain Eukaryota; kingdom Metazoa; phylum Chordata; class Mammalia; order Rodentia; family Muridae; genus Uromys; species Uromys caudimaculatus. The sequence continues at coordinate 5,636,769 of CM052702.1, forward strand.
GGCAAAAAGCATAGAAAAATGCATTAATATTTTCTTACTTGCTTGCTCACTTACACTCTTCTCTATTGTACTCTTATACAGATCATGATGCACTGCATAGGATGGTACCACCCACAATGGGCTGGTTCTTGACAAATTATTTATCTTATAATTAAGACAATCCCCTACACACATAACCACAGGTTAACCTAATGTAGACAACCCTTCATTTAACCACAATCCTAAGACTCATTGAGACTCTCTGCCCAGATGATTCTATATTGTGTCAAGCTAGTAATTAAAACTAGATATCACAGGCATCATTAGCATGCCTCCATTAGACTGAGTTGTGGGAAAGCCTCTGGTGCCACACATGGTCTGGTAGTCCTGGGTGTTACAATAAACCAAGTAGAGCAAGCCATGAGGACAATGCCAGTAAATAGCACATCTCCATGACGTCTGAATCAGTTGCTGCATCCAGGTCTCTGCTCTGACTGCCCTGAATGATGAATTATGAGTTGTAAATGAAATACAACATTTCCACACACAGTTGGCATGGTGTTTCAGCACAGCAATAGAAAACCACACTAAATCAGAACTTTAGAGCATAAACAAAAGAAAAACTACAACAAAACAAAAGGCATTTATTTTGTATGAGGGATGGAAATCAACATATATTTTAAAAGTTGTTTTCTTATTAAGCAACACTAGACACTTTGAAATGAGATCATTAAAGAAGTTTACAGTAAGGAAAATAAAACTGAGTATAAAATTTGGAAGTAAATCTACAAATTTGGAGGAATTAATGAAAGAAAACTCTAAAACATAGTAGGGTGGGTGACAGAAAAGTGAGATATTCAGTGTTTTTGTGGGGTAAGGGAGAAAATCACATGAACAATGGTAGCATAGGGGTTGGAGAGATACTTGGGAGGTTAACAGCACTGACTCCTATTGTAGAGGACCTTGGTTTGGTACCCAGCATTCACTTAGTGGCTGAAAACCATCTGTAACTCCAATTTCATGATATTCAATGCTCTCTTCTGAACTCTACTGGCACTATGAATATCATAATATAAAATAAATATTTTTAAAAGTAGAGCATAATTAATCATGGAAGGATAAGAAGAAAAAATTAAACCTGCTATGAAATTCAGGGATAGAAATATAGAAGTTGAAGTGTTCAGAACTGAGTTGTAGAAGAATATGAATCAGCAACATGGCTACTCTGCCAAGGGATCACAGTCAACGATCTTAGGTTTGTGTGATCCCCTGGAATACAGACACAGCCTTAGTACACTCCTTTAATCCCTTTGGCTGGAATACAGACAGACCTTTAACACACCTCTAATCTCAAATAATGACATTTAATTGAGAGGCAGACAAAGTCATGAATCAGAGAAATATTTGACATAATGAGTCAGAGGTAGCAATTGCCCAACTCTCCCAAGAACAGACAAAAAAGCCTCCTTAAGAGTAGTGTAGGGAGAGAGAGTTAAGTTTAGTGCAGTTCAGTTGAGTGCAGTTAAACTCAGTTCAGTTTAATGCAGTTGAGCCCTGTTGAGTTTGTGCAGTTCTGTTCATGGAGTTCAGAGGCAGTTTTTCCGAGCAGAGCAATTCAGGCAGCAGCCAAGAAACACTAGTTTCAATCAGTCATCTTAGAGAGGAGTTTCAGCCAGGAGAGCTGAGTTGAATCAGCCAGCCAGATCTCAGGAGGAATGAGAAAGGATGCAGCTATTCAGGAGTAAGTCTGGGAGACTGAAACATTCTAGGCAAAGGATGGAAGCAGAATCCTTCAAAATCTGGGATTGCAGAAGATTAGATTATACAGAGGCTAGAATCATCCAGGCCTAGGTCTAGGAACAGTTCGATAGAAATGCTCTGGGATCAGCCCAAGGCATGTACTTGGAAAGCTTGGATATGGCTCTCATCTCATCCATTCCTCTTTGGAAATAAAAGCAACATTTACACTGAATATTGAGATGCTAAAAGAATGGTGTGTGTGTGTGTGTGTGTGTGTGTGTGTGTGTGTGTGTGTGTGTGTGTGTGTGGCAATTTGAGGATCGGGGAAATTTCAAGATTGTATATTATTTCTTTAAAAGTTTAAAAATTTAAGCATTTTCTAGTTGATGGAGAGATTTGGTTCCTGTAAGATAAACTAAATATAGCTAATGAGATGTTTGTGAAAGCTGGAAAGATACATTTGGAAGGAAATGACACATGGCTTGAATAACACAAGCTCTTTTCAGTAGAGAGTGGAAACTGAGGCAGCGCTTAGCAGTTGCTTTCAACCTGCAGAGAAAACTGGAGCGCAAGCACACCTGCCATCACTGAAGTGTCCTGATGATCAAGGAACTTAGGACTTGGCCACAGCAGCAGCAAGAGGATGGAAAAGCACACTCAGAGCAAGGCAGTAAAGAGTAGGTTCAACAAGAAGGACCTAATGAGAGGCTGAAAGTGAGACTGTCTTCAGACACATTTGGTCTGAATATGAGCAAATAACAGAAGTAATACCTAATGCCATGGACTTCAAAGCTTTGGCTACTGATGAAACACTGAACTTGTACTGGAGAGTGGGTAGTAAGAGACAAATATGAGGCATATGATATTTACAAAATCATCTACATTTTCATTTTTAGTTCCTTCTACCTTTGTTTGTGTTATTGTTCAGCCATCAAACTTTTTCATAACCAAAAATGTTGTTTTAATTCTGAAACCATTTTAATATTTGAATTGCTTGCATGGTTTTCATTATGAACTTGAATTATGACTTTTAAAAATATCAATATATAGCACCTCAGGAAAATTAAGTTTCTGATGAATATTTTAATAACTGTGACAAAATTTAAAACAGCAGATTAAAAGGATTAATTCTGGTGTGTTTTGTGGATCTGAGAATACAAGACTAGATGAAAAGTACAAAATTCCCCAGTGCATGGAAACCATTGTCATAAAAACAAATTATCTCCATGAATACACATTCGCACAGTGATAAATAAAGTTACTCACACAGAAGAGCACATTTTAAATGAGAAAAAAATCACAGCTATGCCCTATTAAGAACAACAGCTTCTATGTTTTTGTAATCTAGAGACACTAAATAGTGTAAAATCATCACACAGTCAGCAAGTCTAAAAGCACAGTGGGCATGTTTGCATCATGATTCAAGTTTGGTCCAACATCACAGACTATATGTCAAAAGGCTGATGGGAGAAGAATTATTTCATGAACAATCTCTACTTATATATACACACACACATACAACAGAGAGAGAGAGAGAGAGAGAGAGAGAGAGAGAGAGAGAGAGAGAGAGAGAACAAATGCATAGACAACAAAGTAAAAATAGAAAGAAATCTAGTTCTATCATCTATTCTTATTGCTTATTAGAAGAATGCCATAAAACTCACAGCAAGCAGATTTTACCACTGCCATAAGAAGAAAACTGGTTGGCATATAAGCCTCATGTGCACTGAGGTAAGCATGCTCAGCAGGGCCACGCTTCCCTTTCACTGAGGTTCAGCAGGAACCTCACTTCTATCTCATGTAGTTCCCTCAGAAGCACTTGTCCCACTGCCTAACTGAGAGAAAGAGTACTCAATGTATCTAATCTAGAAGCCTTATTTTGAGGTTGGAAAAATATAATTGGACCATCCTTTAAATTATCCTATGTCGTCAGATAAACTTTTTTTAACTTCAAGCTAGATATCATACCTCTCATACCTGTAGTCACAGCACGTGGAAGACTGAGGCAAAACAATTGCTGTGGGCTTAAAGCAACATCTGACTATAAAGTGAACTCCATGCCAGCCTAGGCACAGGACTAGAACATGTCTTAAAGCAGAATAGAACAGCTAGTTTTAATGTCAAATTCTTCTCTTCTCTTTAGAAGTAGGCAATGACTTATAAAACCTCCTATCAGCCTGGGAGTCATGCTGTGACCTCTAAGGTGACCTTATGCACCATTTGTTTTTCTAATTCTCTCCCTTTATTTTATCACCAATAATACATGATATATACTTCAGATGTACCACAAACATCTTTGTTTCCTTTGTTTTTTATAACTTGCATCCCAGTGAAATTCTCAGCCTACCATGGGAGTAAGTTCAAACTCCTTTGGTTTTTAGTTATTAAGAGTTGTGCATGGATGATTACAAAAACTGCTGCTTAACAGCAGCATTAGCTCAGTGTGTTAGTATATGCTTGTAAGCCCGGAATTTGGGAACATAAGGCTAGAGGATTGCAAGTTGAAGGCCTGCCTAATCTATTTATTAGAAGATTTTGTCTCAAAAGGAAAATGAAGCCGGGCAGTGGTGGCGCACGCCTTTAATCCCAGCGCTCGGGAGGCAGAGGCAGGCAGATTTCTGAGTTCGAGGCCAGCCTGGTCTATGGAGTGAGTTCCAGGACAGCAGGGCTACACAGAGAAACCCTGTCTCAAAAAACCAAAAAAAGAAAGAAAGAAAAGAAAATGAACAAAACCAAAATGGTACTCCTTTTGTGTATCAAGATTTGAGAGTATATTACAGAATTGTTCTGGATTAGAGATCCTCATGGAATTACACTCTCAATTGGAGCCCATGGTCCAGTCATATGAAGACTGCTGCATTTTAAATTTTTTCATTTAAGATTATTCACACTGTTAATTGAAAAGAAGCCTCAGTTCTGAGGGCACTTGATACAGATCTCAGGTTTTCAACATACGGGTAGAAGAACAGATGGTGTGTCCTAATTACATTGGGTGAGAGAACATAGAAAAGTGTCATTTTTCTCACCTGTAGTCTCCCAGTCATAAATCTATTGTTTTTATATATTCCATATGTCTTGTTAGTCACTAAATAAGTTACTAAGTGCCATTAGTATTTTAAAGGTGAGTATAATCAAGCTACAAGTATTAGGACAGAGAAAAACAAAAATGGGCAAATACATTTTTAAAATTATAACAGTGCTCCACAAGAAACACCTATCAAAATAATAAAGATAATCTTCACAGTTGTCATCAGGAAGCAAGGGTTATCAAATGCAAGAGATCAGTAGAGAGACTTCCAATCACTGTGAAGTAATTGCTCATTATAGAGTCTAGTACCAAAGATCATTCTTGTTTTCACTCAAGAGACATCTAGTCACATATATAATAATCTCCTTACCACTGCACTGAATTCATTGCTACCAGCATTTACACTGTGGTCCACATTATTCTCTCCAAAATACACATTTTGTTTACTAAGTTTCATTCACTAAGATACATCTTCTCTATAAAATGTATACAGCCCTGACTGAGCTTTTACATGCTTCCTTCTGCCAACGTTTCCCGTATTAACCTCCTCTGTCTTGATGCTTGAAAGATTGCTTTGCAGTTAGAAGCAATTGCTTTTCTTGCAGAGCTCTTTCCTTTGGTTCCTATGACTCACATAGGAGTTCATTAATAGCTATAATTCCAGTTTAAAGGGATCCAACATCCTTTTCTAGAATCTATAAGCACAGCATGCACATGACACACATAGATACCTGTAGTCAAAATACCCATAAACACATATACATTAAGAATACCTCTGCTGTCTGTTCCAATTTTTACCTTAGCTGTTGTCATAGTCACTAGCTCCATAGAAGTTGAATCTGTCTCTTCTTTATCTGCAGCCATTATTCTATCACTTTCTCTGACAAAGGAAAACTTTAGGATCCAATTTGGCCATTCACTTATGTCCAGCCTGGAAATATGAGGTAGTCAGTGCCCTGATGGCATCTACTGATCAATGGTCACAGCTATTACCGTGTTCTGACCACTTCTGTCATTTGGACAGAAAGTACTGGCAAACAGCCTTCATGACTGCACAGCTCAGGAATAGCAGCTGGGTTGCCACTCGTAGTGAAAAGCTAGAAAATGGGCTGCATTTTTGGCTTTCTCTTCTGTCGTCTCATTCTTTCCTCTCTACTTCCCTCCTCTTCTGAGATTATCTCAGAAAATAATCATCTTCCTCTTAGTAATGATCCCAGCTTCTAGTTTCTCTAGCATTCTCTCTAATGGTCTTAATCAGTTTTCTCTTGCCTATTACATTAGATATTTTTTGGTGGTGGTGGTGGTCATACATTGGCTTCTTGTATGCTATAGTTATTGTTAGCTTTATAAGAAACTGCCAAGATGTCTTTTGATGTGCCTACACCCATTTCTCACTAGTAATGAATGACAATCCCTCTGCCTCCTCCTTGGCAGCACTTAAAATGATCAGTTTTAGAAATGTATAGACAATGATGAATAGTCTCCTTTTAATTTGGATTGCCTTAACTATATTAATGTTAATTCATGTTTCCTTAAAGGTACTGAATATAATTCATACATTTACTTGCTAGCTATAAAAATACATTGCTGATCCATTGTGCTGGATAGATTTATAGCAGCTTGACACAAGCTAAACTTAGCCGAGAGAAAAGAATCTCAGTTGAAAATGCCTCTAAGATTGGGTTGAAAGCAAGTCTATAAGACATTCTCTTAATTAGTAATTGATAGGGAGAGACCAGCACACTGTAGATGGTTCCATCCTTGGACTGGTAGTCCATTGTTCTATAAGAAAACTGGCTGAGAAAGCCATGGGGAGCAAGTCAACGACAAGCACCCTTCCATGGCCTCTGCATCAGCTCCTGACTTCAGGTTCCTGCCCTTCTAAGTTTCTGCCCTGACTTCCTTCAATGATGAATTGTGATGTAGAAGTGTAAGCCAAATAAATCTTTTCCTCCCCAACTTGCCTTTTAGTCATGATATTTCACTGTAGAAATAAAAACTCTAAGACATGCATCAATTTAGATTTTTAATCACAAATTGATAAATTTATTTTTCATCCTAAGAGTTCCTTGAATATTTAGCTGTGAATCCTTTTTTAAAGATATATTTATTTAATTTATATGGTACAGTATAGCTGTCTCTAGACACACTAGAATAGGTCATCAGATCCCATTACAGATGGTTGTGAGCCACCATCTGGGAATTGTTGGGATTTGAACTCAGGACCTAGGAAAGAACAATCAGTGCTATGAACTGCTAAGCCATCCATCCAGCACAGTTGTTGATTCTTTATCAAGTGTGTGTGTGTTGAAAATTTTCTCCTAATCTATGATTGGTTTGTCATTCGTTTAATAAGGTCTTTCATAGATTAAAAAAAAATAAAGTCCATCTCTTCAGTTTTTTTTTCTTTCATAGTGTTTTTAGTTTTGCTTTTGAAACCTAATTACCAAAGTCAGGATCTCTTCAATTTTCTATTTTCTTCTGAAATGTTTGTAAAGTTTCAACTTATATCCAGGACGTTTATTGTTATGGTAGTTCTATATCAGTTTGTTGGTATGTTTTTCTACCTACCTTTCGTAATCCTTCTCCAGATTCTCAGAGGCCCAAGGATTCATTTGGTAGGAGATGAGCTAGTCTCTGCTCTGTCAAGACTCAGTTATCAAGGCGAAACTGAAATTATAACATTTCCATTTTTACAGCACATCTAGTAACTTCCAGGGCCAAGCTTCATATTAGTAATTTGGGGCCTTAGAGATCCCGTGTCACGTACTTGCCATGTCTCAAGTTACAATTATCTCTGCGTCCCTGGTAAAATTCAAGGATCCTGAGATCTTAAATTTACTTTAGAGAATGCATCACAGAGGATGGGGATGTAATATCGGGTTGGCTGGATATGGCTACCCTCAAAGTTTTAATTGCCTTAATATTTTCAACATAATAATATACTTGGTATTGGGAATAAATTTCTTGATTTTTATAAAGTAAGTTGGTTTTTTTTATCTTATAAAGTGCAGTTGCTTTGTTCTTGTGCAAATTTTACATTAGCAGTTGATACCAGGAGGCAAAATTGATAGAAGACTCCTTGGCAACCACTGCACACTTATCAGAGACACAGGTGGGTGGGCATAGCTGACATTTTAAAGGAAGATTTATCATAGAGCCAATTTTAAGGTTGAAGTACTTTCCCCTGGGTTGCAGCTTGAATTTTGTTAATTAAAAAGCCATTTATCTAAATTGCTTTAAGATCCTCACAATTCTAAAATGTGATATTGACATTCTAAAGCCAGGGCTGCCTAGGAACTTGTGAGGGATGAGTTATTGTTTGCAATTCGCTTGGCCCATATTTTCCTAGGTGGAAATAACTGTATAACAGGGGCAAAAGGAAGCTCACGATGCCCTCTCAAGAAGGCACAAAGGCAAATGGATGGAACTTGAAAATATCATCCTGAGCGAGGTAACTCAGTCACGAAAGAACGAACAGGGTATGTACTCACTGATAAGCGGATATTAGCCCAAAAGTTCAGAATGCCCAAGTTTCACTTAACAGTAACCGCTGGACTGAGAGTGAGGTCCCAGATGGAGGAGCTGGAGAAAGGTCTGAAGGAGTTGAGGGAGTTTGCAGTCCCATGGAGGGAGCAAGTGCGTCAATGGGCCTGACATCACACACCCCCCCCCCCCGTCGTCCTGAAGTTTGAACCACCAAACAAAGAATACACATGTATGGACCCATGGTTCGGAATGCATATATGGCAGAAGATGACCTCGATGGCCATCAGGGAGAGAGGAGAGGCCCTTGGGCCTGAGGGTGTTAAAGGCCCCAGTAAAGGGGAATGTCAAGGTGGGAATATGGGGATGGCTGGACGGGTGGGCGGGAGGAGGAATTCCCTCATAGAGGCGGGGAGGGGGAGGGGATAGGGGGTTTCCAAAGAGGAGACCCAGAAAAGGGGAAACATTGAAAATGTAAATAAAGTATCAAATAAATAAATAAATAAATAAATAAATAAATAAATAAAAAAGAAGGCACGAAGAGGGATGAAGTTTGGGTGCAATAGGATATTAAAATATCGATAAATCTTCATTTTAAAGTATTTTGCTATGATATGTGAAAGCAGTAAGATGTGATGAAGGAAAGCTTCCACTCTGGGTTATTTATATACACTTGTAGCTCAGCTCAAAACTGACTGG
>CM052702.1:5646200-5659165 GCA_028551405.1 Uromys caudimaculatus
GTTAGAGGCCTCAGTAAAGGGGAATATCAAGGCGGGAAAATGGGGATGGGTGGACGGGGGTGGGGGGGTGGGAGGTGGAATTCCCTCCTAGAGGCGGGTTGGGGAGGGGATGGGGGGTATACAAAGAGGAGACTCAGAAAAGGGGAAACATTGGAAATGTATATAAAGTATCAAAAATAAAAAAGGAGGAAAAAAAAAACACATTTAATCTCAAAAGTTATATATGCATAAATATTAACTCTATCTTCCAGTGCCAGTAAATGGCATATAACACAGTAATCACACTTTCCTACAATCAAGTGTGACACCATCCTGTCTTTACTCAACATAAAATTTAAAAATTAATTTATTCCATAAGTACCTACAAAACATTTGGTCAGGTATTGTGCTAAGCATTATAGATGCTATAATAAAAAATAATAGAACCAGGTCTTATGCAATATGTCTATTTAGCCTGTGAAATAACAAAAAGATCAACTTAACCACCACTATGTCAATAAATGTTAAGCTCATCAAAACTTTATACCAGAAACAGAGTCTAAGTCTCCATCCATGTTCCCATAGCTAGAGATAACATAGCTGAAAAAAATGATTTCATGTAAAGTTTGAAAGAAAGAACAAGAGTTCAACAATTAAAATGAAATATGTTCATGAAATTGAGATTGATAACAACTTAAGCAAATATTCTTAGTGAAAAACAAAAGATGGCATGAAGGGAAATGAAAGAATCTTGATACTATACTCTATTGTCTTGACTTAAAACCACCAAGACTGACTGCCTCACTTCTACATAGGGTTGGCCATTTCTAGGATTTTAATTTTGTACCTATTAGAATATATAAATAGATAGATGATAGATAGATAGATAGATAGATAGATAGATAGATAGATAGATAGATAGATAGATAGAAGATAGATAGAAGATAGATAGAAGATAGAAGATAGATAGATAGATAGATAGATAGATAGATAGATAGATAGATAGATAGATAGATAGATAGATAGTAGATAAATAGATAAAAGAATGTTATATCCTCATCCACGTACTTTAGAGTGAGGCACTGTTTGGGAATGAGTCATGATAAATGCAATTATTCTGTCTTAGACTAGAGTAAGCCCTGCCTCTGTTATGACAGATGACTTCGTAAAAACAAGTCTATGATAACAAAGTCCAAGGGGCCTGTCTGCTAACAAATTCAAAACTTATAATTATGTACCTAAGTATAAAGAAATGCCAGTGACAGCCACTAAACAATCAGAAGTGGCCAGAGGCTAGGGAGGATATCCCAGGAGTTCTAGAGCAAAATCTTCCCTGAAGACTTACTATTTCCTTCTACATATTCAATCTCTTATAATGTAGACACATTCTTCTACTCTGTTTTAAAGGACAAGTCCTTATAGAATCACTGAAAAGCTCACAGCCCAATCTAAATTACAATCCATAAAACCTGTTTATCATCATTTTTTATTATAGCATTAACAAAAAAATATGCACAGAAAATGCACTGAAGAATGTTTTCTTTCAAAATCTCCCAGCAAAGGCCTAGAGACCCTTGAACTGCAATGGATCTGAATTTACCTCCCTGAGTACTAGATTTCATCTTATCCAATGGCACCATGATTGCTTCCAAAGGTAGAAAACAATCAGCAATCCTATTAAGCAACTATTCCACATATGAATCACTTCACCAAATGTAATATGATAGCATCAAGGATTCAGTAGTGTCATGCATACCTTAGCAGTGACCAAGAGTTCTCCAACTGGATATAAAACCTGCTCAACAAGAAGGGAAACATGCCTGACACTAGAAGTCTAGGCAACTATCCAAGAATAGTGAAGTCATGGATCATGGAGAACCTATAATTACCACTTTATTAATCTAGAAAATTCCAAGCAATCATCCAAATAATTTCTTTGTACCCAAAGATGTGTGTCGCTCTCAGTCCTCATTAAGGAAACTTGAACTTGCAACAAGAAAATCATTACAGAAAACTACAAGCAATCAAAACACAGAGTTGTGAGGCCAATGGATACATTTACAAAACACCTCCCATGTCTAAAGCTCAGGGAACATGGTAGAAGACTGGGTAGCAGATACTGAGTAATAGAGGATAAAGGAATGTGTTGTGAGATTGTGTCAATTGTTAATAGCAGAAGCTACAGCTTCAAAGTCTTAGCTAACATGAACTGAACAAGGAACAATAGACTTGACAAAGGGATTTGGGAAAGCCTATGAGGTGTCATCCCTACACAGAGAAATACAGGAATAAAAGCAATCCTAAAAGGAAGAAAATAGTCTTCTCCAGGGAATAGCATGCCACTTGGTAATCAACAACATTGGTCATCTCTGAAAACACACATGCTAGTAACAGTATATAGATTGAGGAAGTTATATTTTGGGATATATCTATCTATATCTACATCTACATCTACATCTATATCTATATCATCTTCTTATCAATAGGCAACCAATCATATATATTATATATTTGTATATAATATGTACTATACATATATTAATATAACAATATTTTACAAAAATAGTGTACACAAATTTGAAAGAGAGCAAGGAGGGGTTTATGGGAGGATTTGGAGGAGAGGAATGGAAGGGAGAAATGATGTCATTGTATTATAATCTCAGAAATAAAATTTTTAAAATCTCATGTCAAGTGAGAAAAGGAAATTTCCTTTCTTATAACTGCACATTAAAAACTGAAAATTATTTTCAATCAAAGCAACAGGATAAATTCTGGCATAGGCATTTTGTTCCCTCATATGCATGTGTGTGTGTATATATGCCATTAGATATGAAAGAGAAAATAGCAATAAATTCAGTTAGCATACTGTTAGCACATCAAGTTTCATTGCATAATGGACATTGCTTGCAAGAATATGCAATTAGCAAGCAAGCCCAGTAATTACAAAATCAATCACTTGAAAAAACAGCATAATCTAGACCTAGATAATAAAGACACAAACTGCTGAAACACTTTTTAATTTTTGTCATTCGCAACTTGGTGCCCTTTTCAAAGTAACATTATTGTTTCCCAGAAACTGATTACAAATTATGAAGTGTGAGTACATCTCACTGCAAGCTAACCTCTCCTGCTGAATATTGTTGATACACCTGAAATGACAGATATCATTAAAAAAAATCTTTTTATTTATTTTTTATTTGATATTTTATTTATTTACATTTCAAATGTTATCTCCTTTCCCCGTTTCTCCTCCGCAACCCCCCATCACACTTCCCCTCCCCCTGCTTTTATGAGGGTGTTCCTCCACCCACCCACCCATTCATGCCTCACCACCCTGGCATTCCCTTACACTGGTGCATCGAACCATCGCAAGACAAGGGCCTCTCCTCCTATTGATGCCAGACAAGGACATATGCGGCTGGAGCCATGGGTCACTTCATGTTTATTCTTTGGTTGATGGTTTAGTCCCTGGCAGCTCTGGGGAGTCTGGTTGGTTGATATTGTTGTTCTTCCTTTAGGGTTGCAAACCCTTTCAGCTCCTTCAGTCCTTTCTCTAACTCCTCCATTGGGGACCCTGTGTTCGGTCCAATGGTTGGTTGCGAGCATCTGCCTCTGTATTTGTCAGGCTCTGGCAGAGCCTCTCAGGAGACAGCTATACCAGGTCCCTGTCAGCAAGCAGTTCTTGGCATCTGCAATTGAGTCTAGGTTTGGTGTCTGTATATGGGATGGATCCCCACAGATGGGGCAGTCTCTGGACGGCTTTTCCTTCAGTCTCTGCTCTGCACTTTGTCTCTGTATTTCCTCCCATGTTTTATTCCCCCTTCTAAGAAAGACTGAATCATCCTCACTTTGTTCTTCCTTCTTCTTGAGCTTCATGTGGTCTGTGAATTGTAACTTGGGTATTCCGAGCTTTTGGGCTAATATCCACTTATCAATGAGTGCATACCATGTGTGTTCTTTTGTGACAGGTTTACCTCACTTAGGATGAAATTTTCTAGTTCTATTGCTGTGATGAAATTCCATGACCAAGGGAACTTGTAGAAGTAAGAGATTACTTGAGCAGACATAGATGGAGGCAGGCACAGGAAACTGAGGACTCATATCACAACCACAAGCACAAACTAGAGAGAGTAAACTTGAAATGACACATAGCTTTGAATCCTCAAAACCATCCCCCAGTGACATACTTCCCCCAGCAAGGCCACATTTCTAAAATTTACCCAAGCTGTGCCATCAAACAGATACCAGGTAGTCAAATATCTGAAACTGTGGAGACATTCTCATTTAAATGATTATAAATAATCTCTACATATGTCATCTCACTTACTTTTCAAAAGTCATTGGTTCCCAGTGAAAGAAGAAAGTTATCTCATTCCATCCTTTAAAAGAAAAACTCAATTTCTGGTTTTCCTGTGTGTGTGTGTGTGTGTGTGTGTGTGTGTGTGTGTGTGTGTAGGGGTGGTAATCAGAGTATTCATGTTTCCTAATTGGAAGGAAGGGAAGGGAACTATAAACAATTTAAACAGCTTTATCCCTAGAAAAGGGGTAAATGTAAATTCAGAGACTGATTTATGTTACAGAGTCATAAATAGATTCTCATGAAAGAAAATCAGTTCTAATTTGATATGGGCAATGTGACTTTGGTCTAGTATTCTTTTTGGTCCATTTGTTATTGTGGCACAATCTACATAACTTACTACTTATCACTAAATGTACCCCTCGACTGCATTTACACACACACACGCACACACACACACATAAATATGATACAACTTGTTGAGAGTCCACTTAGTGTTGCTTATGTGACTGACCACTTGGTACTAGATAGCCAGTTGGGGCATCATCTCAAAGCAAGACTAATTCTCTCCCTCTTGTCTGTTGTTCCTTTCCTCTAGTTCTTTGTCTAAGGATGGAGATCTGTGAGAATGGCACCTTTGTGGTCAAAAGTCTGTTGGTGTCATATTTCAGGTTTTGTTTAATCAGCTATATTGATAATATATCACAGAAGTTTCCCTGTCATTTCTAAAGAACACAATCTCACAGCAAACTTGCTGGTTCTCTCACATTTACAATCTTTCTGCATCCTCTTCTGTGATGTTCCTTGAGCTTTAGGTTCAGGAGTTGTGTTGTAGATGTATCCAGCGGGCCTGATGACCCACCATCAATTTTTTTCTGCATTTTGATTAATAGTGGTTTTTTGTAATGATCCATTTCTACTATTCATAGAAGCTTCTATGATGAATGGTGAGAGCTATTCTTATCTGTTGGTATAAGAATAACTATTTAGAATATAGTTAGAAGTTATGATTATGCTGGTTTAGTAAAGTGGCAGTAGTGAGTTCTCTACCATGACCTCCCTTTCATGAGTGTTGGCTATGTTTCAGTATCAGGCATGATTTTTCTCATGCTGAGTGAACCTTCAGTCCAATTAAACACTTATTGGTTACCCAGATATGAATGCCACAGTTATTGCTGTAGTTCACAGGCACCAAAGTTAGGTAGCATTATTATTGTCTACTTTCTTTCCTTGGAAGTTTGCGTAGCCCCTTTGGTACTTGGAAAGCTAATCTTTAGGAAGAAGCCTTTGAGCTCAGATCCAGCTCAAATCTGGAGTTTATTGTCTAAATTGCACAGTGTCTTCAGCAACTGTGATTTACCTTCAACTTCTTAGAGGCAACCATGGGCATCGTCAGTAGCCTATATTGATTTTGAGGTCTCCTGGCGTCTTCTGAGCAACAACTTATAACAACTTAAAATGAGTATTCTCACATCTGGTATTGAGTGTTTTGGTTTTGTTTTGGTTTTGTTGTTATTGTTTATTTTGCTTTGTCTTGATTTATTTCGATAGTTTGTGGCTCTGTGGGCAGGAAAATAATAATAAATAATAATAATAATAATAATAATAATAATAATAATAATAATTTAAAAAAATCTAAAATCAATCATTTCTCCTTAACTTCTTATCAGATTCCAATATTCTCAAATACTGTTAATTGACTGTTGTGTATTTTTCTTCTGCAATGATCTTTATATATCTTTATCTACCTATACGTTCTCAACATATTTTAGCTCAATCTATATATTACAAACATACTTTATGATCTATGACAACATATTCTATTCTTTGTTACAGTGGGGAAGAAGACTGAATAGCCAACTTTGCAAAAAGGACAAAACATTTATATATAACAAAGAGCTGTGAGAATGTATGCTGCAATGGCAATTGGATTGGAAGCCATGCACTGTGTCTGATTAGACTGCCAATGAATATCCAGTGCCCTTGTCTCCCACTGAAATGTCTTCTCAAGATACTCAATTAAATTATGCTGTGAAACATCTGATGTAACATTTCATACTACTTCTGAAACTAAATAGCAATCTATAAATTGTGCAGTCCAAACAGAGTTCTCATCTCATTATACAGAACAACAGTACAAATAAATTTGATCTAATTTTATCATGGGGTGGGTGGCTTTCTTCCTATCTGTCTGAAATTTTCACTGATAAAATAGTTTCCATAACGAATGTTTGAAGGCTGGTTTCAAACAACATGTGAGCCACCAACAGCTAGAATTAGAGCCTTATGTGACTTCAGAAATGATGTTATGTTTGCTGGTTTAGTCGTGTGTATGTTCTGTGCAGGTACCCAGCTGCTGTCAACTCTCTTCATTCTTCTACTGCTATTTTTATTTTCATATAGCAGCATGTCATTGAGGCTGTCCAACACTATCCTTGACAGTTCATGTGACTCTCTCTCTCTTTCTCTCTCTCTTTCTCTCTCTCTTTCTCTCTCTCTTTCTCTCTCTCTTTCTCTCTTCTTCTTCTTCTTCTTCTTCTTCTTCTTCTTCTTCTTCTTCTTCTTCTTCTTCTTCTTCTTCTTCTTCTTCTTCTTCTTCTTCTTCTTCTTCCTCCCGTCCTTCCTCTTTTCCTCCCTTCCTTTATTTTTCTTTTTCGTTTTTTTCTCTGTTTCCATACTCATTCCTCTTACCATTACGGCTCCCAAAGTGTCCAGAAGTTAACCTGGTATTTGGTATCTGGGTAGATATCTTCATTCTCCGTTTTCAGTCATTGTTAATCAAAATACCCACGTTTTCACCTAATATATAAGTAAATAACAAAAATATTTTTACATTCTGTGTAAATACAGTGTAAAATATTTTAATGGCGTTTTCCTACATAATGGACTATGCTCCTTACCAGATTCTCTTTAAAGCATTCATTGTTTTAAATAGTACTCTAGGTAGGACATTTCTTTTCCCTGCCCTCCAGACCATCCATTGACCTCCTCCACTGCTTCTCAAATTCACAGCATGTTTTTATTTATTATCACATTGTGTGTGTGTGTGTGTGTGTGTGTGTGTGTGTGTGTGTGTGTGTGTGTGTGTGTATGGAGTTGCAAAGGTGGAGGGCATATATGAGGGGTGGGGGAGATGGGTGGCTTGTGGGGAGCATGATGTGAAAATTTCAAAGAACCAATAAAAATAAAAACAAGAAAAAGATGTAGAAACTTAGACATTGCTCTTATGGGAGAGATTCTTCCCTGTTGCCTTCTTCCTCCCTAACATGATGGACACACTCTAACTTTAGGAACCGTGAGTCCCAAGTTAAAATATTTTCTTTTGGAAGTTGCCTTGGTTATTGTGTTTTATCATAGCCATATAAAGGTAAAAAAGACAGCACTCAATGGCTTGGTGTGCTACATAACACCCAGCTCATGTGAGGCAGCTCAATTGACATGGTAAATTATTAGCCTATTGTTAAATGTTCACTGTGATGGTTTGTATATGCTCAGCCCAGGGAGTGGAATGATTAGAAGGTATGACCCTGTTGGAGTAAGCTTGTTACTGTGGGTGTGCAGTATAGGACCCTCATGCTAGCTACCTGGAAGCCAGTATTCTGCTAGTTGCCTTCAGCTCCAGCTGTACCATGCCTGCCTGGATGCCACCATGTTCCTGTCTTGATGATAATGGACTGAAGCTCTGAACCTGTAAGCCAGCTCAGACTAAATGTTGTCATTGATAAGACTTGCCTTGGTCATGGTGTCTGTTCACAGAAGTAAAAGCCTAACTAAGACATTCACTTTCCATTAAAGCCCAATAGTAGAGCAACTATTATTTCTTGAAGATAGATGTCTGTAGATCATGTGAGAACCGTGTTTCAGAATTCCAAGGGCCCCTTTTCAATTGCTGAGATAAAACACATTGATCAAAAGTAACTTAAAGGAACAAAGCATTTATTCTGACTTTTGGTTCCAGAGGAATAGAGTCCATCATTTAGAGAAAGCCATGACAGAAGACAAAGGATGGAGACAGGAGCAGGAAGCTGGCTGATCACATTTTGTCCTCTCACAAGATATAGAGGGAAAAGGAGGTGGACCTCCAAAACATTCCACAAAATTCTCAAAGAGCAGCACTCACTGCAGAACAAGTGTTCAAATACATGTGCTTATGGGGCCATTGTTCAGGCAGCCTGCCATATACAGCTTCTGCGTTCTGTACATGAATATGCTCTTCCACTGTCAATTCATCTCAACTCAACTGAGGATAATGCTGCTCTGATGCTGTTTATCTCTCCAGCATGTTCTAATGAATTAATATTCTATGGTAAGTTTTGTTTTCAGAACCGTTACACTCTACCACATTATAATATTTTACCATTAAATTTTAAAAGCATGTGAGAAATTTTATTTTAAAAATCTAACATCCCTATAAATACATTTGAATCTGGCTCTCCTGGTGAGAATTTTTCATATTAACTTAAATGCAGTGAGAAATGAAGTCATTTTTAGCTTCCTTTGTCAGCAGTGGCAAATTTCAAAGGCCTGTGTGTAATACGCAGTAGCCTCAGGTCCATGGAAAGCTCATGAAATAAAAACTAAAAAGACTTAAATACTGTTCCAAACCACATATCCTAAGAGAGAGTTATATTTCTGTGCAAGAGCTTATAAATTAGCTCACATTATTTTCACAGGGGAAGGCTGATCTGGAAGGAGCTTGCATTGAAGAAGCTTGGCCCATCATCTAGAAATGTGGCCATCTACATAACCACAGAAAGTGCAACAAATTCTCTGCACCCATAGCATTATGTTGTGGACTGCATTTTCAGCAGCATGCAGGTCATAGTTTCGCAATCATACAATGGTTCACATCAGAACTTGAAAAGTACTTGTGACCACAAAATAGAGAAAATTAGAGGTGGTGTGTGTGCTAGGCCATTTTCATCAGATTAGATGAACTTCAAAGTATACCCGGTACACTACTTAGCTGTTTCTAAAACAAAGTATCTGAGGTGAGCAACTTATATGAAAAGGTTCATTCTGTCTTATATGATTTTTATGGTTTAAGGCCAATAAAAGATGTTATGTTACTTTGGGGCCTGCTATGAGATCATCTGTCATCGTGAATACTCATAGTGGAACAAAGCTTTGGACAAGTTGTAGACAGAAAGAAAAATATAATTAAGAAGAGTCCAGATCCTAGTGTGTCCGAAAAGGTCATTTTCCAAGACAATCAAATTCATCTGGCTGGCTTCCTCTTCCGGATGACCTTTCTTTTTTAAATTAATAATTACATTTGTACCCATCTCAAATGGTCTCCCCCTCTTTCATCTGCCCCGATGTATCACAGACAGAGAATCCGTTCTTTAATTTGTGAGCTTTGGGGAAGTATTCAAAGGCCACACACTTGAAGATCCTGGATAATCCAATCACAGGGGTTTAGCATAGAGCTTTAAAAGAGCAACTTGTGGAACTATGGGAAGAACCTAAAGCATGTGGGATCTGGGTGACATAATAAAGGAAGCATGGGTTCAGATGCAGGACGATAGGAGGCAAGGTCCTCAGGCTTTGTCTATAGGAACTTAAAAACTTATCTCATTTTCTGGAATTTGATTTCTCTATTGGTAAAAATAAATACAAAAACTAAATGGTTATGGAAATGTTATACATTTTAAAGTGTTACTTATATAAAATTCCATGGTTCATTGTTCACATAATTTAAAAATATTCTTTGCAGTAAATTTATTAGATTATACCTCAAGTGAGAAATTACAGAGAAAAAATGTAATTACAACAAATACTGAAATGACAAGCAATTATACAACTACAGCAATTAATTACACTAAAAATTAGAAGCTTGTATTTTGCATAGTTGAGACCAAGGGACTGAGTACCAACCTGTCACTTATCTGGGTCTGTACTATTATAGAAGTGTAACACCACCCTCAAAAATTACTGTGCATTCTGAGAACTTGATTTCATTGAAGAATATTAGAAATATGGTTTATTCATTGTCGGACAAAAGGAGATAAGGTCACGCTGTCTAGAGAGTCTGGTATAATAACGAGAAGATTACAGCTAGGGATCCATCCTCCCCAAGTGATTCCTGGATCAAATTTGTCTCTAGCAGTCAAATACTACTAGTGACATCTCAGAAGAGGAAATGTGGGTAGAAGAAAATGTGCTTTGGGAATAAAAACCACCTTTGCAAACTTAGAGATATATGTCCTCAACAGTAGTAACAGCATTTGTTCCAAACAGCCATTTTGGGGGTAGAAATGAAGAAGATACAGAGTTCTGATTCATATTGTTTTGCACCTTCCCCCTCCCCTCAGTTCCAAAAACAGAGTCACAAACAAAACTGTATATGTGTGTGTGCGTGTGTGTGTGTGTGTGTGTGTATGTATATATATTCACACAAAATTTGTCTGTATGTACCTGGCCCACTGAATCACAAGTTCCCAGTCATAATGCACAGGAAAATGCCTTCAAAACAACTTTGCATCTGATCAACAATGGAATTAAACAACACAGAAAAGTTGGTGTTCTTGGTGCCTGTAGTCACACTTTTGCTAAAACTGTGACCGATGTAATATATAAGGTGGGGTTGTATACACATGTTGCTTGGGTGAAGAACGGAAGCTCAGTGTCTTTGTAGGGTTGATCGTGTTTGGCTTCCCATCTGAGCATTTGGGGTGAATCATTTTCTTGTCTACACTTTTGAATTTTGTGTTTTAGAAAATATATTAAATTCTAGTATCCTTGACAAAAATATTAAGTGACAAGACAGTAAAAGTTCTTCAAGGATGTTAAGCAAAGCACTGGACTGTGAAAGAAAAATGTGAGTTCAGTGTTGAAGGGCCTGCTGAGAACGAAAGGATTGGGTGACCTAACCAGGCTCAGTTTATAGGGGTTATTCGAGTGGGAAATGGGTACTGATTTGGGGAAGGTAAAAAGCAAATTGGTATTTTATGAGTCAGTAAAAATCACATTCGAAAGATAATTGCTACTAGTATGGATGCTTGCTTGTGGGGAGCACAGAGAACTATTGGGGATTATTGCTATAACAATCTAACCATAACATGGAGTACAGAATCAATTAAAGCAAGATTTCTAGCAAAGACAATATAGAATTAGTTAAAGATCTTTTAAAATTAAACTTAGTTTATTTAGTTGCTTATTGTGCAGAACATACGAACTGAGCACAAAAACAGTCTCTCCATGACCTGACCCCTTATCTATAATTAGGTTCCTATTAATAAACTAATTAAAGCTCAATTTGCCTTGATTTTCATATATGAACCATAGAAATACAATTCATAGCCCATAAAATTTAATGTTAAATATATTTTAAACATCTGAAAAATGCCATCAATTTTTGCCTATTACAACTGGACCTCAAGACATGGTAATTTAGGAATAATAATAATAATTAATAATAATAATAATAATAATAATAATAGTAGTAGTAGTAGTAGTAGTAGTAGTAGTAGTAGTAGTAGTAGTAATTTTTAACTTTGCATTATTCTCCAAAGGTGAGGGTATTAGATTACTTTAGAGCTTTAGGGGTCTCTCCCATTAATGGAACTGTTAATTGTTGACTTGGTGCACACACATGTGAGATAAAAGAAATCCAAAACACCAATTTACTGGTTGTTTTGTTCAGCTAGCCAATATCTTTGGAAGTTCACAGCTTCAATGCAAGGTATTTTCTTTTGTAACCTGTGAAGAATATGCATTACGGTAATTAAAAATGCCAGAGAGATCTGAAAGATAATAGAAAGTAATTACCTAAACAGACTATGCACTGTGCCAGCACAGAGGTACTTGTGCTTAGAAACACTGTGGAACTGTAGATGGCTGAAACATTTTGATTAATAAAGTCCACTAGCTATAAATCCTAGTGCCTCAAGTTTTCAAATATCTTTTCAGGCTCCTCTTGTTAGTACTAGGTGCTACAAAAGAAGTGCAGGATGCCTTATTTACCACAATCACCCACTGGCATAAATTTAACCTTTCCCCCCTTGCTCCCTGAGTGCACCTTTGGTTCTCTAGTATATTCTATCCATTCCTGTCCTGATATTTATGTCAGAGTCCACAGGCTCTTAAGTCTGTTTTAGGCTGGAAGCCTGTTGCTTCCTTAGTTTTGGGATAAAAGAAATACAACCTTGTCTTCTCCTCAGAGAAAATGATACACTTTCATGCATTTTTCTTTCCAAATATTTTATGCCTCTTGAACTTTGATTATATAAATGTAAGGAATACTTGAATATTTTACAACATGTTTTGATTAGGTTTGCTTTCATTCTGATCTGTACATATGAAATTCACTAATTTATTTGAATGATGGAAGAAATGTGGGGCTTATGCTCTAAGATCAAGAATAGACAAATGGGACCTCATGAAATTGCAAAGCTTCTGTAAGGCAAAGGACACTGTCAATAGGACAAAACGGCAACCAACAGATTGGGAAAAGATCTTAACCAATCCTATGTCTGATAGAGGGCTAATATCCAATATATACAAAGAACTCAAGAAGTTAGACTCCAAAAACCCAAATAATGCCATCAAAAAATGGGGAACAGAGCTAAACAGAGAATTCTCAACTGAGGAAATTCGCAGGACTGAGAAACACCTAAAGAAATGCTCAACTTCCCTAGTCATCAGGGAAATGCAAATCAAAACAAGTCTGAGATTCCACCTCACACCG
>CM052702.1:5665164-5677571 GCA_028551405.1 Uromys caudimaculatus
CCTCTGACACCCTCAGGCCTAAGGACCTCTCCTCTCTCCCTGATGGCCATCGAGGTCGTCCTCTGCCTCATATGTGGTGCGAACCATGGGTCCATAGATGTGTATTCTTTGGTTGGTGGTCCAAACTCCAACATGACCGGGGGGGGGGGGGGAGTGGGATCAGGTCCATTGACACTGTTGCTCCCTCCATGAGGCTGCAAATTCCCTCAGCTCCTTCAGTTCTTTCTCCAGCTCCTCCATCTGGGACCTCACATCTATGCCCCAAATGCAAGGGCAACCACATTGTAAAAGAAACAGTGCTAAAACTTAAATCATACATCGATCCTCACACATTAATAGTTGAAGACTTCATTACCTGGAGATGCCAAGTGTTCTGAAAGAGCTGTTTGACAAAGTTCCTGTGCTTTGATAATCTGAACTGACCCTTCACTGCCCTTGAAGGATACTCGCTGCATACACTTTGCTATGTTTATGCTTCTTACTGTTAAAGGCCTCTCTCCAAAAGCTACACCTGAGATAATAAAAAGCTAGTGAAAAATAGAATGAAATCAATGAAAGTTCCCTGAAAAATAAGTTATGCAGCAAATTGAGTCTTTCCTAAGAACTTATTACTTAAATAAATATTCAGATCACCAATGAGTGTTCTTAGTAAGCATGAGAAAGAGGATTTGAGGAGAGTTATTAAAGAAGAAAAACTTAGGAATATTTTAGAAACTGACAGGCTATAACTGAATTGCTAGGTTTTCAATGTTCAACTTTAGAAACAAGGAACTTGTATGTATAGGAAGAGATTTTGGTAGTGCAAGTTTATAACAACACTTGGTACCTTCTGAAGGCAAAAGTAAGCAGTTTTAGGAATCCTGATGTTCTGGTCTTTACAGGACTATAATAAAATAGGGATGGTATTGAAGCAAGGGTTCAAGACAGAGACACAGATGAAGGCATCCTGGCTCAGTTAACTGCTTGCCTTCTGAATAGACTTGTCAGAGCAGAACTTTACTGATAGGCCACCTTTGCTAAAGCAAAGGGGCTGAGCAACATTTTAAAAAGCAAAGAAAGAGAACAGTGGTCTTGTCAAATATAAAATAAATATGGAGGGAGGGAAGAATTACATAAGGGTTGAACTTCTATAGAAGGTTAAGTTTGATATAATAGTAGTCGGAAATAACTTTTGATCTATTATTAATCTTATGCCAAACTGAAACAGAATCAAATTCCAATAGAGTCATCCTGTCCAGCATTTCCATAACTGTAAGGCTTTACACCACCAGTCTTAAGGAAGAAGATACTGAGTTTAAAGAAATTTGATTTTATCATAATGTTAATTTTTAGTTCTTATAAAATTGCTGTTTGCTTGCTTTATTCCTTTTTCAATATTCTTATGTAATCAAGGAAGACTTTAGAAGAAAATGTATTTTGAAAATCTGTATAATCAATCCATAGAATTTATGAGGAAATGATTTTATGTATAGACAAAGCTTAAAAGAGACAAAAACTGTCAGAGTAGGAAAAGTCATACCAAGATGTGCGTTCTCTCTGTACTGTCTCTCATGAAGCAAATGACATCCTGTGTCTGATCTTTTCTTTTCTTCACCGATCTTGTATCAACCCTTCTCCAGACCCTGTCCTCAGTTGCTGGTTGCCAGCAAAGACCCTAGTCTCATCAATGAACAATTCAACCAGGCAAAAACTAAACATAGAAATATTGGAGCTAACAGATGTTATAAACAAAATAAACATAATATATCTATAGAAAATTACACCCAAAACAAAATAATATACATTTTTCTCAGCACTTTACAGAACATACTACAAAACTGACCATATACTTGGTCACAAAGCAAGTCTCAACATATATGAGAAAAATTAAAATAATCCCCTGGATCTTATCAGACTACAAATTATACCTGGATTCCAACAACAGAAACAACAGAAAGCCTAAACCTCATAGAAACTGAACAGCTCTCTACTGAAAGATTATTGGATCAAGGCAGAAATAAAGAAGTTATAGTCTTTTTAGAATTAAATAAAAACAAATATACAAGATACCCAAACTTATGTGACACAATGAAAGCAATACTAAGAGGCAAGTCCATAGCACTAAAGACCTTCATAAAGAAATTAGAGTGATCTCATACTAGTGAGTTAACAGCACAGCTGAAAGCATTGCACCTTGACCTAGAGCCTAAAAATCCAACCAGGGGCTGACTCCAGTGTAATCATATTAAGGACTCTTTATTACAAACTCAAGATTGGGCTCATTCACCGAGGACCTGAAGGACTGTTTGGTGAAGCTACTCCCAAATTCTCATTAGGACAAGGTTCTATAGGAAATGGGAGCAAGTGAGGGGGTGTCCATCCTGGCAAGCATCAAATTGAATGACTATTATAAGCCAGTAGGTGGACAGGCAAGTGCTATGAAGCAAGACCCTGAACAGTCACAAAGAGTCTGAAAGTACATCTGAAACAGTTAGACTAACCTTTGATTAATTGTTGTTAGGAAGTAGCGAGGGGGTAACTCTGGAGTCTGGGCCAAGGACAAGCTGTGGGGTCCTTTCTGGAACTTGGATGTAGCTTGGGTTCAGCTGCTGGTCAAGTTCTCAGGCTTTTTTTCTTGTTTCCTCTTTCTTTTTCTTTTTCTTTTTCTTTCTCTTTTTTTTCCTTTTAAGATGAAGTCTGATCCCAAGATGGAGTAGGTTGGGCCTCTCAAAATCTCTAGAACAAAAAGAAGCAAACACAGAAAAGAGTAGATGGTAAGAAATAATCAAATTCAGGGCTGAAATCAACAAATTAAAAACAAGGAAAAACTACAAAGAATCAATGAAACAAATAACGGTTTTTTGAGAAAATGAGTAAGATAGACAAATCTTTATCCAAGGGAAAAAATGGATGGAGAAAGAATATCCAAATTAGCAAAATCAGAAATGAGAAAGGGAGATAAAAACAGACACCAAAGAAATACATAGAATCATTCAGTCATAATTGTAAAATCAGTAGTCCATAAAATTGGAAAGTCTTAGGGAAAGAAAAAAATTCTATTGATAGATACCACTGACCAAAGTCAAATCAAGGTAAGCAGTTTAAATATAACTCAACTCCCTATGGATATAGTAGTCATTAAAAGTCTAACAAAAATTAAAATAAAATAAAGCCCAGGGCTAGATAGTTTTAAAACAGAATTCTACCAGACTTTTAAAGAAGAGTTAATACCAATACTCAAATTGTTCCACAAAATAGAACTAGATGAAACATTCCTGAATTCATTTTATGAGGTCACAGTCATACTGACACTCAAACCACACAAAGACACAACAAAGAGAAAGAATTACAGACCAGTTTCGCTCATGAATACTGATGCAAAAAACTCACATACTGAATCCAAGAACATGTCAAAAACATGTTCAAGTAGGTTTCACCTCAAAGATTCAGGAATGGTTCAACATCTAAAAAATTTTCAATATAATGTTGCTGATATTTGATCACACTGCGAACCCCATGATTGTTTTGTTTACTGAAAATACCTGTTTCTAGCTGTGGTATGGCCCAACGTTTAGCACATACCTTTAATCTCTCTGACTGAAATATAGATACACACTTAGTACATACATTTAATCCCAAACAATGAAGGTAAATTTGGTTTGTAGAAAGAATCAGCCATTTTTGAAAGTGATGTGTAGTCTAGTAGCAGACAGAGTGATGAATCAGAGAAAGATTTGACAGAATAGGATATGTCCAACTCTCAAGAGAAAAGAGAGAAAAGGGAAGCTACTTAAGGGAAAATGAGGAGGAGGCAGTTATATCAAGACAGTTTTACAGAAACAGGGTGCAGAGGGATAACTAGCTAGACACAGTTGAAGAGAGAAAGAACCACAGAATAACAAGGAGCCAGATGATTAGAACATATTGTTAAAGTTAGTGTAAGGCCATGCAGTACAATTTAGAAGAGGGGTACAGAGAGAAACCAGATTGAATCAATCAGTTTCTGCAGGATTTTGAGCAAAAATAGTTGAGTTGAACAAGCCAACTTGAACTCAAATAGAGCTAGAAAGGGTGAGCTTATTCAGCAGTAAGTCTCAGAGGCTGAAAACAGTCTAGGCCTACATTAGCTTGCAGAGTCTAGAAGTCTCCCAGCCTAGGACTAGGTTAGCAGACTGAAGTAGTAAGCTTCTGAGAGAACAATTATTTCAGAAAAATAAAAGATATATTTACAATGTAATCTACCATATTCAAAACGGAAAGTAAATAAAAAACATGAGTATCTCATTAGATGCTGAAATTCCTTTGACAAAATATTATACCCTTTCATTATAAAAGTCATGAAGCGTTCAGGAATACAAGGGACATATCTAAACGGATAACCAACAACAAATTAAATGGAGAGAAACTCAAAGAAATTCCAATAAAACCATGAACAAATTAAGGCTTCTCACTCTCTCCATATTTATTCAACATAATATTGAAGTTATAGCTAGAGCAATTAGACAATTGAAAGTGATTAAGAGACAAATGGAAAGGAAGAAATCAATGTATTCCTATTTGCAGTTAATATGACAGTATACATAAGAAACCCCTGAAATTTTACAAGGAAACTCAGGTACCTGGCAAACACATTGAAAGAAGTGGCTAGACTCCCAGGAGTGTGGACAAGCCTATGAGCGGGGGTAAGGCCAAGACCTCTGCTCAGAGGGACCTGCCCGGAACCCTCAGGACACAGGGACCTACAAGCACCTGGGACAGGAGCCTTCCAGTCTCCTTCTGCGGCCTGGGACCCCAGTCTGTGCCACAGGGCTCCATAGCCAAATAGCACCAGGAGAAAGCTAGCCTCCCAGGAGTATGAACAAGCCTGTGAGCAGAGGTAACATAAGCTCCACTGCTCAGCGGGACCCACCTGGGACCCTCAGGACACAGGGACTGAGGAGCAGCTGGGACAGGAGCCTTACAGTTTCCATGTGTGGCCGGGGACCTCAGCCTGTGCCACACGACTCCATATCCAAATAGCACAAGGAAAGAGCTAGCCTCCCAGGAGTGTGGACATCCTGTGAGCAGGGATAAGACCAGTACCACTGCTGAGAGGGACCCACCTAGAACACTCAGGACACAGGGACTGAGAGGTGGCCTTCCAGTTTCCTTCTGCAGCAGGGAACTGATTCTGTGACACAGGGCTCCATACTCAAATAATGCCACGAGAGAGTTGGTCTCCCAAGAGTGCTGACACACCTTCAAGCACAGGAAGACCACCACATCTGTTCAAATTCCTCATTCAAGAAGGACACTTGCAGAGCCATCAGGACACAGGAACCAAAGAACAGCTGGGGACAGGATCCTTCTGGTTTCTGTCTGCACCCCAGAGCTCACCCTGTACCACAGCTCTCCAAACCCAAATTCTTCTGAGAGAGCTGGTCTCCAGGGAGTACTGATGAAAAGACTTGCAGGAGGGACAAGCCACAGTCAGAGAGAGCAAGACCAGCTAACACCAGAGATAACCAGATGGCAAAAGGCAAAGGCAAGAATATAAGGAACAGAAACCAAGGCAACTTGGCATCATCAGAATGCAGTACTCCCACCACAATGAGCCCTGGATACCCCAACACACCAGAAAAGCAAGACTCAGATTTAAAATTACTTCTCATGATGATGAGAGAAGACTTTAAGAAGGAAATAAATAACTCCCTTAAAGAAATAAAAGAGAACACAGGTAAACAGCTAGAAGCCCTTAAAGAGGAAATACAGGAAAAAACAATCAAACAGGCAAAGAAATGAACAAAACCATCCAGAATCTAAAAATGGAAATAGAAACAATAAAGAAATCATAAAGGGAGACAACCCTGGAGATAGAAACCCTAGGAAAGAGATCAGGAGTCATAGATGCAAGCATCACCAACAGAATATAAGAGACAGAAGAGAGAATCTCAGGTGCAGAAGATACCATAGAAAACATTGACACAACAGTCAAAGAAAATCCAAAATGCAAAAAGCTCCTAACCCAAAACATCCAGGAAATCCAGGACACAATGAGAAGACAGAACCTAAGGATAATAGGTATAGAAGAGAGTGAAGATTCCCAATTTAAAGGGACAGTAAATATGTTCAACAAAATTATAAAAGAAAACTTCTCTAACCTAAAGAAAGAGATAAACATAAACATTCAAGAAGCCACAAAACTCCAAACAGATTAGACCACAAAAGAAATTCCTCCCATCACATAAAAGTCAAAACACCAAATGCACAAAACAAAGAATATTAAAAGCATTAAGTGAAAAATGTCAAGTAACATATAAAGGCAAACCTCTCAGAATTACACCAGACTTCTCACCAGAGACTATGAAAGCTAAAAGATCCTGGACAGATCTCATACAGACCCTAAGAGAACACAAATGACAGCCGAGGCTGCAATACCCAGCAAAACTCTCAATTAACATAGATGGTGAACTCAAGATATTCCATGACAAAATGAAATTTACACAGTATCTTTCCACAAACCCAGTGCTGCAAAGAATGGAAAACGCCAACGCAAGGAGAGAAACTACACCCTAGAAAAAGCAAGAAAACAATCTTTCAACAAACTCAAAAGAAGATAGCCACACAAACATAAAAATAACATCAAAAATAGCAGGAAGCAAAAATCACTATTCTTTAATATCTCTTAATATCAATGGACTCAATTCCCCAATAAAAAGACATAGTCTAACAGACTGGATACATAAGCAGAACCCAGCATTTTGTTGCATACAGGAAACGCACTTCAGGTTTAAAGACAAGCACTATGTCAGAGTAAAGGGCTAGGAAACAATTTTCCTGGCAAATGGTCCCAAGAAACAGGCTGGAGTAGTCATTCTAATGTCGGATAAATCGTCTTTCAACCAAAAGTCATCAAAAAAAGATAAGGAAGGACACTTCATACTCATCAAAGGAAAAATCTACCAAGAAGAACTCTCAATTCTCTATGCTCCAAATACAAGGGCACTCACATTCATAAAAGAAATTTTACTAAAGCTCAAAGCACACATTGCACCTCACACAATAATAGTAGTAGATTTCAACACCCCATTATCATCAATGGAGAGATCTTGGAAACAAACTAAACAGGGACACAGTAAAACTAACAGAAGTTATGGACCAAATGGATTTAACAGATATCTATAGAACATTTCATCCTAAAAGAATATACCTTCTTCTCAGCACCTCATGGTACTTTCTCAAAAACTGAACATGTAATTTATCACAAAACAAATCTCAACAGATATAAGAAGATTGAAATAATCCCATGCTTTCTATCAGATCACTACAGATTAAGGCTGGTCTTCAATAGCAACAAAAACAACGGAAATTCCACATATACATGGAAGCTGAACAGCGCTCTACTCAATGATAACTTGGTCAAGAAATAAAGAAATTAAAGACTTCCTAGAATTTAATGAAAATGAAAGTACAACATACCCAAACTTATGGGACACAATGAAAGCATGTTAAGAGGAAAACTCATAGCTCTGAATGCCTCCAAAAAGAAACTGGAGAGAGTATACACTAGCAGCTTAACAGCATACCCAAAAGCTCTAGAACAAAAAGAAGCTAATAAACTCATGAGGAGTAGAAGTCAAAACTGGAAAATCTGGAGGAAATGGACAATTTTCTAGACAGATACCAAATACCAAAGTTAAGTCAGGATCAGATAAACCATCTAAACAATCCCATAACTCCTAAAGAAATAGAAGCAGTCATTAAAAGTCTCCCAATCAAAACAAAAAAAAGCCCAGGACCAGATGGGTTTAGTGCAGAATTCTATCAGACCTTCAAAGAAGACCTAATACCAATACTCTTCAAACTATTCCACAAAATAAATCAGAAAGAACACTGTCCAATTCACTCTATGAGGCCACAGTTATATTGATACCAAAATCTCACAGTAATCCAACAAAAAAATAAAACTTCAGACCAATTTCCCTTATGAATATCAATGCAAAAATTGTCAATAAAATTCTTGCAAAACAGATTCAAGAACACATCAAAATGATCATTCATCATGATCAAGTAGGCTTCATCCCAAGGATGCAGGGATGGTTCAATACGCAGAAATCTATCAATGTAATCCACTACATAAACAAACTCAAAGAAAAAAACCACATGGTCATTTCATTAGATGCTGAAAAAGCATTTGACAAAATTCAGCATCCCTTCATGATAAAAATCTTGGAAAGATCAGGACTCCAAGGCCCATACCTAAACATAGTAAAAGCAATATACAGCAAACCAGTAGCCAACATCAAACAATATGGAGAGAAACGTGAAGCAATCCCACTAAAATCAGGGACTAGACAAGACTGTCCACGGTCTACCTATCTATTCAATATAGTACTTGAAATTCTTGCCAGAGCAGTCAGACAACAAAAGGAGGTCAAAGGGATACAAATTGGAAAAGAAGAAATCAAAATATCACTACTTACAGATGATATGACCGTATACCAAATACAGTATAACGTATACCATGACCCAAAAACTTCACCAGAGAACTGCTGCAGCTGATAAACAACTTCAGCAAAGTGGCTGGATATAAAATTAACTCAAACAAATCAGTAGCCTTCCTATACTCAAAGGATAAACAGGCCGAGAAAGAAATTAGAGAAATGATACTTTTCACAATAGTCACAAACAATATAAAATATCTTGGTGTGATTCTAACCAAACAAGTGAAAAACATCTATGACAAGAGCTTCAAGTCTCTGAAGAAAGAAATCGAAGAAGATCTCAGAAGATGGAAAGATCTCCCATGCTCATGGATTGGCAGGATTAATATAGTAAAAATGGCCATCTTGCCAAAAGCAATCTACAGATTCAATGCAAGTCCCATCAAAACTCTAACTCAATTCTTCATAGACTTAGAAAGAGCAATACTCAAATTCATTTGGAATAACAAAAATCCCAGGATAGCAAAAACTATTCTCAACAATAAAAGAACTTCTGGGGGAAGCAGCATCCCTGATCTCAAGCTGTACTACAGCGCAAAAGTGATTAAAAACTGCATGGTATTGGTACAGTGACAGGTAGGTAGATCAAGGGAATAGAATTGAAGACATAGAAATGAACCCACACTCCTAATATCACTTGATCTTTGACAAATGAGCTAAAACCATCCAATGGAAATAGGACAGTATTTTCAACAAATGGTGCTGGTTCAACTGGTGGTCAACATATAGAAGAATGGAAAATATCCATTCCTATCTCCCTGTACAAAGCTTAAGTCCAAGTGGATCAAGGACCTCCACATAAAACCAGATACATTGAAATTAGTAGAACAGAAAGTGAGGGAAAGTCTCGAAGACATGGATACCGGGGAAAATTTCCTGAATGGAACACCAATGACTTATGCTCTAAGATCAAGAATCGACAAATGGGACATCATAAAATTGAAAAGCTTCTGTAAGGCAAAGGACATAGTCAATAGGACAAAATGGCAAGCAACAGATTGGGAAAAGATCTTTAACAATCCTACATCTGATAGAGGGCTAATATCCAATATATACAAAGAACTCAAGAAGTTAGACTCCAAAGAACCAAATAACCCTATCAAAAAATGGAGAACACAGCTAAACAGAGAATTCTCAACTGAGGAAACTTGAAGGGCTGAGAAGAACCTAAAGAAATGCTCAACATCCTTAGTCATCAGGGAAATGGAAATCAAAACAACCTTGAGATTCTACCTCACACCAGTCAGAATGCCTAAGATCAAAACCTCTGGTGACAGCAGATGCTGGCGAGGATGTAGAGTAAGAGGAACTCTCCTCCATTGTTGGTGGGATTGCAAGCTGGTACAACCACTTTGGAAATCAGTTTGGCGGAACCTCAGAAAATGGGAAATAATACTACCTGAGGACCCAGCTATACCACTCCTGGGCATATACCCAGAAGATGCTCCAACGTGTAATAAAGACACATGCTCCACTATGTTCACAGCAGCCATATTTATAATAGCCAGAAGCTGGAAACAACCCAGATGTCCCTCATCAGAGGAATGGATACAGAAAATGTGGTACATTTACACAATGGAGTACTACTCAGCTATTAAAAACAATGACTTAATGAAATTTGCAGGCAAATGGATGGAACTTGAAAATATCATTCTGAGAGAGGTAACACAGTCACAAAAGAACAAACTTGCTTGTACTCACTGATTAGCGGATATTAGCCCAAAAGTTCGGAATACCCATGATTCAATTCACAGCAACTGTTGGACTGAGCATGGGGTCTCAGATGGAGGAGTTTGAGAAGGGACTGAAAGAGCTAAGGGAGTCTGCAGCCCCATGGAGGGAGCAACAGTGTTAACTGGTCAGGCCCCCTGGTGCTCCCAGCGACTTGACCACCAACCAGAGAATACATATGGAGGGACCCATGGTGCTGGCCACATATGTGGCAGAAGAGGGCTTTGCTGGCCATCAGTGGGAGGTGAGGCAGAGGAGGGCTTTGCTGGCCATCAGTGGGAGGTGAGGCCCTTGAGTCTGAGAGTGTTAGATGCCCCAATATAGGGGAATGCCAGGGAGAGAAGATGGGAGTGGGTTGGTGGGTAGGGGAATACCCTAGAGGAATATCATAGAGGAAGGGTGAGGGGAATGGGATAGGGTGTTTCCAAAGGGGAGACCTGGAAAGGGGAAAACATTTGAAATGTAAATAAAGTATCAAATGAAGAAAAAGAAGGAGAAGGAGAAGGAGGAGAAAGAAGAAGAAGAAGAAGAAGAAGAAGAAGAAGAAGAAGAAGAAGAAGAAGAAGAAGAAGAAGAAGAGGAGGAGGAGGAGGAGGAGGAGGAGGAGGAGGAGGAGGAGGAGGAGGAGGAGGAGGAGGAGGAGGAGGAGGAGGAGGAGGAGGAGGAGGAGGAGGAGGAGGAGGAGGAGGAGGAGGAGGAGGAGGAGGAGGAGGTGGTGGTGGTGGTGGTGGTGGTGGCTGGATAGAAGATTAACTCAAAAAAACCTCAGTAGCCCTCCTATACACAAACAATAAACAAGTTCAGAAATAAATCAGGGAAACAATACTCTTCACAATAGATGCAAATAATATAAAGTATCTTGGGGTAACTCTAATCAACCATGTGAAAGATTTGTACAAGAAGTTCAAGTCTTTGAAAAAGGAAAATGAAGAAGATATCAGAAGATGCAAAGATCTCCCATGCCCTTGGATCAGTAGGATTAACATAATAATAATGGCCATCTTATTAAAAGCAAGTTACAGATTCAATGGAATCCCCCTCAAAATTCCAACACAATTCTTTATAGAAATTAACAAACTAAAAACCAGGATAACTAAAGCAATCCTGTACAATAAAAGAAAGTTTGGAGGTATCATCTCTGATTTCAAGTACTACTTCATAGTGATAGTAGTATTAATTTGAAAAAAGAACATACAATATTGCTATAAAAGCTGACAGGTTGATAAACTGAAGACCCAGAAGTAAACCCACACATGTATGTACATTTGATTTTTGAGAAAGAAGCCAAAACTGCCTGGAGAATAAAAGCATCTTCAACAAATGGTGCTGATCTAACTAGATGTCTGCATGGAGAAGAATGTAAACAGATCCATAACTATCATCTTGCACAAAACTCAAGTCGAAGTGGATATCAACATACAACCATATACACTGAAACTGAAAGAATAGAAAGTAAGAGATATCCTTGAACAAATTGGCACAAGAGACAACTTCCGGAACAAGACATGAATAGCACAGGAACTAAGATTAGCAATTAATAAATGGCACCTCATAAAATTGAAAAGCTTCTGTATGCCAAAGGACACTATCAACAGGAAAACAGGACAGCCTACAGAATGGTAAAAGGGTTTTTACTAACTCCATATTTGACAGAGGACTAATTTCCAAAATACAGTAGGAACTAAAAAACAAACAAAAACCAACTAGATTATCAAAAAAACAAATAATTCAATTAAAAAAAAATTAGACGTAGAACTAAACAGAAATTCTCAACAGAGTAATCTCAAAGGGTCAAGAAGGAAAGAAATGACACAGCTAATCAGCGCCGGGACAAAGATCCCTCTCAGGACATCACAAGACCCAGCAGAGGGCCAAAGAAACGCCCCACAGCTCACCAGGTACTGCCCCGAACCTGCGAGACACAGGGACCGAGGTAGGCGGGCCTAGAAACCCCCCTGGATCCCAAAAGCGGGCGGCTGTGGCAGGAAACTTCTGCCCGGGACACTAGGATTCCATAGACAATCAGCTCCGGGAGGAACGCAGAAAAGCCCATAGCAGGGGCAAAGCGTCTCCAGAGCTCACTGACTCTGCCCGCTTTCTGCGGGCCACAGAGACTGACGGCCAGCAGCTTCCGGCGACGGCCGGAAACCTCAGCTTGGGCCACAGGGCCCCACAGCTACTCAGCGCCCGGACAAAGATCCCTTTCAGGAGATC
>CM052702.1:5678071-5698904 GCA_028551405.1 Uromys caudimaculatus
TGCAATTTCATGAGGTCCCACTTGTGGATTCTTGATCTTAGAGCATAAGCCATTGGTGTCCATTCAGGAACTTTTCCCCTGTGCCCAGATGTTTGAGACTTTTCCCCACTTTCTCTTCTATTAGATTCAGTGTATCTGGTTTTATGTGGAGGTCCTTGATCCCCTTGCACTTGAGCTTTGTACAGGGAGATAGGAATGGATTAATTCTCATTCTTCTACATGTAGACCGCCAGTTGAACCAGCACCATTTGTTGAAAATACTGTCTTTTTTCCACTGAGTGGTTTTAGCTCTTTTGTCGAAAATCAAGTGACAGTAGGTGTGTGGGTTCATTTCTGGGTCTTCAATTCTATTCCATTGATCTACCTGCCTGTCACTGTACCAATACCATGCAGTTTTTATCACTACTGCTCTGTAGTACAGCTTAAGGTCAGGGATGCTGATTTCCCTGCCACACCTCCGCATTGGGAGAAACGCATGTGTGGGTGGGTCTCCTGGCTTCCGGTTCTGGAGCACAAGTGAAAGAGCGCTGGCTGGCTGCTTTTGGCGCTTTTCCCTCAGCTACCTGTTCCAGTCACTCTGTGAGACCCACCTGCGGGTGAGCGCACTGAATTGAGTCAGGTCCGGGCGACTAGAAATGGGGCGAGCCTTGGGTGCTCTCCAGTCCCAGGCCTGATGCTGTGACTGTCTGCAGCCTCGGGCACTGCCCAAGTCCATGAGGCCGCCACCGCACCACAGCTGACTGCTTGACCACGGCACAGAGAAGGAGTGTGGATAGAGATTAGCTGTGGGCACTCACCAGATCAGTTGTGCTAAGAGCACTCGCCTCCCTCAACAAGTCTTCACTGTAGTGCCTTCCCCCACAGGCAGGTGGAGAAGGAGGGGAGAGAGAGAGAGAGAGAGCTACTCAGGTCAGGGTGCTCTATTTATATTGTTCTGGGTTGGTTACCTGATACTTTCCATTGGCCCAGCTTGGGGACCTTTTGGTGTCTCATTTGCTTTGCCCGGAACTCAGGGTTGCTTTCTACGTGACAAGTCTCACACAAGTTTCACATGCCAAGCCTCTCTCTATACAAGGGTTGTAAAGGCTGTGACTGGTTTTGCAGGAGTCTTCTGGGAGCATTAGCTAAAAACATGGTCTGGTGCCTTGTGAAAAAATATCACGGGGTCTCCCAGAATTTTTTTGCCTGAGCTCAACTGGATCACTGCCCCACATTCCCCCAGAAGTTCTTTTATTGTTGATAATAGCTTTTGCTATCCTGGTTTTTTTTTGTTGTTGTTGTTGTACCAAATGAATTTGAGAATTGCTCTTTCTAAGTCTATGAAGAATTGAGTTGGAATGTTGATGGGGATTGCATTGAATCTGTAGATTGCTTTTGACAGGACGGCCATTTTTACTATGTTAATACTCCCAATTCGTGAGCATGGGAGATCTTTCCACCTTCTGAGGTCTTCTTCAATTTCTTTCTTTAGAGACTTGAAGTTCTTGTCATACAGATCTTTCACTTGCTTGGTTAGAGTCACACCAAGATACTTTATATTGTTTGTGACTATTGTGAAGGGTATCATTTCCCTAATTTCTTTCTCAGCCTGTTTATCCTTCGAGTATAGGAAGGCTACTGATTTGATTGAGTTAATTTTATATCCGGCCACTTTGCTGAAGTTGTTTATCAGCTGCAGGAGTTCTCTGGTGGAGTTTTTCCCGTCACTTAAGTATATGATCATATCATCTGCAAATAGGAATATTTTGATTTCTTCCTTTCCAATTTGTATCCCTTTGACCTCCTTTCTTTGTCTAATTGCTCTAGCTAGAATTTCAATTAGTATATTGAATAGATAGGGAGAGAGAGGGCAGCCTTGTCTAGTCCCTGATTTTAGTGGAATTGCTTCGAGTTTCTCTTCATTTAGTTTGATGTTGGCTACTGGTTTGCTGTATATTGCTTTTACTGTGTTTAGATATGGACCTTGAATTCCTGATCTTTCCAAGAGTTTTATTATGAAGGGATGCTGAATTTTGTTAAATGCTTTTTCAGCATCTAATGAAATGACCATGTGGTTTTTTTTCTTTGAGTTTGTTTATGTAGTGAATTACATTGATAGATTTCTTGGTATTGAACCAACCCTGCGTCCCTGGGAAGAAACCTACTTGATCATGATGAATGATCATTTTGATGTGTTCTTGAATTCGGTTTGCGAGAATTTTATTGAGTATTTTTGCATCGATATTCATAAGAGAAATTGGTCTGAAGTTTTCTTTCCTTGTTGGGTCTTTGTGAGGTTTTGGTATCAGTGTGATTGTGGCCTCATAGAAGGAATTGGGTAGCGTTCCTTCTGTTTCTATTTTGTGGAATAGATTGAAGAGTATTGGTATTATTTCTTCTTTGAAGGTCTGATAGAATTCTGCAGTGAACCATCTGGTCCTGGGCTTTTTTTGGTTGAGAGACTTTTAATGACTGCTTCTATTTCTGGAGGCATTATGGGACTGTTTAGATGGTTTATCTCATCTGAACTTAACTTTGGTATTTGATACTTGTCTAGAAAATTGTCCATTTCATCCAGATTTTGCAGTTTTGTTGAATATAGGCTTTTCTAGTAGGATCTGATTA
Organism: Uromys caudimaculatus; assembly: GCA_028551405.1. Lineage (NCBI taxonomy): Eukaryota > Metazoa > Chordata > Mammalia > Rodentia > Muridae > Uromys > Uromys caudimaculatus. Next base: position 5,680,676 of record CM052702.1, read on the forward strand.
TTTTTCCCATTTCCTCAGAATCTGTTGTTATGTCTCCCTTTTCATTTCTAATTTTGTTAATTTGAATTCTGCCTCTGTGTCCTCTGGTTAGTCTGGCTAAGGGTTTATCTATCTTGTTGATTTTCTCAAAGAACCAACTCCTGGTTTGGTTGATTCTTTGTATAGTTCTCTTTGTTTCTACTTGGTTGATTTCAGCCCTGAGTTTGATTATTTCCTGCCTTCTACTCCTCTTGGGTGCATTACCTTCATTTTGTTCTAGAGCTGTCAGGTGTGCTGTTAAGCTGCTAGTGTATGCTCTCTCCAGTTTCTTTTTGGAGGCACTCATAGGTATGAGTTTTCCTCTTAACACTGCTTTCAATGTGCCCATAAGTTTGGGTATGTTGTACTTTCATTTTCATTAAATTCTAGGAAGTCTTTAATTTCTTTCTTTATATCTTCCTTGACCAAGTTGTCATTGAGTAGAGCATTGTTTAGCTTCCATGTATATGTGGGCTTTGTGTTGTTATTGTTGCCGTTGAAGACCAGTCTTAATCTGTAGTGATCTGATAGGAGGTATGGGATTATTTCAATCTTCTTATATCTGTGGAGGTTTGGTTTGTGACCAATTATATGGTCAATTTTGGAGAAGGTACCATGAGGTGCTGAGAAGAAGGTATATTCTTTTGATTTAGTATAAAATATTCTACAGATATCTGTTAAATCCATTTGGTTCATAACCTCTGTTAGTTTCACTGTGTCTCTGTTTAGTTTGTGATTCCAAGATCTGTCCATTGATGATAGTGGTGTGTTGAAGTCTCCTACTATTATTGTGTGAGGTGCATTGTGTGCTTTGAGCTTTATTAAAGTTTCTTTTATGAATGTGGGTGCCCTTGCATTTGAAGCATAGATATTCAGAATTGAGAATTCTTCTTGGTAGATTTTTCCTTTGATGGGCATGAAGTGTCCTTCCTTATCTTTTTTGATGACTTTTGGGTGAAGGACCATTTGCCTGGAAACTTGTTTTCCAACCCTTTACTCTGAAGTAGTGTTTGTCTTTATCACAGAGGTGTGTTTCCTGAATGCAGCAAAATGCTGGGTCCTCTTTATGGATCCAGTTTGTCAGTCTATGTCTTTTTATTGGGGAATTGAGTCCACTGATGTTAAGAGATATTAAGGAATAGTGTTTGTTGGTTCTTATTTTCGATGTTACTTTTAGGTTTGTGTGGCTATCTTCTTTTCAGTTTGTTGATAGATCACTTTTTTGTGTTTTCTAGGGTGTGGTTTCCCTCCTTGAGTTGACGTTTACCATTTATTATCCTTTGTAGGGCTGGGATTGTGGAAACATATTGTGTAAATTTGGTTTTGTCATAGAATATTTTGGTTTCACCATCTTTGTTAATTGAGAGTTTTGCTGGGTATAGCAGCCTGGGCTGGCAGTTGTGTTCTCTTAGTGAAATGACATTTTCTTGTGTGCATCATTCCTCTTCAATTCATAGCTCTAGGTTTCTCAGATTCATATTTCCATCAGCTTTGAACTGCCATGCAAATTTTCCAACTCTTATTATTATAATCAAATTAATACCTTCATCATTTCAATTGGATGACCATTACAATATATTTCATTTATTTCTCAGCACCAATTCCTTCATTCTAACCGGGACTAACATTTCACTTATCATCTCGCTTATTATCTCTCAGCATATTCTCATCATCATATCTAACTCTGTGTCAGTGTTCCCTCAATGTCATTGATTCCTGTACCAACTCTCCTGCCTCTCATATATTTTGTTCTAAATTTGGGGAAAACCATAGTTAAATTATAATCTCTATTGTTTATTATACAATAGAAATATTGCTAGATGAGGCCAGAAAATGATTAAATCAGCAAGACTGCCTTTTAAACTCTTAGCTATTATGATCAAGTACATAATTTTTATACTTGTATGATGATTACATTTTCCCATTGCTTATTTTACTCATTTAACTGCTGACTCTACTATAATTTTACAACCAAAAATTCTTAAAGAAAACACATAAATTTCTACAATCATTGGTCTAGATTACATTTTATCTCTTTTTACTTGAGAAGAAATATCAATCTAGATAACTCTGCACATTGAATATCATTCTCTTTTGCACCGTACAAAAGACAGACTTTATTTGCCTTTAACTTCCTCGTGCCTCTACTTTTTACATATACTACAATTAAAAGATTGTGCCTTACTGAACTTATTAAAGGAACTTTAAAGTTGTCTTTCTGCTTTATCCTAATTCCTTTCTATTTAAACCAAGTAATTTCTCCTCCATAAACCCTCTTATGAGTTATGATAACTGACATCTAGATATTTATCATAACCTGCAGGTTGCATTTGAATATCCTGTCACTTTCTTTTCTGATCATATTTGTCCACATTTTTTCCTGGCTTATTAATCATTACAAATGGTTTCCCATTTGTGCCTCTACTTTAATAACTGCCCTCCTCACTGCCATCTATACCTTTGTGGATCCATGGTTACCCAGGATTCTTTCTTAATGACATTTTCTTTCTTTTTCTGAGATGGATTATTTTTTTAAATTTCTTTTGTTTTATGATTCTGTAGGTGATGTTAAGGTACCACAGGGTGTAAATTACAGACATGATAGACAGGCATACTCTGATCAGGTATGCCTTTCATGGAAAAGGTTTTTTAATAGCCATATACCATACTAAATTTCAAGAAATTGACTTGAAAATCTTTTTTATTACTTGTTTTTGAGACAAGGTATTATGGCTGATTTTACTGTCAACTTGCCACAAGTTAGAATCACCTGAATAGAGTGCCTTATCAGATCTTCTGTAATTAATGTGACAAAGCCCACCTCAATTGTAGATGACATTTTGTGGTAGGAACCCAGGTAAGGAAGGGTGTGTCAGAAGGAAGATTTTTCTCACCATTGCTTGCTTGACCTTCGCTCTTGCCGCTGAACTGATGTACTCCATAAGTCACTGCTGCTATTAATTCCTTTGTGGACAGAGTCAGACCAGTGGCTCTCCCAGGGATTTCTGAGTTAAGGGTACCAGATGAGGCCTGTTGAGTCCTTTGTAGACTGCCAGTCCTTGCCCCACAGTGACAGAAAGCTATTGTGGAACAACTCCAACTCTTGAGGTACCTACACATAAGAACTGACTACCATGTTCTCATCATCTCTGGTGAGATTTAACTGTTGCTACTATTTTAAATATACATAATGATATATAGGTATATGAATAAGTATATAAACATATATAATGATATATACTTATCAAATACAACACAGGAGGGGTAGGGATTTAAAGAGGGCCCATGTTTTCATAAAGTCTCCTGACTAAAATGTAGCTTTTACTATACAGACCAGCCTGATCTTGAATTCATAAAAATCTGCCTGCCTGGGTTTCAGGAGTGCTGGGATTAAAGGTATGGGCCACTACTTTGTGCTTTATTACATTTTTATTATTGTTTGAAAATTACATACACATATAATGCATTTTGATTAACTCTACCTTTCAATCCCTGCCCTTCGGTTCCTCTCCTATCAGTCTACTACTACTTAACTCATTGCAAGTTTGTTTTAACCCACTGGATCCACTTAGTGCTGCTTTGTGCACATGAGTACAGGGCCTTTGCCAGGAGGTTACATAGGTAACCTTAGTGACATCAAACCTCTGAAGAAATTTGACTCTCCTTAACCCAGTAGCCATTGATTGCCAATACACACTCCACAAAGAGTGTGGCTTCATGAACCCCGGCTAGATTTGAATTTTGGTTGGCTTGATCTTGTATAGGCCTTGTGTCTGTAGTCACAGCTGTTTAGTGTACAAATAGGGAACAGGGTGTGAGAGATGAAAAAGAGGAGATGAATGATTTGAAAGAAAAGTTAAATTTCATCTATTAGGGGATGATGAAAATATATAACTATGCTGAAACAGAAAATTCCTGTATGTATCTATAGCAAAATGTTCAGTTGTAACTTGGGATTTAGTTAACTAAAATTCAAGTTAAATTTCACTCATCTGTTTATATGAAGCTTTGTGTAATTAGACAATTAAATAAAGACAAAGAAAGAGTGGGTCCTGCAGAGCACAGAGGTGTTAGGCAAGGGGAGGGGAAGCAGGTAGAGCTGAAGGCCCACATGGCGTTTTGGTGAGTTTCTTATAGGGATTAAAGAGGGGCCATGTTTTCTTAATATGAGGGGTTTTGTTTGTTTGCTTTAATGCAATGAGGTATTCCCCATAGAAAACTCTAGATTCAGAGAACAAAGAAGGAAAAGATAGACCACCAGCCCTCAGAATGTGGAGGTGTGGGCCTTTGGGCTGATGCCAAAGGCTAGGACAGGGAGACAGGTTGAGAGGCTCTAACAGGAGATACAGTTGAATCCACTTTGTGTACCAGTTGAGGTCCAGCTCTGATTCTGTCCTGATTCTACCCTTGGGGTAATTGAGAACTCTTGCAAAATGGCCAGAGTCAAAGGAACAAAGCTTGGCTATACTGATACGTTTGCAGAAACTCGGTTGTCTTTAGTGCTGGGGTGTGTGTGTGTGTGTGTGTGTGTGTGTGTGTGTGTGTGTGTGTGTGTTTCCTCCAAGATGATGTTCAGTGTTAAAGCTCTCTATATTTGGGGTTAATAAGGGCTATATAAGTCTTGAAGTGTGGGTAGAGTTTTTTTTTTCCTGGGAGTGTGTACATTATTGGCTGGGGCTAAGGTGCTAGGAATGCTTCATTTACATCAAGAGAAATTCCAGGTGCTTGCTGGACATGTCCTTTTAGAGAGAGAAGAAGTTAAACCTGTAAATTGGCAATCAAGCTACATGACCACCTCAAGGCAGGCATAGGTGCAGGTCACAAAGTTATATGCACCATGGCATACCAGCCCAGAAGAGAGAGGGAGCAATGCTTACTTCTGCTGGCCTCAGTTTGACATTTTTCAGTGTTTGGAAATGTCTCAACCTCATTCTTGCTCCAGGGCTGCTTCCTCAGTTGTATGGCTCACTTTGCTCCACAGAGTACCATCACTTTGGTTTGTGAAAATGAGAAATAATAAAATTTATGTGGTTTAAGTACAGGTTTGGTGAGAACAATTCAGTGGAGATAAATATTATAAACCACACTGAGAACATTTACCTAAATGGAATTGACTACCTTCAAATTAATATTAACTAGATTTCACTGATATTTAGATTTTATTTCCTTGATAAAAGAAGTAAAAGTGTATTTGCTTTATCTAGGTATAGATGCAGTGAGTTAGGATTTCTGTTGCTGTACAAACACCATTACCAAAGCAACTTGGGGAGGAAAGAGCTTTTTCTTATACGTCCAGATATCATTCTATCACTGAGAAAAGTCGGGGCAAGAACTCAGGGCAGAAATGGAGGCAGAAATTACTGGCTTGCTCTTCATTGTTTGCTTAGCCTGCATTCTTATATGTCTAGGAGCACCTGATTAAAGGTGGGAACACCCACAGTAAGCTGTCCCTTACCACATCAATTAGCCTTGTGTATAGGCCAGTCTTAATAAGATTCTTTCTCAGTTCTGGCTCCCTCTTCTCAGATAACACTAGCTTTTGTCAAGTTGAAAATAAACAAACTGGGACATGCAGAAGAGACAATTTTCTAACAGTTAAAATTAGGAAAAGGAAATAAAAGTATAATATGTCTAAAGTGTTCATCTTGCCTTTCTAAATTAAAAAGAAAACTTCTACCTTCATGATCCAGTCTCTTACTCCTTAAGCAACCCTCTTAATTTGTTCTTTTGTTTTGACTTGAAGAATTGTTGATGGGGTTTTACGCTGTCTGACAAGAACCACAGATTGAAATGATTCTCTGAACTCTCTTCTGAGCACTGTAACTGGCTGTGTGGACAGCCATTCTTGTCTCCACCATCAACTTTTAGAAGATTTCATATTTATTTGCTATTTTATTTGAGTAAAGGAAAAGAAAAACAATATCAAATATTCATTCTGATAGCAAAATCTTCAATAATACAACAAAGTAGAAAGATTTCAGATTGAATCCAGCAATCAAGCCAGCCATGTTTCATGACTTATATCTTCATCCAGAATGCTCTTCCTGCTATATCTATTGCTTCATTATTTAATGCCCAATACTAATTTACTAGTGTGGGCTGACCCTTCTCTCTTCTTGGACTATATTACTTTATTTTCCTTCTTTTTTCTCATCTTCAAAAGAACATTCTTGATTTGTTTAGGTGGGTTTGTGGCTCAGGCTCCTTAAAGATGTGAATATTCTAAGCTATTTAAAAGCAAATCTTTCTCTTTTTTTGCTTACCCTTAGCCAAAACTATTTTGTCTCTTTGTTTTAACTTCTGTAGTTTTCCCTTCTATTTGCATTCAAATCCTCTACTTTATACTTATCAATCCAATAAGAGTCACTTAGTATTATTGTGTTTCATCTTTATTTTTCTTTCATTTCATTCTATTTCTACCCACAAAACTTATAAATTACTATGCACAATAATGTTAGCATTAGGAAAATGTAAATGTCACATATAGAGTGATAATTGTATCATTAAATATTTTATTTTCATATTGAGTGTATCTCTGGATAAGTACTCTCATTGTGGACTGTATTCTACTTTCAGTGGAGAACTAAGAAAGAAGAAAAATAAAACCTGGTTCCTTGAATGCCCAACTTAGCACTTTAACATTACCTAGTCTCTCATGAATATTATATATCCTACCATCAAAAGAAGAAGGATAACTTACATGACAAAAATTTAATAAATTAATTAACTCCAGTTGAAGTTGATCAAATACAAACACAAAAATATAAGTAACACAAAACACCTAAACAATTTAGCTACTCCTAAAATTACTAATTCCATAATAACGTCACCTGGTATCTTAGTCAGGGTTTCTATTCCTGCCAAAACATCATGACCAAGAAGCAAGTCCGGGAGGAAAGGGTTTATTCAGCTTACACTTCCACATTGCTCTTTATCACCAAAGCAAATCAGGACTGGAACTCACACAGAGCAGGAACCTGGAGGCAGGAGCTGATACAGAGGCCATGGTTTGGTGGTGCTTACTGGGTCACTTTCCCTGGCTTGCTCAGCTTGCCTCTTCTTTATTGGTTATTTTATTTATATACATTTCAAATGTTATCCCCCTTCCTGGTTTCCCCTCCACAAATTCCCTATCCCATCCCCTCTCCCTCCTGCTTCTATGAGGATGCCCCCCAACCCACACACCCTCTCCTACTTCACCACCCTAGCATTCCCCTATGCTGGGTCACTGAGCTTCCATAGGACCAAGAGCTTCCCTCCCATTGGGTCCCTCCATGTGTACTCTTTGGTTGGTGGTTTAGTCCATGGGAGCTCTGTCAGCTTGCCTTCTTATAGAACCCAAGACCATCAGTCCAGGGATGGTACCACCCACAATGGGCCCTCCCCCTTTGATCACTAATTGAGAAAATGCCTTACAGCTGGATCTCATGGAGGCGTTTCCTCAATGGAGACTCCTTTCTCTGTGATAACTCCAGCTTGTGTCAAGTAGACACACAAAATCAGCCAGTATACCTGATGAAAGTGAATTAGGTAGTCAGACAAAGAATTTAAAAGGAAAATTGCAGTTACAATTCCTCCAACCCCTGTGTCCAAAATGTGAAGTGTTGTCAGCACTAAGGTCTTACATTATAGTTCTGGGAGGCAACCAAAGAATGAGAAATAGGCTGTATGGTGTAGGGAATCTTTTGAAGTACTATGATCAACAACTTTTAGTGAGATTTCCTCTTCCTCTATCACTGGGAATTTTGTTAGATAGTATATGGGGTCTTGGGTAAAGCATTATTACTTCAAGTGACATAAGTTGAAGTGTCTATACAGGTATTTATTTTTATACATATTTTTAAAAGTCTTTTAGTTTTTGAAATTATAATTACATACTTTTCCTTCTTTTTCTTCCCTCCAAACCCTCCACTAAACGTTTCCTGTTCTCTTTCAAATTCATGGCTTCTTTTTCATTAATTGTTTTTAAATATATGCATTTTATATCTGGTCATACATCAAAAAGAAATTCTTTTCATTTACAAAAATAGAAAAACCCATTTGATGAAGTTGTGATACTCAATATTCTGAATAGTTCCAGAAAATTATTTCTTAAGGGCCTTGAATTTATACATGGTCCTCTTATCAAATCTTGCCAGTTATTCTATTTGCATTTCAGCTATAGTAATCTGGAACTTTGCTTCTTTTTTAACTTGTGTAATTTCTTTAACTAATAAAATGCTTTTCAGCTAAGTTCTAACAAATATTGATAAACATCATTGTTAAAGATAAATCTGTATAAGGGTTATTGTCATTGATTTTCATTTTCAGTTGTAAATATTTTCATTGTTTCAATGTTCTACTTTAAATACAACACATTTTCAAACTTAACCATAATACACATTTGAGAAGACTTAATTGTAGTTAGTTGTTATGAGAAATAAAATATAACACCAGCACTGTAAGTAGGCAGATTCTATTTGTGATTTGAATGATTCAGTTGTAAATTGGTGTAATAAATATTAACATTGACACGTATGTGAATTATAGCATGCCAAAAAGATAAAGTAGAAAATATCTGTTTTGTACATTGTTGATAAAGGCACTAAACTCTTTTCTGAGTCTGAAATGTATGTACCACCTTCAAGATTTCATTATGTTAGCGGACATCACCACCCACCCATGTGAAAACAGAAATTTAGAAACTAAGATTCAATGAAAGTTGAAGAGATTTATAGATTTTAATTCTCTCTTGTAGGGTTATGGGTCCCGTGTCTGCTAAACTACAGGGCATGGCTGCTCAGGGAGGTATGAAGCAAGAAGTTAACTGTGCTTACCCAGTCCTGTGTTGGGCCATAGTGAAGCCCTGGGACACCACTCCAGGGGTGGGGAAGCACAATCTGAGGTGTGGGACAGCCAGAGCTGGCTTGGGGGTCCCCAGGCCTGAGAAGAGGCCCAGTTGTGGGGTTCCCAGGATCCTGGACTCCCAGGCACCACTGGAAGTCCTAGAAGAGCTGAGAATGGAATCTGGGCCCTCTGGCTAGATCTGGCCTGTGGCCAGGGGTTGGGGGGATAAAGAGGATCCAGCTGGTTCCACAATGATATAGTCCTTGGCTTGATGGTAACAAACTCTGCTTGAGCTTGGTGGCAATCATGGCTGGGAGCACAGAGAGGCATTCAATGGGAGACAAGATGGTGGCTCTATAGGTGAAGGCTTTCCCCATGCTTCCCCAAGGCAGATCCTGATGAAAAGAGGCAGTCCATGGTTTTAAGGCATTTATTGTCATGGCAGAAAATGGATGTGTTAAACCATATCTATTTCTCAGGGTGGGCCTGAGATTAAATACTTTTTGCAGGGAGAAATGTCTGGGAAGGGAAGCTTATTGGCTAAGCCCTCAAGGCCTCTAAGTACTCAATCTCTGTCTTGAGTCTAGGTGACCACAGGTCATGTCCTTTTCCTCATCTACATGTGGAGGAGCTTGGGGGCATTGTCCTTAGGTGACTGAAGGCACAAATCTATGGGGGGGCTGCAGCTAGTGACAGAGGCCTGGTCCTTAGGAACAGGCAAAACTCCTACCATCCCTTCAGGGTCTCTAGGGCATCTATCCTTAGCACAACCCGGGGACCAGGCTACCTTTCATGGTCCCACACTCTCCTATGTTTTTATGTTGGTAAGAAACTAGTAACTTTTTAATGATTCATAAGATAATTTTGACCCACTGCGTAAAAAGTCAACAGAAATTTAGCCATTTATTTTGTAAGACAAAGTTCATAGTTGACCAATTTGATCAATTAAAAGAAAGAGTAACTACATAGTGTTTTATTTTGTTACATAGCTAAATATAATCCTCTTGTCTACAGAAATACTTCAATTTCAGAAAGCAAAGATAAGAAGATAAATTTTCATGCATCAATAATAATAAATTGGCATTAAATTGATTCTCTTTCTAACCTATTTCTAAGTTTGATGATTTTTATTTCATTTGCCAAAAAAAATGCATAAGCTGTAGAATAATAAGACTGCAAAAATCATTTAATTTGTATTGCTTCCTGGAATAGCTATAAGGGACAAGATGCTAATTCATCTCTAAATCTCAAAATATGAAAACTATTAGAAAAGTAAACCCATCATCAGAAAAAAGAGATGTAAGAATAGTGTAGATGTTCATAGAGAATACTACTATATATGACATCCACAAATTAATATTTCCAAGGCAATTTATTAACCCTTTGATAAAAGTATTTGCTTTATTCTCCACACATGAGTTTTAATATTATTTAATATATAATAACAATAATGTATATAATGTGTTATATTTATATATATTCATATAATGTGTTATATAGTAAATAAACTTACATTTATATGAATAAAAATTAGGAAAATATGCACTCTTTTCAGAATTTTCTTTTAAAATTTATAAACATTAGAGAAAATTTGGACTTAAAAGACAGCGACTCATTAAATCAGTGAACTTTATACATATCAAATACAAGGCAGACTGTATGAACTTTCCCAGTAACAGCAATCTATTCATTTACTCAAGGTATAAGCAACATTTGACGTCCTTCTTTAAGCCTCCATTTATTCATGTTTATTTTTTATTTCTCCTTATATTCACTTCTCATGTATTTATTTATATATAATTCTTCATTTCTAACAGTATAAGATTGACTCATAAAATTAAAACATTCCTTGATCATCATCTGCATATGCTCCACTTAATCATGAATAACCAATAAAACCTTTCATGGATTTACTTATGATTATCAGGCATTAATTCTTTTGACTATTCTTTATCTTATTGTGTTAGATGTCTAAATTTCTAAAATATGTTTTCAAGTAAAAACTTGGAAAACACTTAGGAAAAGTAATAAAATTTAGAATGAACATCCAAATAAATGGAACAAGAGAAGAATGTTCATGACAGCTAAGGCTAAGATAAAGCTAGTGTTGACTGTGACTAGAAGACTTGGAAGTAGCAGTCTCTGTGCAACAAGTGTTGCACAACTTTTCTCAGGCGCATCCTTGATTGACAACACCACTATTTATGAAGCTCTGTAAAGTGAGTCTATCTCTGTAACTAAGGAGGCAAAAACACAGTTCCCTGTTCACCCACATCCATCTCTTCTTTCTTATACTGTCAATTATTCTAACATTTGTAATTTTACTCCTACTGGGCTACCTCACCAAGCTTTGATATAAGTTATGAGTTTAGTCATATTGTAACTTGTTAGGCCATGTTTTTGTGATATCCCTGGGAGGCCTGCTCTTCACTGTAGGAAAAAGAAGTAGATCTGTGATAGACAGGAGGTGGGGGGGGTGAGTGAGAGGAGCAGAGTGAAGGGAAACTATGGTTCGATTATATAAGGGGAGAATAAAACATTTTAAAATGCTTTGCAAATAAGTAAGACAAACATTTAAAAACCATTAAGAGGCCTTTCTACCCTAGAGTACAAGCATTTATGTTTTTGCTCCTAATACACAGAGTAGTTTTCTTAAAACTTTTGTGTTTATGAACTTCTACTTGTGTGCATTCACCAAGAGGGACCATATAAAGTATGTTCAAATATATATTTTCTAAAGATTGTTATTTATAAAAATGTATTTATAGTTCTGAAATTTATCTAAATGGAATTACAAATGAGTAAGTAAATTTAGAAAGCTGTTCAGTTTCAAGCCACAAAATATATACACTGAAGACAACAAATCTATGAAGTCTACTTTATTCTCAATCAGGGGCACCTTTTATTTAGTTCAAATCATTATAGCTTCAAAAATTGAGAAATTGGATATGATACTTTCTGAAGATCAGAAAACATTTAAACTCTTATTCTTAGGCAATATACTTTCTTTAGATCACCTTTCCTTCAGTCTCTTCTCCACTTTTGTCCCTGCAGTTCTTTTAAATGGAAAGAATTCTGGGTCAGGAATTTTGACTGTGAGTTAAGAACCCTGTCCAATGACCTGCCCAACTTGGAATACATCTCATGGGTTGGGTATCAAGGGCTGACACTACTATGCTATGATGTGCTTATATATGGTAGCCTGTCATGGCTGTTTTCTAAGAGGCCCTACTAGCAGCTGACTGAGACAGAAGCAGATGCTTACATCCAGCCATTGGACTGAAGTCCAGGATCCCTATGGTTGAATTACAGGAAGGATTGAAGACACTGAGAGGGAGAGCAACCCCATAGGAAAACCAGCAATCTCAACTAACCCAGACTCCAGGAGGCTCCCAGACTAAGCCACCAACCAGGAACATACACAAGCTGGTCTAAGACCTCTGGCACATATGTAGTAGAGGTCTGTTTGGTCTGGCCTCAGTGGGAGAAGATGCACTTAATCCTTGAGAGACTTGAGAACCCAGAGAATGGGAAGGTCTAGGTGGGAGCACCCTCTCAGAGGCAAGGGGGAGGAGGATCTGTGGGAGGGAGGAACAAGGGGGAATGACTGGAAGGTAAATATATAAAATAATTTAAATAAAAATTCCAGTTATTTTTCAAACTTTCTGAAGAATCTCCAGATTGATTTCCAGAGTGGTTGTGCCAGTTCTCAATCCCACCAGCAATGGAGAGGTGTTCCTTTTTCTCAACATCCTTGCCAGCATGTGCTGTCACCTGAGTTTTCGATCTTAGCCATTCTGATTGGTGTAAGATGGAATCTCAGGGTTATTTTGATTTATTTGCATTTGCCTGATCACTAGAGACTTTGGAACATTTCTTTAAGTGCTTCTCAGCCATTTGAGATTCCTCTGTTGTAAATTCCCTGTTTAGTTCTATATTACATTGTTTGATTGGGTTGTTTGGTTTTTTGGTGGCCAGCTATACCACTCTTGGGCATATACCCAAAAGATGCCCCACCATACCTTCCACTATGCTCAGATGTTCCACTATGCTCATAGCAGCCTTATTTGTGACAGCCAGAAGCTGAAAACAATGCAGATGTCCCACAATGAAAGAATGGATACAGAAAATGTGGTTCATTTACAGAATGGAATACTACTTAGCTATCAAGAATGAGGATATCATGAGTTTTGCAGGAAAATGGATAGAACTAGAAAATATCACCCTGAGTGAGGTAACTCAGAATCAAAAGGACATGCATGGTATGTACTCACTAATAAGTGGACACTAGCTTTAAAAAATATAGAATAACCAAGACATAATCCACAGAACTCAAGAAGTTTAACAAACAGAAGGGCCCAAGTGAGGATGCCTCAATACCACTTGGGAGGAAGAAGAAAGCTACCATGGGGGGGAGCAGAGGGAGGGAGGGACCTGGGTGGGAGAGAAGACTGGGAGGGGAAGGGTGCACAGGACTGAAGCCCTGAGGGCAAACAGAAAGAATGGAAACAGGCAACCTCAGGAGGTAGGAGGTGTGGGGACCCTTTTGAAGGTACTGGAGACCGGGGAGGTGAGAGAAACTCAGGACTCAGAGGGAGGGACCTTGGATAAAGTTCTCTACAGTGCAGAAGGGGTACTTGTAGAGTCCACCTCCAGTGAAAAGACAGGCCATCAATTGGAGGGATGGAGTTGTTATCCCACTGTCAAAAGCTCTAACCCAAAATCATTTCTGTCTGAAGGAACTACAGGAACAAAAATGAGAAAAGCATGAGAGAAAGGAGGTCCAGTGACAGGCCCAAATTGGGATCCATCTCAAGGGGAATCCCCAGAGTCTGACATTGTTCTGATGCTGTGGTGTGCTTGCAGACAGGAACCCAGCATGGCTGCCCTTCTAGAGGCCCACCAAGCAGCTGAAAGAGTCAGATGCAGATACTAGCACCCAGCCAATGGACAGAAACCAGGAACTCCTGTGGTTGAATTGGGAGAAAGCTGGAAGAAGCTGAGGAGGAAGGCAGCCCCATGGGAAGACTAGCAGTCTCACTGACCTGGACCACTGATATCTCTCAGACATGAGCCACCAACCAGACAGCATACACCAACTGATATTGAGGCCCCTGACACATGTACAGCAGATGACTGCCTGGTCTGGGCTCAGTCAGGGAAGATGCACCTAACTTTTGAGAGTCTTAATGCCCCAGGGAGTGGGGAGGCCTGGAGAGATGGGGTTGGGGGTGGGGGCATTCTCTTGGAGATAGGGGGGGTGGGTTATGGAATGGGGAGTGAGCAGTCAGGGGGCAGACCAGGAGGGGGATGAAGACTGGACTGTAAAAGAGGAGTAAAAATAAAAGAAAAAAAGAAAACTTTCAGTTCTCAAAAACAATCTTTTCCTTAGAAATTTATACACATTTTTTAAAACTACCCAGAATATCTAAATTTTGTACATTTTTCTGTTAATATTAGTGTCTGTTATCTACTTTAATCTTAATATCTTTCAAACACTTGCAAAGGCAGTGTAGAGGTAATGTCTTGTGTTTTCTATTAATGTATTACCTGCCAATTAAAAATATCTATGACCTATATGAAAGGGTAGAATAGAAGGTGTGACATCACTAGGCAGAAGGGATCCTGGGATAGAGCCAGCAGCAAAAGTTGCCAGGAAAAATGTGAAGAGGATAAACACGTGATACCTGAACAGAGGTAAATATCCAAATGAGAGAATGTAGATTAGTATAAATGGGTTATTTTAAATTATTAGGTAGTTAGAAAATGAGCATAGCTATAGAGCCTAGGTACCTGTAAATAATTTTTGAGTCTGGATCACTATTCCAGGAACTTGGGTCCAGGAGGAAAACAGCTCGTTACAGGGCAGGAACTCTAAGTTCTGATGCTCAATGTTTAGACATAGACAAGGAGTGTGTGTGTATGAGTGTGTATGTGTGTGTGTGTGTGTATGTGTGTGTGTGTGTATGTTCATTCATATTTTTGAGAAGAAAGAGACTCATTATGATCTATATATTCCACTTATTATTAGCAGCTTCTTAAATGTATGACATAAATAAAATTCATGCTATACCTTCAACTTTAGTAATCTCACTAATGAAAATGGACAATGAAGAGTTTTTCCTTCTGTTTCTCTTCCACGGCATCCCAACATCTCAAGAATTTCTAGTAGGAAATATAAGGGACACTTTTAACTGGTATGCATGTGTGTGTGTGCTTGTGTGTGTGTGTGTTTGTGTGTGTGTATGTGTGTTTTATATAATATTTATTGTAATGCTTAGCAGTTTTGAGAAATGATGCAGGAATTATGAAAAATAGTTGAAAATTAAGTCATGTTTCTATGTAAGCTCTTATATTTCAGGCATTAAAATTAGGATCACTCATATAAAAAATAGCATCTGACCAAGGAACATATAGATCTCAAAATTTAAAAAAAAAAAATCAAAGTTTTCTAGAGTGTATATCAGGACTGCATGATAAATTTGTAAACTCCATACTTGCATCTACTCTGCATATTTCTAAGTATTTTGCATGAAATCTATTCTCTTAGATAGACTCAAGCATAGACTTAGAAGAACAAGAAGACAATAGTTTCTTACAATCTTCCTAAACAAAGAAAATTAGGGCTTTACTTCACATATAAACAATATTAAAAATGTAACTTGAAGGGAGCTGGAGAGATGGTTCAGTGGTTAAGAGTACTTACTGGTCTTTCAGAGGACAAAGCTCCTAATCCTAGTATTTATATAATAGTTCACAACTCTCTGCAACTCCATTTCTAGGATGGCTGACATTCTTATAGCCTCTATGAGCACCAGACTTACAAATGAAACACATCATTGAAAGCAAAACATCTATCCAGATAAAATGAAAAGTATGGTATAAAAAATTAGAAGCTGGGATAGTAGTACATCTATTATAATCCTAATACTTAGAAGGCTGAGGCAGGTAGATACTGTGATAGTGAGATCTTCCCACAATAAAACACATTAATCAGTTTACTCTGTCTATCCTAAATCCATGGTATTTCTGGAAATTAAGATCAACTTAGTAAGTGTAAGCTCCCATGCTTATTTACTGGGCCAAAGATACCTGATATGGTGATGAAGGATGAAATCAGGCCAATTGAAAGGGCACAACACAACTATGACTATAACAATTTTATTGAGATCAATCAGAGTTTTTATATATTTATCAGAAACAAAATATAATGGCAATTGCCAGGATTAATACAGTTGCAGCTGCCAGGATACAGTAATGTTTACAATCTATTCAGGGTACACACAAGATTAATATCTAAGACCAATTGTCCTGTCATGGTTCCACAATTTCTTGACTTCCAAGGGAACAGACAGAGAAACACAAAGAGGCCTGAATGCTTCACTGACTGAGGGAATGCACTAGTCTCTCAGAAACTGGAATTTACATTATACTTCACAAACCATGGACTCTAACATGAAAAATCTAAGACACATGCATCTCAAGGCAGTTAGACCAGGCTAACTCTATGGTTCCCTACAGGTAAGCTCATCTAGGTCTGTTTGAAAGTGACTAAAGTATCAAATTGATTTACTAACATTCAACTGGAAGGTCAAAGATGCTAGAAGAGTTATTAAAACAGAATAAATTCCTTTTTAGCTGTTACTCATAATCCTGAAAACAGAAATTTCTTCTAGACAACCAAGATTTGCATATTAATGTTCATAGAAATTTGTTTCCTGAGTGAACTTGGCATTATGAACTGTGTCTGTAATTTAAAATGATCTGACAAATCAATTGATGAGATGAGTGGCAATTAGTTGTTTGGCTGACTCAATTCTATAACTGCAGAATATGTGGGCAATCATCATTCTCCAGTGTTCTTCCTGTGGTCATTCTAAAATGTGATGAACTCATTATCATTTCTTTTACAATTTACAAGTTGTGACTGTAATGAAAAACAGTTTTCCATTTTGGATCAGATTTAATTAATGAAGGATAAAATTATGAACTTTATATCATCTTATGCCATTTGCTGATTTAAAAATCTGAAAGAAATTACTGAGTAGATTTGTTTAAAGGGGCACATACAACTGTCAGTTCATGCCCTGTGTTTACAGTCACCCATACACCAGTATACTAGCTGATAAACTTTTGCAGAAAAAGATTGAATTTGGCTTTCATATAGTTGGATTGTAGTCTCTAGTTGGTTCTCATTACAAAGTTGTGTAAGTTTGAAAATTCTTCTATGCCTCTGAAATGGAGCCAGCCCATTTAAAAATAACTAATTAGATGCTAGCACATTATTTTTAAATAACATTCAATCACCTCAAGTGCCCCAAAGAATTTTTGTTTGGAGTAGTAACCATGAGACATGTGGAAAATGAGGGAAGCCTCTCAATTCTTCTGAATGCGATGCTATGCCAAAGCTCAGTTTCAACCACAAACAGAACTACGCCACCCCAACTAGTGTATTCTTTATAGTAATTGTTGTATCTTTTTCCTCATATCCTTTTCAAACTTCATAACCTACATTTGTGTTTTGTAGTCTTTCAGCACAGATTTGCTTTTGTTTGAAATTATTGCATAATAGTTTCATGATCAAAGCAATGCCAACAAATCTCATTAGTAATATAGTGACTTCATTACATTTCCAGATTTGTTGTGACTTCAGATGCCTAAAGGACGCGGATTCATGTAAGTTATTATAAATGTAATCCTATGAGACCATTTTTATGATATCACATTCTCAGTTTGTATCTACTTTATAAATTATTATCTTACTCTTAAAACAGAAAAATGGCATCCCAAATGACAGAGTGTAACACATAAAATCTTGATTAAAATATTTTTCTTTAAAACTCTTTAGTACTTTGAAGTATCATTTAGGATGATGTATATTAGTTCTTGATTTATTTCTGGCTCCTTGATGTGCCTCCTGCTTTGAAATTGCTACTTTTGGTCTCAACAACAAAAAAGCATTTTATGTAAGATTCAAGGCAAACACATCCTCAATTTTCTTTTCTTTTTTTTTTTAATTTTCTTTTTATTATTATTATTATTATTATTATTATTATTATTATTATTATTATTGATACTTTATTTACATTTCCAATGTTTCCCTTTTCTACGTCTCCTCTTTGGAAACCCCCTAGCCCCTCCCCATTCCCGCCTGTATGAGGGAATTCCACCTCCCACCCACCCGCCCACCCATTCCCATATTCCCACCTTGACATTCCCCTTTACTGGGGCCTCTAACACCCTCAGGCCCAAGGACCTCTCCTCTCTCCCTGATGGCCAATGAGGCCATCCTGTGCTACATATGTGGTCCGAACCACGGATCCATAGATGTGTATTCTTTGGTTGGTGGCCCAGACTCCAGGATGACCCGGGGGGGGGGGGGGGG
>CM052702.1:5699004-5760095 GCA_028551405.1 Uromys caudimaculatus
TCTAAGTTTCTCAAACATCTTCTCTGTTCACAAAAGAAAAGTGGAAGGCATCTGGCTTCATCCTTACTCATTAAAGGATAATAGCTCCCATGAGCTTTGGACTTTCTCCTGTGGTTTGTTCCCTTGTTTTCCAGTTCCATTAGATATATTCTGAGAAAAAAACTTCTAATGCCAAATTATTAGTATAAGTACAACATGGTTGTTAGTCATCTCAAACACAAAATCCAGTATATGGCACTAAACCTGCAAACCAAGATCCTTCCTGGGAGAAAATGTAGGACTTCTAACTCAGATAATTTTGGATAATGTTCAGGTAACCGATCATGGTACAAGCTTAAAGTAATTTAATAAATGTATTATATTTTATTAAATTTTGTCTATTTTTCCTTTGCTGCAAAATTATTTTCTAATTATGCCTTATGAAAAAATTTTGTCTCAAAAATTTTCTATGCTCTGTAAGACAACTTCTACCTTATACTCTAAAGATTTCCTGTACAATTTAGGTTGCTTAAATGTCTCAGAAAATTACAATCAAATTAAAGTTGACATCAAAATATCAACTTTCACAAGATAACTATATCTTTATGTTGTCCTGATCTATTTTTGAGTTTTTGGGTGGAATCTGACTCACTTCTGTTCCTGGACAGCCCATATCTACAACTGCCTACACTAGTAATTACTGCATCCTGACCTATGTTCCATCCCTAGTCACTCAATGCAACTACAAAAGACCTGTAAATTCCAGATAAAACTACAGCTGTTCAAATAGCCCATTACCAACCCGCTAACCCTTTGTATCTACTCCATTCCAAGGAAAATATAGTGGCTCATTCTCCCTCTCCAGTCTCCCTCATGTCTAACCATGCTAATTCCCACAGTAGATTCTTGTCATAATCTGTGCTTGGTCCTCTTCCTCTCATATATGTTCTCTTCTACTTTCATGTCTCATTTGTGTTCATAAATAAATTACACATATTACAAAAACATACAGTGTCCTTTTGAATCTTGTGAACTTTGATTAATACGATGATCTTTAGTTTCATATATCTTTCTCTGAATGACAGCTTTATTTTTCTTCATGGTTGAACAACTTCATCCTCTCTTTCCCTCATTGTGTTTGTGTCTGTACTTACCTCTCTGTCTCTGTCTCTCATCTCTCTCTCTCTCTCTCTCTCTCTCTCTCTCTCTCTATATATATATATATATATATATATATATATATATATATATACACATATATATATATACACACACACACATATATATAATGTATATATATGCGCATATGTGTGATTTTGGTTCTGTTGGTTCAACATACCTAAATAATAACCAAAAATTTTAAATAGTATTTGTCTAAAATGTTTGACAAATCATTCAAATTTCTGCCTTGTAATTCTATTTCATTGTTTCCAACAAGGTGATATACTTACAAAATTCTCCTTTTCTCTTTGAGTTAGCATATATAATAATAAGTCTCCATTATGTACATTTCATATAAAATGTCATTTTGTTATATCGTATTCCTCTTTCTCCCATATTACATTTTCCATCCCCCTTTGCCTCCCTCCTACTGTACCATACTTTCTTTCAAATAGCCCCCTTTCTGCTTTTCTTTTGCATATATCCCATTACTTATTCTTTTTCTTAATTCCTCCCTTGAGATCTCTTCCAACTTATTTACATAAGGTATAATTTCAATGCTAATCAGAAGTTGTTAATAAGACAGATCCTCTATTTTACTGAAAACTTGCTGCACCAGTACAACAAAAATTACTGAAGTAAAGGACTTTTTTACTTCACTGTAGGAAGATATTTAAAGCAAGACACCTTTAACTATGTTCATATATGTGCATTTACTATCCATTTGAAAGTATAATTTAGTCAAGTCATCTGTATTTATGATTCCAAGCTTTCATTTTCATCCCTAAGATAATTCAGGTATGATTTTTATGAGATAAATTGTTTTACATATTGTTTTATAACTGCTAGGACATTTGTACCTGCTTTAAGCCATTCCCTTTATTTATTTGAAGTTTTCTGGCGTGCTACTGAAGGGCAGTAAAGAGTGCAGGATATAAAGGAAGATTATACTAATGGAGTCCCTAATCTCTGATCGGACTAAGATATTTTAGAATTACAGCATGAATAGTAAACTTTAAAATGTTAAAATGAATTAAATCTGGAGATAAAAATATTGTAAGGTGCTAAACTCAACTAACATTGCATACTGTGTAAGCATCAAGAAAACCCTTGTGGTTTTAAGATAAATCAACTAAAGCCTTGTGTGGCTCAGGAGGGATTAATATACTTTGAATTACTTTAAGCCTCTAGGCTCAAAGGAGTTGTTATACCAGCTACATATGAATCCCTGGGGAACAGGTTTTCCTGTTTTGTTTCACTTTTTATGAAATTGTATAATCATCCATGTGGTATCCAGAGAGCTGAGTAAAATCACATTGATTCCTCACCCCCAAACCACATTTGTTTCATTCATTCCATTTCCCACATGGTACACACTAAATTGAAACTAGCTTATGCGCCTAGGATAATTGTTGAGGTGAAGCCTTCCTTGTAGTCTGGGAGTTTTCCTGTTTCAATCTATGAGTTCGTTTTAACATAAAACTAATTGTTTGTAATGAAAAAATCCTGCTTCTCATTGGATCTGGTGTTAATTACTATCTTAAGGTCTAATATTGTGTTTTGTTGCTGTTTCTATGGTCAGTTTCCATTTTCCATTGCTCTAGACAGTCATTTAATAGTATAAACACTGCATATCTTGTTGGAGAATTTGTAATAATATGTATTCTCTATATCTCAGGTGATAGTGAATGGGATTGAATAGAACAGGCCCAGTCTCACAAAGTGTTAAATGAGAATATTAAGGAAGAGTCACATCTCCAATCTCTAATTATTATTCTCTAGGTATTGTGCCCTCCCTTTCTGCATATTCTGGAGTTCTTATTTCTAATTGTAGGCTTATCTCGAAATATTCTTCTATATTTCTTATTCTATTTTGTATTTCCTTTGCTACAACCCTATTCATGTTGTCATGGAACAAATAGAATATTCTGGGTGTTCTGTAGCAGTCTTCTGTGAGGTACAACTTTTGAATCTTAGATGGAAACTCATTAAGATACAAGCAGGTGAAATCCTGGGGTGATCAAAGGGGAGAAAAAATGTGCCATTCTACAGGAATGCTCCCAAAGCTCAAATAATAAGTGATTTACCAGCCTCAGAAAACCCTTGAAAATGTCCAGACTTACTAAGCTCTCCTTTTCCCTAAAAATATCTAATCAGTGAAAGACACTCAGACCACCTGAGCTACCTAAAAAAGATTTGCCAACCTGATGAGCTTTGTTAGGTATGCAAGTTTTCAGATTTTGTGAGCTGGCATCCATGCTTGAGTGAGGTTCTGATGATGAGGGTACATTTGAATGAGTTATCCTCTTAAATGTAGTCTCCCACTAATTTTTTTTTTTTTTTTATAAATAACCCTAACCTAGCCAATATTCACCAAATTAGACATTCCTGGTAACTGTACCTGGGTATGTCATCGCTTCACTATGTGGGCAGAGTAGATACTTACTCACATCGTTGAAGGGATTTAAAACCCCAAACCTTGAACATAAACTAGGTTTTAGTCTTCCAAGATAGCCCTCTGCTTTGTAGAAAGTCTTTCTCTCTTGTGTGTTTTACTCTGTGTGCTTCCCCACTCCTATAAAAGAGAGCCTATGAGAAGCTGTTTGTAAAGCCTAGTTGCAGGGGAAGACAGCAGTGTTTTGGAGATGCCAGTACCATGAGATGACCACCAAGAACAGCAACAGCAGTGGAGTACAGGCATCTGGAACTGTGTGTGCTACAAAGGGCAGAGCTGGAGAAGTGACTCAAGGCCTTAGATGAATTCAGAAGATCATGAGTAGATCCCAGACATTGGAAGGGTGGAATTTGATTTTGCTTTTGATTGTGACTTTGCCCTGATATATATTCCCTCCTGAAGAAAGAAGATATTTTAGTGGAGCCCACAGTTAAGAGACTTTGAATTTTTAAAGACTTTGAATGTTAAGAGATTGGGTATTTAAAAGGGACCGAAATGTTAATATGTAGGAATTTGTAAAGACTGTGGGACTTGTAAAGTTATTTAGATCTTGGGGATGAATAAGGAAGTAAGGGTCAAGACTTATTGGTGATGTGTTTGTGTGTCAAGTTGACAAGGGGTCAATTGTACTGGCTAGTTTTGTGTGTCAACTTGACACAAGCTGAAGTTATCACAGAGAAAGGAGTTTCAGTTGAGAAAATGCTTCCATGAGATCCAGGTGTAAGGCATTTTCTCAATTAGTGATCAAGGGGGAAGGGCCCCTTGTGAGTGGTACCATCTGTGGGCTGGTAGTCCTGGGTTCTATAAGAAAGCAGGCTGAGCAAGCCAGGAGAAGAAAGCAAGCCAGTATGGAATATTCCTCCATGGCCTCTGCATCAGCTCCTGCTTCCTGACCTGCTTGAGTTCCAGTCCTGACTTCCTTTCGTGATGAACAGCAGCATGGAAGTGTAAACTCAATAAACCCTTTCCTCCCCAACTTGCATCTTGGTCATGATGTTTGTGCAGGAATAGAAACCCTGACTAAGACAAACCACCAGACTGATTTCCAGAGTGGTTGTACCAGCTTGCAATCCCACCAGCAATGGAGGAGTGTTCCTCTTTCTCCACACTCTTGCCAGCCTCTGCTGTCATCTGAGTTTTTGATCTTAGCCATTCTGACTGGTGTGAGGTTGAATCTCAAGGTGGTTTTGATTTGCATTTCCCTGATGACTAAGGATGCTGGACATGCCTTTAGGTACTTCTCATTCATTTGATATTCCTCAGTTGAGAATTCTTTGTCTCGCTCTGTACCCCATTTTTAATAGGGTTATTTGGTTCTCTGAAGTCTAACTTTTTTTTTTTTTTTTTTTTTTTTTGAGACAGGGTTTCTCTGTGTAGCCCTGGCTGTCCTGCAACTCACTCTGTAGACCATGCTGGCTGGCCTCGAACTCAGAAATCCACCTGCCTCTGCCACCCAAGTGCTGGGATTAAAGGCGTGCGCCACCGCTGCCCGGCTTGAAGTCTAACTTCGAAAGTCCGTTGTATATGTTGGATATTAGCCTTGCACTACATGTAGGATTGGTAAAGATCTTTTCCCAACCTATTGGATGTCGTTTTGTCCTATTGACAGTGTCCTTTGCCTTAAAGAAGCTTTGCAATTTTATGAAGTCCCATTTGTGTATTGTTGATCTTAGGGCATAAGCCCTTGGTGTTCTGTTCAGGAAATTTCCCCTATGTCCATGTGTTCGAGGCTCTTCCCCACTTTCTCTTCTGTTAGATGTAATATATCTTGTTTTATGTGGAGGTCCTTCATCCACTTTGACTTGTGCTTTCTACAAAGAGGTAAGAATAGGTCAATTTGCATTCCTCTCCATGCTGACTGCCAATTGAACCAGCACCTTTTGTTGAAAATGCTGTCTTTTTTCCACCGGATGATCTTAGTTACTTTGTCAAATATCAAGTGACCATAGGTGTGTGGGTTCACTTCTGGATCTTTAATTCTATTTCACTGATATACTGCTCTACCAATATCATGCAGTTTTTATCACAATTGCTCTGTAATACAGCTTGAGGTCAGGGATGGTGAGTCCCCTAGAAGTTAGTTCTTTTGTTGTTGAGAATGGTTTTTGGTATCCTGGTATTTTGGTTATTCCAAATGAATTTGCCAATTGCTCTTTCTAATTCTGTGAAGAATTCAGTTGAAATTTTGATGGGAATTGCATTGAATGTATAGATTTTTGGGGGGAAGATGGCCATTTTTTCTCTATTAATCCTGCCAATCCACGAGCATGGGAGATCTTTCCATCTTCTGAGATCTTCTTTGATTTCTTTATTCATACTTGAAGGTATTGTCCCACAGATCTTTCACATGATTGGTTAGAGTCACACCAAGATATTTTATTCATTTGTGACTATTGAGACGGGTGTTGTTTCCCTAATTTCTTTCTCAGTCTGTTTATCCTTTGGAGGAAGGCTACTGATTTGTTTGAGTGAATTTTATATCTGGCTACTTTGCTGAAGTTGTTTATCAGCTGTAGCAGTTCTCTTGTGGAATTTTTGGAGTCACTTAAGTATACTATCATATTATTTGCAAATAGCCATATTTTGACTTATTCCTTTCTAATTTATATTCCTTTGACCTACTTTTGTTGTCTAATTGCTGTGATTAGGACTTCGAGTACTATATTGAATAGGGAAGGAGAGAGTGTGCAGCCTTGTCTAGTCCCTGATTTTAGTGGGATTGCTTCAAGTTTCTCTCCACTTAGTTTGATGTTGCCTACTAGTTTGCTGTATATTGCTTTTACTATGTTTAGGTATGGGCCTTGAATATCTGATCTTTCCAAGACTTTTAACATGAAGGGGTGTTGAATTTTGTCAAATGCTTTCTCAGTCTCTAATGAGATGATCATGTGAGTTTTTTTTTTTTTTGAGTTTGTTTATGTAGTGGATTACACTGATGGATTTCCTTATATTTACCCATCCCTGTATCCCTGAAATGTAACCTACTTGATCATAGTGAATGATCATTTTGATGTGTTCTTGGATTCGGTTTAAAAAAATTTTATTGAATATTTTTGCATCAATATTCATAAGGGAAATTGGTCTGATATTCTCTTTGTTTGGTCTTTGTGTGGTTTAGGTATGAGTATAATTGTGGCTACATAGAACAAATTTGTAGTTTTCCTTTTGTTTCTATTTTGTGGAAGAGTTTGAAGAGTATTGGTATTAGGTCATCTTTAAAGGTCTGATAGAATTCTGCACTAAAACCTTCTGGTCATGGGGTTTTGTTTTGTTTCGTTTGTTTTGTTTGTTTGTTTGTTTGTTTTGGTTGGGAGACTTTTAATGACTGCTTCTGTTTATTTAGACATTATGGGACTGTTTTGATGGTTTTGCTGATGCTAATTTAACTTTGGTACTTGATATCTATCTAGAAAAATGTCCATTTCATCCACATTTTCCAGTTTTGTTGTGTATGGGCTTTTGTAGGTGATGATTTTTTGAATTTTCTCAATTTCTGTTGTTATATCTCCCTTTTCATTTCTGACTTTGTTAATTTGTATACTGTCTCTGTGCCCTTTAGTTAGCCTGGCTGAGGGTTAATCTATCTTGTTGATTTTCTCAAAGAACAAATTTCTGGTTTTGTTGATTCTTTGTATAATTCTCTTTATTTCTACTTGGTTGATTTCAGCCCCAAGTTTAATTATTTCCTGCCGTCTACTCCTCTTGGGTATATTTGCTTCATTTTGTTCTAGAGCTTTCAGATGTGCTGTTAAGCTGCAAGTGTATTTTCTCTCCAGTTTCTTTTTGGAAGCACTCAGAGCCATGAGTTTTCCTGTTAGCACTACTTTCATTTTGTTCCATAAGTTTGTGCCTTCATTTTCATTAAATTCTAAATGTCTTTAATTTCTTTATTTATTTCTTCCCTGACCAAGGTATTCAGAAGATGGTTGTTCAGCTTCCATGTGTATGTGAGCTTTCTGTTGTTTTTGTTGTTATTGAAGACCAGTCTTAGTCCGTGGTGATCTAATAGGATGCATGGGATTCTTGTATCTGTTGAGGCCTGTTCTGTGATAGACTATATGGTCAATTTTGTAAAAGGTACCATGAGATGCTGAGAAGGTATATTCTTTTGTTTTAGGATGAAATGTTCTATAGATATCTGTTAAATCCATTTGGTTCATTACTTCTGTTAGTTTCACTGTGTCTCTGTTTAATTTCTGTTTCCATATCTGTCCATTGATGAGCGTGGGATATTGAAGTCTCCCACTATTATTGTGTGAGGTGCTTTGAGCTTATTAAAGTTTCTTTTATGAATGTGAGAAATATAATTTTTTACAAATGTCTCACATATATTATTAAAATTAGGAAATTGTTTTAAAATTAAATTTTTCTAAAGAAAACATTAAATGATTAACTATGTAAAAATATATACCTATTGCACTGAATCATTTTCTAATTGAACCAGGATCAATTATTTCTTTGCACATGTGATAATTATGTGGCTAAACTAAGTGTATAGCACCTCCTAGCAATATATTAAGAGAAAGGCATTCATGTACTTTAATAAAATAAAATACTAAAAGGTGGCAGTGACTTTTTCATATATATTTTATTTTAAGTAAATAACTACCTTCAGATTCTTGCTTCATACTTATATTTTAGGCTCTTGTCATTACTGTGAAGTATTTATGACCTAGGAGAATGTCACTGCCTCTCCTATGTGTAGAATAACATCTCATAAGTGACAGATAATACCATAGATGCATAGGAAAAGAAAGATGATTCCATAAAACCATCTTACTTATGTTTCATACTCAAGTGTTAAATGTTAACAAATTATAAGGTTTTGAGACTCTTAATGTTTAGGAACTATTAGAAAGTCTAAAATTCAAGACGCAAAAATTGTGAAAGCAAAGGGCTTACAGAAGGTAAGTATCTGCACCAGTGTTAGGTATTACAGGGTGGGAATTCATTGCACCTACATCAGTAAAGAAATGGTCAAAGAAAATTATGCACATAAACACACAAACACACACACATATAAAATATATTGTAATATATATGTACATAAAAGAAGAGGAAAGCAATATATAGAGAGATAGTTTGTTTCATTACCTAGAGATTTCTGCTTGTTCATTCAAATCAGCCTAGTGTAATGAAAAAGGAAGTTATGTAGTTTTCAGGAAAACGGATACAACCAGAGAAAATAATATTAAAAACCCGAATCCATCTCAAAGGCAAATATTACATGTTTTCTCTCATTTGTGGCTTCCAGATCTTATGTGGACACATAAAATAATGTTTGAATAAATGATATGAAAGTAGAAATGAAACTGTTTAGAAGGTGAGAGGACTGATTCCAGCAGAAAGAGACCTGGAAAAGGATGTGTGAGAGTATGCCCAATGTTCATCATATACCTAATGAAGATTGCAGCAAGTCAATATATTCAAATCAAATCAAATATAAATTAACCATGAACATATACCGCTGTCTATAAACTAAATGTTTTAACAAAGCTTTGAGCCAAATATCCTGCAAAAATCAATCATTACTAATTATGGCTTTTTTCAATCATCATTAATCCAAGAATAATGTTTATATTTGAATTGAGGTCATCTATTCTAGTTCCAATTTCTGGTTCTAATCTCTGAAACCACTTCTCTCACTAGGCTGATTTGAATGAACATATAGAAATCTCTAGGGAATGTTTATGTCCAGAGATATGATCAGTTTCTGGAAACTACCCAGCATGCACTTCATCATCCATATGAGTCACTTAGCTACCTGTGTTTATCTTGGCAAGCCTCAAGCTCTTTTGAAAAATGCAGTCTGAAAAGATTTAATATGTCAGTGATATTTCTAATCTGTGAGCTCCTGCTGTGGTTACTGCTCCAGCAGTAGCCCTCTGATTTGTATTTCATTTCTTTTGATGTTTTATTCTTTGGTTTTTGTTTGTTGTTTTGTTATTTCTCTTTCTTTACTTCTCATACAATATTTTACTTTAAGGAAATCAAAGGAATATGTTTTAGAAACATTAGATTTTAAACTGGCAATGTCTTTTAATATTGCTTAAAATTTTGGCCTTTATGTTTTTTTTACAGGGGAACATTATCATATTGGGAAAGCAGGAATCTATCAACATCTGGTCCTAGGGGAGATATTTTGATAGATTAAATGCCACCTCTCCTGCATAAGCCACACAAAAAGAACAATGAAGATTTAAATTCACTTGCTCTTCTTTTCCATCCTGAAGAATAGATACTAAATATTTAATGAACACACTTGCCAAAATAAGAAATAGAAGCTGCATAAGATAAATTGATTGTAAAGAACTTAGGACATGTCTATCAGATCATTTTCTTAGGGCAACATGGCAGCAAGGTGGTAGTCAGAGCAATAAATTCACAGTCCAAACTGTTACAGTTTATTATCATAATAATTTAACTAATATGGGGTTCTTTTAAAGCTCTTTTTAGTGTCACATGGTCAACTTCTCCATGGGACATCATGCAATCTTTTACATATGTCTACTTCCTAATCTTCTGTTCTCATCAGTGGATTAGTCACAGAGGTCCACAATGTAATTTAAACATCATGCTTAATCTCTTTAATAATATAAATTCTAAATACATTCACATTCTGAAGTTTTGATGTTAGGAAATAAATATGACTAAACAGGACTAAAGAAAGACATAATTAAACACACAGCATACATCAATTTGTAGTTTAAAATGTAGCTATATACTCACTATAAATAACCATACATTCACCATAATGTTTGCAAATATTCTATAAGAAGTTGAAGCAGAAGATTTGATACTGAGCAAAAATGTGCTTTAAAATTTCATCCCACCCTAGATTCTTTTATAAAACTTTGTACTTAGACTAATAATTTTCTGTCTCTAATGCAACATTGGAGAAACATGGGAAAGGGTGTGTAAGCTGTGATCTGGATAACCAGTCTCACCAAGGTGCTTTCCATGCAGAGAACATGATTGGCTCATTCATAATATTCATAGGCATGAATCCCCGACTGTAGCAAAATTTTCCCTGTCCTGTCACTTTAAATATTAATACAAGAAGCCTGTGATTAGACAGGGAAAATGGAGGCAGAGTGAAGAGTTACAGAGAGGGAGATAGAGGAGATAGGTAGAGGGTACGAAGCAAGATGGAGGATGACAAACAGGATGTTTCAGATTCTGCATGGTTTTAAATAGCCACAGGTAGAAATAATTCATATAGGGATAGAATAATTGGGGTAACTTATCTAATCTCAGAGGGCAGCTTGTACCATTATCAATTGGCCCCGAATTTATTGTGTGGGCATCTTGTGAATTGAGAATTTATTGATATATAAATCTGAGGGATTAATTAAAAGCTTCTAGAGTTTTGGTTTTTACTGGGTTGCTGGGTGTTGTGGTGGCTGACCACGGGGTGGGTGGCCTTTGTGTGGAGCTGGCGTGGCAGTGACCTGCCAAAGGAAGTTAACAAGTCGGGTACAGATGTTTCTGGAGCTCCAGGCCAGAAAGACCCCCGAATTGAGAACACCCCTCGAGAGCCATGTTGGCCCACCAATGCCTGGTGTAGCACGGAGTATAGCTAATCTTTTTTATTATTTCCTGCTGCACCTGACTACAGCTGAGACGTCACACCATACTGCTGGAATATTAAAAGCATCTGTTAACATTGGCAGATATTAATTCCCAAGGATATTTTAATACATAAATTGATAATTAATTAATTAATTAACATCCCAAATGCTGCCCCCATTACAGTCCCCCCTCACACAGTTCCACCCCTTTTCCCCCTTTCCATTCTGCTCGAGAGGATGGGGCCCCTCCCTAGATATTCCTCTACCCTAGCACATCAAGTCTCTGTCAGATTAGGCATAACCTCTCCCACTGAGGCCAAAAAAGGCAGGCTTGTTGGTGAATGGATTCACATTCAGGCTACATCTTTAGGGAGAGCCTGTGCTCCAGTTGTTGTGGGACCCACATGGAGAGTGAGCTGCATGTCTCCTACATATATGCCAGGGCCTCATTCCAGCCTGTGTATGCTCTTTGGTTGGTGACTCAGTCTAAGAGAACCTAGGGGTCCAAGATAGTTGACTCTTGATCTTCATGTGGGGTTCCTCTCCCCTTCAGGACCTTCAATCCATTTGGCAACTCCTCACACCAACCTACCCACAAAACATTGATTCAAAATTTGTCCTGTCTAAAAGAAATGCACAAAGATGGAGCATAGACTGAAAGAATGGCCAGCCAATAACCAGTGCAACTTGAAATCGATGCCATGGACAAACATCAATCCCTGACATTATTAATGACAAGAACCTAGCATCACTGTTCTCTAAGAGGCTCCACCCAGCAGCTGACTGAAACAGATGCAGAGACCCAAAGCTAAACGTTGGATTGAGGTTAGGGACTCTAATGGAAGAGTTGGGCCAAAATAGTTTTTTAAACTATTCATTTCAAATACAATTAAAAATAATGTTTTAAAAAATATGAAATCCATATGCAAGTACATTTTGAAATAATTACATGCACATTCAAATTAGAAAAATACTACTTAATTACAATACACAGCAACACACACAGATACTCAGTTAAGTTTTGATGACTTTAACCGTGTATATGTCTCTGTTCCTTAGAAACATAGTTTATGTTAAGTTACCAAAACTACCTTTCATATAGATAAATTAAAGTCTTGAACTACGAAATTATGGCAAGCCAGTTCTAAGTTTGTCTTTCCACGCATATATTTATATAGACAATTTATATTATGCATGTGTGTATCTCAAAATATTGGCAAAATTTTTTAAATAAAGCAATCTATCTCTATCAACAATTACAATCACTGGAGTAAGCATTATTGCACTTTGGTGTCTAAAGTTCTCTCACAAACATGTTACATGAATACCGGAGTCCATCTTATTCGAACGTGATTTTACCCACTAGTAATTAATTGCATATGCAGTACTGAATATCTAAATTGGAACATATTCTGCGATATGTTTCAAAACATGAATTTTGAGCAAATGGAATTCAACTCACATCAGGAGGCATAATAAGCATATGTTCAACGTTTTACTGTCAAACTGTTTTACACAGCAGCTTTTCTAAAGCCTTGCAGTAGGTACTGTGTACTGTCAAATTTTAATTTTAGAAATTCAAGTGATTATATAGTAAAAACCCATTGTCATAATTCACATTTCCTTGATAGTAAATTCTTTTCCCACTGAAAATCCAGCTGCTTCACTATTGAATTATGAAGGTTATTTGTGCATCTCTGGTAAAATTCTTTTAAATGTATGCATCTTTGTGTATGACTGTGTATATACAGAGATATGTATGTGTGTGTGTGTGTGTATGTGTATGTGTGCATATCTCTGTGTGTGGTATGTACACATATACATAGTACATCAAACATTAATATTTTTCCAGCTTTTCATTTTCTTTATTTCTCTTTCTTTCTTCTTTCTTTCTTTGTTTCTTTGTATTATGTGCATGTGTCTGTGTGAATTAGGACTGCCTGGTCTGGCCTCAATGGAGAAGATGTACCAAGTCCTTGAGAGATTTAAGGTCCCAAGGAACAGGGAGGCCTAAGGGTGGGAGGGAATCATTTTAAAAACTTTATTTTAAAAATGATTCTTTACTTCAAAAGTTTAGGAGTATAACTTTTTAAATCCAAAAATTTCTCTTTTTTTTAAACCATAAGGTTTATTTATTTATTTTAGATATTTACTTTATTTACATTTCAAATGTTTTCTCCTTTCCAGGTCTCCCCTTCAGATATCCCCTATCGCATCCGCCTTCCCACTGCCACTATGAAGGTATTCTCCACCCACCCGCCCACTCCTGTTTTCCCTCCCTAGCATTCCCCTACACAGGGGCATCTGACACCCTCTGGCCCAAAGGCTGCTCCTCCCACTGATGTCCAACAAGGCCAGCTTCTGCCACACATGCTGCCGGAGCCATGTGTCCCTCCATGTGTATTCTTTGGTTGGTGGTCCAGTCCCCAGGAGCTCCAGGAGGATCCAGCCGGTTGACACTATTGCTTCCCTCATGGGGCTGCAAACATTTCTTAATATCTCACTTTCAAAAACATTCAAATTGCTATATTCTTGTTTTGTAGCCATAACTCCATCTTGTCTTTTAAAGTTAATAGAAGAAAACTCTTTAATTACACTTTATATATGCAAGTAATGATATATGCTACAATAATATTTGCTATATTTAGGTTACAAAAGAGTTGCAATTCTAGTCCCTGGGCACTCATGAAGTTACACATAATGTGGAAGGCTTCCTGAAGTCCTTTGTGCTTTGAAAGGAAGCTATAAGTTTGCCAGTGGTGATGACTAGAAAAGCCAAATATTTTACTGCTAGACACTGTTATGTTTCATCTATTACATGTAGGACAAATAAATCATATGGGCTACAAAACAAATAGCACTCATATTGTTTATGTAAAAAGTAGATAAATTGAATATAATCACATGGAAACAGTAGACAGCCCATGAACTGAAAGATATTGTTTGAAATAAATACTTTGTTTTTTTCAAATACTGATATCACTAGAAAAAGACTGAAAAGAAAGTTCCATACTTGGAGGAACTAAAAATATTTGACAAGTAAATGTGATTGCATGAATCTGAAACATTATTTTTGTGTATGTGGTTAAGAACATTTACAAGGAATTTGATAAGTACTACAGTTAAAAATTTCACTCTTAATTGCTTTTTATTATATTACTATATAAATGTATACTGTTTTGTTGAGGGTAAATAATAATAATATATGCAACTTATGCTAAATTAGTTCATAAATATAACTAAATCTCTTATTCCAATGGCTAATCTTGGTTGTACATATGACACACCTGGAAAAAGATAACCTCTGTCAAGGAATTTCCTTAACCGTATAGGCCCACATGTTTTCAGAACATAGCCTTAATTGCTAACTGAAGAGGGAGGTCTAATCCTTCTCTGGGCTGTACCATCCCTAAACAGGTGAGCCTTTATGTTTGCAATAAATGCAACTGAGCAAGCCAGAAGGAGCAACCCAGTAAGCATGGATTTCTTCATGATTTCTGATTTAAGCTCCTGTCTTCCCTCAGTAATAACCTATAATCAAATAAGCCCTTTCCTTATTTATCATCACTATAGAAAGCAAACTAAGTCAGGTCCCTCAGCACACATATGCACAGACAACAATAAATAATGGACAAGTTAATTTATTTGACCAGACTTGTCTTTTTTGAAACTTTGCATAAATATATCAAGGTTGGTGTCTCGAAATTGCATAGTGTATTTTTAAAATACATGCAATAAAAGTTTAATTCTATCAATTTGTAGAATTGTTATTTCACTTACCTCATGCTGGGTTTATGTTGAAATTGTGAAAATACCTGGTAGTTGTAATGCCAACTTTATGAAATTGGTTTTGGGTACATTGAAATGTAGATATCAAGTTTGAGTGAGTTACCAAGTAGATAATTGTTTATCAAGGTACATAGTTAACACATTGCTAAAATTGAGGATGATTTGCTGTAGGCATCAACATAGAAATTGAACTATTAGCCCACTCTGAGAACAAAATTTTGAAGAACACATTCATTCATTATTTTAGTGCTTGATTTTGTGTGTGTGTGTGTGTGTGTGTGTGTGTGTGTGTGTGTGTGTGTGTGTGTTTTCGCAAGGAGAGAATGAGGAGAACAACAACTCAAGTTACAGGATTAGCTGTACATCTTTCTGGTTCTATACCCTATGCCAATCTCTCACAGTGCCTGGCAATACCCATTTACTTGCTTCTGCATGACACTCTCTAAACTCATGGTTCTTTTCTACTAGTAGTTTTGAGTTGCTCACTTCTCTATATTCTTCCAGAAATCCACTAAAAGCTCAGGTAGTTTATCATGTAGTTATCAGGTGGAATTTTTGGGATCACTTAAGTATACTATCATATCATCTGCAAATAGTGATATTTTGACTTCTTTCCAATTTGTAGTCATTTAACCTCCATTTGTTGTCTAATTGCTCTGACTAAAACTTTGAGTACTATATTGAATAGATAGAGAGTAGGTAGCCTTGTCAAGTCCCAGATTTTAGTGGGATTGCTTCAAGTTTCTTCCCATTTAGTTTGATGTTGTCTGTTGAATTACTGTATATTGCTTTTACTATGTTTAGGTATGAGCCTTGAATTTCCAAGACTTTTACCAAGAAGGGGTGTTGTATTTTGTCAAATGCATTTGCAGCATCTAATGAGATGATCATGTGGTTTTTTTGTTTGAGTTTGTTTATATAGTGGGTTACGTTGATGGATTTCCATATATTAAACTGTCCCCTAAGTCCCTGGGAAGAAGCCTACTGAATGGCGGAGAATGATTGTTTTGATGTATTCTAGAATTCAAGAATTTTATTGAGTATTTTTACATCAATATTCATAAGGGAAATTGTTCTGAAGTTCTCTTTCTTTGTTAGATCTTTGTGTGGTTTAGCTATAAATGTAACTATGGCTTCATAGAATCAATTAAGTAGTATTCCTACTGTTTCTAATTTGTGGAATAGTTTGAAGACTGTTGGTATCAGATCTTCATTGAAGGTCTGATAGAATTCTGCACTAAACCCATCTGGTTCTGGCTTTATTTTGCTGGAAGATTTTTAATGACTGCTTCTATTTCTTTAAGGGTTATGGGACTGCTTAGATGGTTTATCTGATCCTGATTTAACTTTGGTACCTGGTATCTATCTAGAGAATCATCCTTTTCATCTAGATTTTCCAGTTTTGCTGAGTATAGGCTTTTGTAGTAGGATCTGATGAATTTTGAATTCCTTCAGTTTCTGTTATCTCACTTTTCATTTCTGATTTTAATTTGGATCTTGCCTCTGTGCCCTCTGGTTAGTCTGGCTAAGGGATTATCTATTTTATTGATTTTTCTCAAAGAACCAGCTCCTGGTTTTGTTGATTCTTTGTATAGTTCTCTTTGTTTCTACTTGGTTAATTTCATCCCTGATTTTGATTTTTTTCCTGACATCTACTCCTCTTGGGTGTGCTTGCTTCTTTTTGTTCTAGAGTTCTCAGATGTGCTGTTAGGATGCTAATGTATGCTCTCTACAATTTTTTATATAGGCACTCAGAGCTATGAATTTTATTCTTAGCCTGACCAATACAGATGTAGATGCTTGCACCCAACTACCAAACTGAGCACAGGAACCCCAATGGAAGAGTTAAGGGAAAGACTGAAGGAGGTGAAAGAGTTTGCTACCACATAGGAAGAACAATATCAGCCAACCAGTACCTCCAGAGCTCCCAGGGACTAAGCCACCAACCAAAGAGTACACATGGAGGCACCAATAGCCAGCTCCGTATGTAGCAGAGGATGGCCTTATCTGGCATCATTGGGAGGTTAGTCCCTTGGTCCTGTGGAGGTTTGATGCACCAGCATAGGAGATTGCTAGGGCAGTGAGGCAGGTGTGGGTGAGTTAGTAGAGGAGCATCCTCATACTAGCAGGGGGAGAGAGATGGGATGAGGAGTTTGAGGAAGGGAAAGTAGGATGGGGGATAACAGTTGAAATGTAAATAAATAAAATAATCAACAAAAAAATTAATAAGGAAAGCTCAGGTAATTGATGGCATTTGTGTTAATGTTTATATTCTATTCCTATTTTTTAGTGTTCTGCACTGTTCATCTAGATATGGAAATAAAATTTAAATACATCATGATGTTAACATTGATTTTGCAGTGGAAAGTTTTTAAATTACTTAAAATAAAGATTATTTATTATTTCATGTCATTTCATAAATGTCTACCTGCAGACATTTCCCCATACCACCAATTCCTATGAACATAGCGTTACCATGAATAAGTCCATTTGACCAAGAAAAGTCCCATTTTCACAAACTATCCCATATAATTGAGAATTTATCTGTGCCCTTCCCAGCCTTGAGCAGG
This sequence comes from Uromys caudimaculatus, assembly GCA_028551405.1. Lineage (NCBI taxonomy): Eukaryota > Metazoa > Chordata > Mammalia > Rodentia > Muridae > Uromys > Uromys caudimaculatus. The sequence continues at coordinate 5,716,530 of CM052702.1, forward strand.
CTGAATAGACCTTGAGTGCTTGCCACAATGGACCTTAATGACCTAGGTGAAGTCATCTGCCTTGTTTGCACATGAAGCTTCCTACAGGAACTTAGAATAGACTGCCCTCTGAGCTTGCTTTGCTACATAATCGAGCAGAAACAAAGGATGGATTTTGTGGTTTTATCTTTATAAGCTGGAGTTGCAGAATTAAACTTTGAGCCTTGATCAGAACCTTGTCTTGGCTTCACCCTTCTCTCACACCCCATCCTTTGCATTTCCAGCCCCCCTTTCAGGTAAACCCAGTTTTCCATGGCCACTGGATGACTACAATTATGTATCTCTCTACTTAAGAAATTGTTTCTAGTTAGAATGAAAAATCAAAGCACAACTAGACTTTAAGAAAATTACTATATTTTTAATATCCCTTTTAAAGAGGCACCACTTGCTCAGCAGTGGTGGCACATGGCCTTTAATACTAGCACTCCAGAGGCAGAGGCAAGTGGATCTCTGTGAGTTTGAGGCCACCCTTGTCTACAGAGTGAGTTCCAGAACAGCCTGGGATACATAGAGACATCCTGTCTCAAAAAACCTTAAGGGGGAATGTAGCACCAGAACTTTGATGGGCACATGGTAAGACACAGAAAGTGTCACATTTGTGAAGGAAAGCAGATGCCACTAGACAAAGAGATTCCCCAAACCTTCCCTACAGACCTGTCTCGAAAAATTGTAAGAAACTTTTCTGCTGTTCAGATATCAACAAATAGAATGTAACCAAGGTTAGGATGTCTTGTCATAACAAAATGAATCATAGTTGGAGAATGATAAACTGATATACACAGGGAATGGAAGAGGATTTACTATTAAAAGGATATACCCAAACCAGTTGTAGCAAGATAAAAGGAAATTTATATGTGTACTACTAAATGAGAGAAGTAAGTCCAATGGTCTCTAAAAGATACAATTCCAAATGTATGACATTATGTTAAAAATATAAAATCATGTAGACAGCAAAAATGAATGATCATTAAGAATTTAAGAAGAATATAAAAACAAGAAGAATATGAAAGGAAAATGTGCCTGGAAAGATACAGGAGACTAATAAGTAAAATTTATTATACTTTTGAACAAACTTATGCTATAGATTATAGAAATAATTGTTACCCAAAGTATAAACTATGGGTGATGGTGATGATGTGTCAATCAATGTAAATTCATCAATACATCATTGAGTAGAATGGTATTTATATGAAGAACACTATTCATCTGTAGATGTAGAATTGCATTAAAACATCTCTATACCACCTCAGTTTTATCATGAAATTAAACTGGTCTAAAAGCAGTCTTAAAAATAAAATACATTAACTCATTTGTTTATTTATAAAATATGGCAGGTAGTTCCTCAAGAGCCAGTGATATGGCCGTGAAGAAAACATGAAAAGTTTGCTGTCATTGAACTCAAATTGCATAGAAAAAGAGATAGGAGAAGAAATGGTACACAGTAAAATATACTGTGTTTTAATTCATGAGCCATGCCAAAGAAAAAATAAAACTAACTCAAGGAGGTCAAGTGTGCAACTGAATTTGAGAAAGCTTACAATTTTGGGTAGAGCTATTATCAAGTTGGACATCACAAATTTTCATGAAAAGGATGCAAGAATGAACTTAGAGTTTTATTAATAAGGGGCACTTTGAGGAGGCAAACAGTGTATAAGCATAAGGATGAATGGGTGCTCCTAGGGTTGTTGGAGTTGGAGTTTCTATTAGGGTCTTACTTGGGGCATAGGCTTTTGCTGCAGCTCGGATGGGTTGATGCATCCTTCCAATGCACTGGATAGTCTAGGTTGACTGCCATGAACCATGTGCACAGTTTTTCATCACCTAGGCCTAGAATGTGGAGTTTATCAACTTCCAATTCATGTTTTCATCTAGTCATATCTGTCTACTTGTCTCTCACATCACACTGCCAAAAGGGGTTGCAAAAAGACTTAGCATTAAATATGAGCATGACAGGAGTGAGGGAACCAGAGGAGTTTTGTTACTGTTTGAAAGAGTAGAGGATTCAAAAAGCATGCAAACATAGTTTGATTAATCTCTCTGAAGTTAAACAACCTTTCAGAATAAGAAAGAGAAAAAAAACCCTAGAGGATTCAACTGTGTAACATATGACAGTGGGTCTTATACAGGCTACAGTGCTTTCTATGGATTAGGGATGAATTTTAGAGCCTAAAAAAAATGACATGTTCTGAATTCACAACAGGATGGATGTACATCAAAATTAACTAAGAAGGAACCAGGTAGTGTTGTGGCTATAAACCACTTGCAGGACAGCAAATACCCCTCAGCACATTATTGTTTCATTATTTTCTCTTTTTGTAGATTTTAATATAATTATATTTCCTACATCTAACCCTTTCCCCATTCTAAACCCTCCCTTAACTTCTTGATCTTTCTGAAATTCATGACATTTTTTTCATTAATTGTTGTTCTATGCACCAATAAATTGTCACTGTATGAATGCCTACACATGAGATAAATAACAGAGCAACAGCAGAAATGCTAACGTGAGTGACAGAAAGCCCAGGAGGCCTCCACAGGTCTTGCCCAATCCAAGTTTGAGAAAGTGGTGTTGGTCTCATGAGTGTACTATAGAAACAGAAGAGTCACAGATAACTCTGAACATCCAGAGTCATGGATATCTCATTTATAGAATTAGAAATTTCAAAGAAGCATTCATTGCTCTTTAAAGGGGAACATGATCAGGTATAGGGGGGCGTGAGAAAAGCCCTGAGGGCCAGTGGAATGAATGGAAATATGTAACCTTTGGGTGTGGGAGATGCGGGGACCCTCTAGAAAGTACCAGAGACCTGAGAGTTGAGAGACTCTCACAACTCAAAGGAAGAGACCTTAGATGAAATGCCCAACAGTGGGGAAAGGGAACTCATAGAGTACACCTCAGGTAGAAAGACAGGACAGCAAATTGAGGGATGGGGTTACCATCTAACAGTCCAAAACTCTAACTAGAATTGTCCCTGTCAAAAAGAACTGCAGGGACAAAAATGGAGAAGAAACTAAGGGAAAGGCAGTCCAATGACTGGTCTAATTTGAGATGCATCTCCAGGGGAGGCTCCAAGTCCTGACACTATTACTGATGCTATGGTGTACTTATAGACAGGATCCTAGCATGGCTGTCCTCTGAGAGGCCTAACAAGCAGCTGACTGAGACAAATGCAGATACTTACACCCAACAATTGAACTGTAGTTTGGGACTCCTGTAGTTGTATTAGGGAAAGACTGGGAGAAACTGAGGAGGAGGATGACCCCATAGTAAGATCTGCAGTCTCAACTAAACTAGAACTTGAGATCTGAGCCACCAACCACGCAGCATACACTAGCTAGTCTAAGGACCCCAACACATATACAACAGAAGGCTGCCTGATCTGGACTCAGTGGAAGAAGACTTGAGGCCCCTGGGAGAGGGGAGGCCTGGTGGGCAGAGGGATATCCTCTTGGAGACAGGGGAGAGGAGGAATGGGATGAGGCACTGGGGGAGGGCAGACAGGGAGAAATGTATCAACTGGACTGTAAAAAAATTAAAGTAATAAATAACAAAAAAAGTTACATGTCAGTAGCTCATTCTGAAGTATATTGCAGTGTTACTGTGGATCAAAGGAGCTAAATATTTTATATATGCAGTTACTAGTCAGCCTAAAATAGATTCTACTACCTACCATAGTCACTTTAAATCAAGGTAGGAGATACAAAATACGTACTCAAGCACCTGATTCTAAAGTTTTAAGAAAGAAACTTTTGCTGTAGAAATGAGAGCTATGACTCGCCAACATTTAGATGATACTTAGGAATATGCTAAGATGACATCATCAAAGAATACTGAAAATAGCAATGAGATGAATGCCAAGGACAAAATCTGCAGTCCTCCAGAGTTTAGTAGCTGGACAAATTGGGAAAAAATAGCATGAAAGACTTAGCTGGTGTACTGTGAGAGCCAAGACGGGCTTCTCTTGGGAGCCATATGATTCAGGGTATGCAACAAAAGTAGAAGGAAGATTGAGTAGGAGAGAAAGGAGGAGAGGGAGACAGGGTGAGCGGGGGTGACGGCTTTGGAAGTTGCCTCATAATTTGTAGAAGTTTACAAATAAGAAATCAGAAAGGAGGCTAGATCTAGGGGAAATGGGTTGATTGGATGCTGGGATCCAGAGTAATTGTAGTCTGAAGGCAGAATTGCTTCTTTAGGAGAGCTTGGGGTTTTCCTAAAGTTTTCAATCAATGGATGAGACTTTCCTATGTGGTAGAGCTATTTAACTCAGTTTACTAGGTTTATATTTGTGTGTGTGTGTGGGGGGGGGGGGTGTTCTTCAGAAGACAACTCATAAAAGTTTTTTTTTTTATTGGATTTTCTAAATTTACATTTCAAATGTTTTCCCCTTTCCAGATCTCCCCTCTGGAACCCCCCTATCTCATTTCCTCTCCTCCTGCCTCTATGAGGGTGGCCCCCACACGCTCCCCACTCCTGTTTTCCCGCCCTGGCATTCCCCTATACTGGAGCATCAAACACTCAAGTCCAAGGGCCACTCTTCCCACTGATATCCAACAGGGCCATCCTCTGCCACATATGCGGCTGGTGCCATGGGTCCCTCCATGTGTACTCTTTGGTTGGTGGTCCAGTCCGTGGGACCTCTGGGAGGTCCGGCCTGTTGATACTGTTGCTCCCCCCCCCCATGGGGCTGCAGACCCCCTCTACTCCTTCAGTCCCTTCTCCAACTTTTCCATTGGGGACCCTGCTCTCAGTCCAATGGTATTTCCACCATATGAGTCTCAGAGATTGAAATCAGGTTGTCAGTCTATATGGCAAGTGTTTTTACCTGCTGAATCATTATGCAAGCTCCTGTCTACTGATTTAAATACTAGTATTTCTAAACACACCAATATTCTCATATAGGCATACAACTAACAAAATATCATAATATTTTGGTCTAGCTAAGTCAACACATAAAATTAACTATATTTACAAATGATTAAAGATTGAGAAAGATTAAAGGGGAAGTCAATACTATGAAATGCTAGGATAGATAAAATAAGATTGAGTAAGGGTTTAACTTTAAAATGACCACTTGCATTAGCAAAACAACATTTGTGTGGCTCACAGAGTGACTCATAGGTAGCATGGATGGCAGAGTCAAAGAGACATACAGACCCAGTCAGAGCAAAGTGTTCCTCAAGGGGTTTAAAAATGGCTAAATAGCATGAACGCTTGATTGAATGGCATGCTTGAGAGAGTTTTGGTTTATTTTTACTAAGAGAAATAAAATCTTTGCTGATTGGAATGATCTGGTCAGGAGAATAGAGAAATTAATATTTTGAATAGCTGAGAAAGAAGAAAGGATTACATTTTAGAATAAAAGTACTCAGGAGACTAGGATGGATGTTGGATATTGAGGACGCAGTAGAGAGGCACATGGGGATGATGTGTGTTGGTGGATTTAAAAAGCCCTCATATGATTCTGTCTCGGGAAATTGCACAGTGCTGTGCAGACTGTGCAGGTGCACATTCCCGAATGCAGAAGAACCGCCTATGAACTCAACTCTCTGTTATTTGCATTACATAATCCTTAAAAAGTCTATCTTTGACTTTATATTCTGTGAAGTTTGTTGAGGAAAAGAAACTTAAGATTGAGAGGAGATATGTAAGTCTGCAGTCTTCCTTGTCAGCACATCAGCACAGCCTTAGGGCCACATGTCAATACAAAATTCCAGCAGCAGCCCAGTCTGTGAGAGTTAGACAAAATTCGAAGACTATGCAAGGTCAGTGATATAGTAAAGGCCAGATTCTGTTACTGTAGAAGAAGTAATGTGCCAAAAACCAAACAGGATTTAATAAAGATTTAATAATCTTATCCTCCAACATATTTTCCTGTTGTCTTGGCCATCAAAAATCTCTGGAAATGACATAAAAATAAAAGAAGACTTCCCCTCCTTATCAGTAAACCACAGACAGTGTTTAGATTCTACTTGGAACTCCCCACCTCTAAGTGGCTATTCATAGCCTAGACCCATCATTTTCTTCTAGCCTATAGAGAAAATTTAATCCAGAAAATGGCTTCTTTGACAAGGGATCACATTCAAAGACTTTCTAGGTCTATATGACTCAGTTGGAATGCAGACATACCCTGGATTACAATAGCTTTTCCTGGAATACAGACACACCCTTAGTATTCACTTTAATCCCTAACAATGAAGGTAAGGTTAGTTGGTAGAAGAAAGCAGCCATGTTTGAAAGTCTGATTGAGGGACAGACAAAATGGCAAATCAGAGAAAGATTTGCCATAGTGAGTCAGATATAGGCTATACCCAACTCATATGAGAACAGCACATGAAAGAGAGGCTACTTTAGAGCAACAAGAGAGTAAAAAGTGGCAGCTTTACCAAGACAATTTTACAGAGACAGGTTGCAGAGAGAACAAGCGAGACACAGATGAACACAAAATTAACCAGAGAATGTTAAAGAGTCAGAAGATTAGAACACATTACCAAAGTTGGTATGACATTATACTTTGTCCTGCCTCTCTGCTGGTAGTGTCCAGGTGTGGCAGCCATGCCAGCAAAGGAGGCAGGGCAAAGTCCAAAATGGGGAATCCACAGTGGTTCCTGGTCTCCTCTCTGGGTACATGGGTACTGACAGCATATCACCAGGAGTCAGAAACAGGTTCTGAGGTCTACCTTTCCCTCTGGGCTTCTGCACACCCGACAGAGAGAGGAGTCAGAGTCTGGGACAAGTAGAATCTGATTTGACTGGGAATAATGGCCCTGAGTACCAGAAGAGCTGGAGGTGAGAAAGCCTTCCACAGGAATATTAGGCATAGCTCTTTAGGTAAAGGCCTTCTCTGCATCAATCCTTAATGAAGCAGATCTCTGAGATGATCTTTGCTTTTTTCATATTGCTTTATTTTATAGTGGATGTAAATGTATACACTTTATTCAAGGTGAGCCAGGACTGACATACATTTTCGGGTAATGAATGCCCAGGAAGGGAAGCTCATTGGCAGAAGATGGAAAGACTTCCTTATTCATGGATCAGTAAAATTAACATAGTGAAATGGACATCTTACCAAAACCAATTTACATATTCAATGTAATTACCATCAAAATTCCAACACAATTCTTTGCAAACCTTGACAGAGAAATTCTCAACTTCATATGGAAAAAAATAAAAACAGGATAGCTAAAATAATCTTTAAGAAAAGGCATATTTCTGAAGGTATCACTATCCCTGATTTCAAGCTGTACTACAGAGTAATAGTAATAAAAAATTCATGGGACTGATATACAGACAGGTTGTTCAATGGAATCAATCAAAGATCCTGAAATAAAACTACACATCTATGGACAATTGATTTTCTTTTTTATAAAGAAGACAAAATAATATAATGGGAAAAAAGAAAGCATCTTCAACAAGTGGTGCTGGTCTAACCTGATGTCTGCATTTAGAAGAATAAAAATAGATCCATATTTATCACCCTGCCCAAAACTCAAGTCCAAGTGGATCAAAGACCTCAAAATAAAGCCAGATGCACTAAACCTAATACAACAGAAGGGGGAAATAATCTTTAACTCATTGGTACAGAAGACAGCTTCCTGTGCAGAACACCAATGGCTTCTAAGATGAACAACTGATAAATGGGACCTCATCAAAATGACAAGCTACTGTAAGTCAAAGAACTCTGTCATTAGGCCAAATAGCAGCTGGCAGATTGGGAATGAATCTTTACCAACCCTGCATTTGACAAAGAGTTAATATCCAAAATTTATAAAGAAGGTAGATACCAACAACCCAAATAATACAACTTAAAATATGTGATGCAGAGTAAGCAGAAGATTATCAACAGTAGAATCTTGAGTGGCTGAGAAACAGTTAAGGAAATGTTCAAAGTCATCAGGAGTCATCATCTTACATGAATCAGAATAGCTAAGTTCAAAAACTCAGGTGATAGCACATGCTAGCGAGGATGTGGAGCAATAGGAACACTCCTCTATTTCTGATGGGAATGCAAACTTGTACAAACACTTTGGAAATCAACTTGGAGGTTTCTCAGAAAACTGGGAATAGTTCTATCTCCATGCCCAGGTTTACCACTCCTGGGCATATACCTAAAAAATACCCCACTTTACCACAGGGCTATTTTTTGATCAACTATGTTCATAGTAACTTTATTTATAATAGCCACAAACTGGAAACAATCTACATGTCACTCAACTGAAGAATGGATAAAGAAAATATGATACATACACATAATAGAATACTATTAAGTTATTAAAAAACAGAGACATCATGAATTTTGTAAGCAAAAGGATGGAACTTAACAATATCATCCTGAGTGAGGTAACCCAGACCCAAAAGACTCACGTGGTACATATTGACTTATAAGTGGATGCTAGCCATAAAATACAGCACTCTACAGACTCAAAGAAGCTAAACAAGAAGGAAGGCATAAGAGAGGATACTTGAATCTCACTTAGAAGGGGGGATTAAATAGTTAGAAGAGGCAGATGGAGGGAGGGAACTATGTGGGAGAGGAGATTTAGAAGGAAAAGGAGGTAGACTCCAGAGTCAGGTTTGCGGGGAGAGAGAGAGAGAGAGAGAGAGAGTAGATGACCAGGTGGCCATGAGAATGAATGTAAATCTGGGGCTGTTAGAGGAGGTGGGAGTAGGATGGCATCTGGAGAACATGCCTAAGACTTGGGATAGGGAAGGCTCCTATGAATCAATAGGGATGACCATAATTGTGACTAACAGCAGTCAAAATATGGAACCCGAAGATGTCACCTTGTGTAGTCAGGCAGAAACCCCAGTGGAGTGATAGGGATAACCTATCCACAAAACTTTCAACCTAAAATTTATCTTGCCTACAAGAAATGCAGGAACAGGGGTTGGAGCAGAGATTGAGGGCATGCCCAACCAATAACTGGTGCAACTAAAGACCCTCCATGGGCAAGCACCAATCCCTGCCACTATTAATGATACTCTGTTATGTTTGCAGTTAGGAGCCTAGCATGCCTTTCTTCTGAGAAATATCCCCATTAAAAAGACATAAACCAACAGAATAGTTGTGAAAATAGGATACATCCATCTGCTGCAACCAAGAAACAAACCTTAACACTAAGTATAGAATTCACCTCAGAGTATAGGGGTTTAAAAAGATAGTTCAAACAAATGGACCTAAGAATCAAGCTGACATATCCATTTGAATAACTGATAAAACAGGCTTTACACCAAAACTAATTAAATGAGATAGGAAAAGACACAACATGATTATCAAAAGAAATACCCACGAAGAGGATGTTGAGTTTCTAAATATTCATATACCAAATCCAAGGGTATTCAAATTTATAAAAGAAATACTACTACAGCTTAAAACACATATTGATCCTCACACATTGGTAGTGGGAGACTTCAATATCTGACTATTGCCAATAAACTGATCATCAGACAAAAACTAAATATAGAAATATTTTGGGCTTATGCTTTTACACTATGCTTTCCATTTCCCTAGGGGGCAGTTTAGTTTGATGTTGTTGTTGTTGTGGTGGTGGTGGTGGTGGTGGTGGTAGTGGTAGTGGTGATGTATGTGTTTGCTGTCTTGTGCTTTTTGTTTGGCTGTTTCATTGATTTTTTAAAAAAATTTGCCCATAATTTTTCTAAATATAGAGAAAGAAATTGTGTTAGATCAATAGTAAGGTGTGAGGATTTGGAAGGGAAAAGAGGGATGGAGAAACCAGGATCAAATAACACTGCTTAAGAAATACTTTCAGATCACAGATCATATCTATACCCACAGCTCCAGCAGAAGCACCCTGATCCAACAGCAGCCACTGTGTCACCCAGAACTGCACATAAATCCCCTGTCTATAGACTACAAACACTACCTCTGTACCCTAGCGGCCTAGCATAACCTTTTTCCCCTCTCACCACATTTACGTCAGCAACTCCAGCAGAAGCCTCCTGTTCTATCAGAGGCCAAAATTGCATCATCACCCTAAGTAAATCCCAACCACAGAGATTTCTAACACTGTCTCAGTCCCTACCAACCTATGCCCAACCATCCTCTCTCTGTGTCACTATATTCTGACCCACAGCACACTGATGTAACCCCAGGCATTCTATTAAACCACCATGAATTAGAACAACTAAGATAAAAGAAAGCGTACAAGTTCATGGAGAGTGAACAACTCTCTATTGAATGATTGATGGTCAAGGCAGAAAGAAAGAACAAAATTAAAGATTTTGTACAGGGGTGGAGACCTCTGCCTGGGCCACCAGGAGTCTATAGCCAATGAGCACCAGAGAAAACTACCCTCCCTGGAGCTTGGAAAAGCTGTGAGTGGGGTTAAGGGGAGCAACACCTCTCACCCAGACCAGCCGGGATCCGCCAGGATCCAGGGCCTGAGAACCCAGGGCCGAAAACCTCTGAACCTTCCGGTTTCCATCTGTGGGTGGAGGCCTCTGCCTGGGTCACCAGGAGTCTATAGTCAATGAACGCCAGAGAAAGCTACCCTCCCAGGAGCTTGGAAAAGCCTTGAGTGGAGTTAAGGGGAGCAACACTTCTCACCCAGACCTGCCAGGATCCAGCAAGATCCAGGGCCTGAGAACCAGGGGCCAGGAAACCTCTGAACCTTCCAGTTTCATCTGTGGGTGAAAACCTCTGCCTGGGCCACCAGGGGTCTGTGCCTGGGGACCTCAGACTGGGCTACAAGGCTCCAGGAGAGAGCAGGTATCCCAGGAGTGCTGACAAACCTTGGAGCACAGGCAAAACCACCACTTCTGTTCAAACTCACTGGATCAAGAGGGACCCTTGCAGAGCCATCAGGGCATAGGAACCAAGGGAAAGCTGGGGACAAAATCTTTCTGATTTCTTTCTGCACCCCAGAGTAGACTCTGTGCCACAACTCTCCAAACCCAAACACCTCTCAGAGAGAGCTGGTCTTCAAGAAGTATTGACACAGGGCCTGCAGGAGGGGTAAGTCACAACGAGACAGAGTAAGATCACCTAAAATCAGAGTTAACAAGATGGCAAAAGGCAAGGGTAAGAATATGAAGAACAGAAACCAAGAGTACTCAGCACCATCAGAACCCAGCTCTCCCGCCACAGCAAGCCCTGGATACGCCAACACACAAGAAAAACAAGACTCAGATTTAAAATCATTTCTCATGAGGATGATAGAAGACGTGAAGAAAGAAATGAATAACACCCTTAAAGAAATACAAGAGAACAGAGATAAACAAGTAGAAGCCTCTCAAGAATCCAAAAATCCATTAAAGAATTACAGGAAAACACAACCATTCAGGCAGAATTTCAAGAAAACACAATCAAACAGACAAAGGAAATACACAAAACCATCCAGGAGCTAAAAATAGAAATAGAAACAATAATGACATCACAAAGGGAGACAATCCTGGAGTTAGAAAACCTAGGAAAGAGATCAGGAACCATTGATGTAAGCATAACCAACAGAATACAAGAAATAGGAGAATCTCAGGAGCAGAAGATACCATAGATAACATCTACACAACAGTAAAAGAAAATGCAAAATGCAAAAAGCTTCTAACCCAAAACATCCATGAAATCCAGGACACAATGAGAAGACAGAACCTAAGGATAATAGGTATAGAAGAGAGTGAAGATTCCCAACTTAAAGGACCAGCAAATATCTTCAACAAAATTATAGAGGAAAACTTCCCTAACCTAAACAAAGAGATGAACATAAATATACAAGAAGCTTACAGAACTCCAAACAGATTGGACCAAAAAAGAAATTCGTCCCATCACATTATAGTGAAAACACCAAATACACAAAACAAAGAAAGAATATTAAAAGCAGTAAAGGAAAAAGGTCAAGTAACATATAAAGGCAGACCAATCAGAATTACACCTGAGTTCTTACCAGAGACTATGAAAGCTAGAAGATCCTGGGCAGAACTCATACAGACCCTAAGAGAACACAACTGCCAACGCAGGCTGCTATACCCAGCAAAACTCTCAATTACCATAGATGGTGAAACCAAAGTATTCCATGACAAAACCAAATTTACACAATACGTTTCCACAAACCCTGCCCTACAAAGGATATTAAATGGTAACGTCAACTCAACAAGGGAAACCACACTCTAGAAAACACAAGAAAGTAATCTTTAAACAAACTGAAAAGAAGATAGCCACACAAACCTAAAAGTAACATCGAAAGTAACAGGAACCAACAGTCACTATTCCTTAATATCTCTTAACATCAACGGACTCAATTCCCCAATAAAAAGACATAGACTGACAAACTGGATTCATAAACAGGACCCAGCATTTGCTGCATTCAGGAAACACACCTCCGGGATAAAGACAAACACTACCTCAGAGTAAAGGGCTAGAAAACAAGTTTCCAGGCAAATGGTCCAAAAAACAGGCAGGAGTAGCCATTCTACTATCGGACAAAATCGACTTTCAACCAGAAGTCATAAAAAATGATATGGAAGAACACTTCATCCTCATCAAAGGAATAATCTACCAAGAAGAACTCTCAATTCTGAGCATCTATGCTCCAAATGCAAGAGCACACACATTCATAAAAGAAACTTTACTGAATCTCAAAGCACGCATTGCACCTCACACAATAATAGTGGGAGATTTCAACACTCCACTCTCATCAATGTACAGATCTTGGAATCACAAGCTAAACAGACACAGTGAAACTAACAGAGGTTATGAACCAAATGGATTTAACAGATATCTATAGAACATTTCATCCTAAATCAAAAGAATATACCTCATGGTACCTTCTTCAAAATTGATCATATAATTGATCACTTCTTCTCAGCACCTCATGGTATCTTCTCCAAAATTGACCATATAATCGGTCACAAAACAAATCTCAACAGATATAAGAAGACTGAAATAATCCCATGCCTCCTATCAGTTCACTACAGTTTAAGGCTCATCTTCAATGGCAACAATAATAACAGAAAGCCCACTTACACATGGAAGCTGAACAACGCTTTACTCAGTGATAACTTGGTCAAGGAAGAAATAAAGAAAGAAAATAGGAAAGTTCTAGAATTTAATGAAAATGAAAGTACAACATACCCAAACTTATGGGACACATTGAAAGCAGTGTTAAGAGGAAAACTCATAGCTTTGAGTGCCTCCAAAAAGAAACTGTAGAGAGCATACACTAGCAGCTTAACAACATACCTGAAAGCTCTAGAATAAAAAGAAGCTAATAAACCCAAGAGTAGTAGAAGGCAGGAAATAATCAAACTCAGGACTGAAATCAACCAAGTAGAAACAAAAAGAACTACACAAAGAATCAAAAAAAAACCAGGAGTTGGTTCTTTGAGAAAATCAGCAAGATACATAAACCCTTAGCCAGACTAACCAGAGGGCACAGAGATAGTATGCAAATTAACAAAATCAGAAATTAAATGGGAGATATAACAACAGAATCTGAGGAAATTCATAACACCATCAGATCCTACTGCAAAAGCCTATACTCAACAAAATTCAAAAATCTGGATGAAATGGACAATTTTTTAGACATACCAAATACCAAAATTAAGTCAGGATCAGATAAACCATCTAAACAGTTCCATAAAGCCTAAAGAAATAGAAGCAGTCATTAAAAGTCTAACAACCAAAAAAAAAAGGCCAGGACCAGATGGCTTTAGTGCAGAGTTCTATTGGACCTTCAAAGAAGACCTAATACTAATACTCTTCAAACTATTCCACAAAGTAGAAACAGAAGGAACACTACCCAATTCCTTCTATGGGACCACAATCACACGGATACCAACACCTCACAAAGACCCAACAAAGAAAGAAAACTTCAAACCAATTTCCCTTATGAATATCGATGCAAAAATACTCAATAAAATTCTCACAAACCAAATCCAAGAACACATCAAAACGATCATTCATCATGATCAAGTAGGCTTCATCCCAGGGATGCAGGGATGGTTCAATACCCAGAAATATATCAATGTAATTCACTACATAAACAAACTCAAAGAAAAAAACCACATGGTCATTTCCTTAGATGCTGAAAAAGCATTTGACAAAATTCAACATCCCTTCATGATAAAAGTCTTGGAAATATCAGGAATTCAAGGCCCATACCTAAACATAGTAAAAGCAATATACAGCAAACCAGTAGCCAACATCAAACTAAATAGGGAGAAACTTGAAGCATTCCTACTAAAATCAGGGACTAGACAAGGATGTTCACTGTCTCCCTATCTATTCAATATAGTAAACTGAAGTTCTAGCTAGAGCAATTAGACAACAAAAGGAGGTCAAAGGGATACAAATTGAAAAGGAAGAAATCAAAATATCACTATTTGCAGATGGTATGATCTTATACTTAAGTGACCTGAAAAACTCCACCAGAGAACTGCTACAGCTGATAAACAACTTCAGCAAAGTGGCCGGATACAAAATTAGCTCAAACCAATCAGTAGCCTTCCTATACTCTAAGGAAAAACAAGTTTAGAAAGACATTAGGGAAATGACACCCTTCACAATAGTGACAAACAATATAAAGTATCTTGGTGTGACTCTAACCAAACAAGTGAAAGATTTGTATGACAAGAACTTCAAGTCTCTGAAGAAAGAAACCAAAGAAGACCTCAGAAGATTGAAAGACTTCCCATGCTCATGGATTGGGAGGATTTATATAGTAAAAATCACCATGTATCCGAAAGCAATCTACAGATTCAATGCAATCCCCATCAAAATTCCAACTCAATTCTTCATAAACTTAGAAAGAGCAAATTCATTTGGAATAACAAAAAACCCAGGATAGCAAAAACTATTCTCAACAATAAAAGAACTTCTGGAGGAATCAACACCCCTGATCTCAAGCTGTCCTACAGAGCAGTAGTGATAAAAACTGCATGGTATTGGTACAGTGACAGGCAGGTAGATTAATGGAATAGAATTGAAGATCCAGAAACTAACCCACACAGCTACGGTCACTTGATCTTTGACAAAGGAGCTAAGACCATCCAGTGGAAAAAAGACAGCATTTTCAACAAATTGTGCTGGCTCAACTGGCAGTCAACATGCAAGTTGATCCATTCCTATCTCCCTGTACAAAGCTCAAGTCCACGTTGATCCACATAAAGCCAGATACACTAAATCTAATAGAAAAGAAAGTAGGGAAAAGTCTCAAACACATGCGCACAGGGGAAACGTTCCTGAACAAAACACCAATGGCTTATGCTCTAAGATCAAGAATCAACAAATGGGACCTCATGAAATTGCAAATGTAAGGCAAAGGACACTGTCAATTGGACAAAATGGCAACCAACAGATTGGGAAAAGATCTTAACCAATCCTATGTCTGATAGAGAGCTAATACCCAATACATATAAAGAACTCCTGCCTCTCAGGAGTTCTTTTCACTAGGTTTTTGGTTTTCATCTGCTCTCTGAATTCTAGTGGACCTTGATGATTTGGGCACTCTGCTGGCACATTATGTAGTCACTTAAAATGAGTGGAATGATGAGCTCACCAGTTGGCCTAAAGGATGCATGCAAATCTACTAATTATCGTTTCATGTCCAGGGACTGGATGCAATGCCATGGAGAAGGATGTTGCCATGCATACAGAAAACCAAGACTTGTAATGGAACCTGGAGCAGCTTTGTTAACTCAGGCTGTAGAATAGCATGCTATCCTTGAATTGCATGGGCCTTTCTAGAAAGGGTGGCTAATCTTGCTTGTCAAACTTGACACACTTGAGAAGAAGAAAACTCATTTGACAAATTGCCTCCATCAAAATTGTCTGTGGGCATGTCTATGGGGTACTTTCTTGATTGCTAATTGGTATAGAATGCCAAGCCATTGTGGGCAGTGCCAGCCCTGATCATGTGGGTTTGGGACTGGCTAATAAGAGTAGTTGTTAGCAAGTTACTAAGCAGTATTTCTCCATGGTTACTGCTTGAAGCTCCTACCTTGACTTTCCTGCCTTGGCTTCACACTTGTGATGAACTATAATTTGTAAACTGAAATAAACCTTGTCCTCCCCGACTTTTGTTTAGTCGTGGTGTTTGTCATGGCAACAGAAAGCAAACTAGGACAGGAACCCTTCAGATCATCAATGAGACACATGGATAAGGGAGTGAGAAAAGCTTGTGAAGTAGCTTCTTGTGTCTGTATTGACCATTTTCAGTGATAACTGGAGAGATGAATAGCCTTTGGATTGGAAAACCTCCAGCATTACTACACAGAGGCCTACTTGACACTTTAAATTATGTCTTGGGAAATGCTAGCCCTTGTGACAAACTTCTTACTGGAGTTGGATAGATTAGTCCCTGATACTGTGGTGGAACCCTTCATTTTCTCATCATATTTCCTCGGGTTCGCAACCACAATTCCCAACAAGGTAGTCACACTGACCAGTAGAAACCACCTGGTCAAAGGTGATCAGGGTCACCTACCATACTGTCTATTTAGTAATAATCACAGCAAAGTCTTTAAGATGAAATTAGTGGGTCTACCACAGTGGTGATTTTCTCAGTACAGCTACCTTCTGAGATACTGATACAGGCATTACACTTCATGTAGCTTAACTGACTCTCCTTTCTGGTAATTGTAGCAACTTCCTTTTTATCAGTTCTTAAAATCTATTTGAAACATTAAATAAGATAGAAGTAGGAAAAACTCTCTTATGAAGTCCTCTATGAAAGGAAATTGTGAAGTACCTGATTAGACAGAAACCATTCCATCTCCAAGGGAGAATACACAGTACAACTGTGACTTCATAGAATGAATTGTGTAGTGTTCCTTCTGTTTCTATTCTGTGGAATAGTTTGAAGAGTATTGATATTAGGTCTCCTTTGAAGGTCTGATAGAATTCTGCACTAAACCTATCTGGTCTTGGGCTTTTTTTGGTTGGGAGACTTTTAATGACTGCTTCTATTTCTTTAGGGGTTATGGGACTGTGTAGAAGGTTTATCTGATCCTGATTTAACTTAGGTGTTTTGTATCTGTCCATTTCATCCAAATTTTCCAGTTTTGTTGAATATAGGCTTTTGTAGTAGGATCTAATGATGTGTTTTAATTTCCTCAGTTTCTGTTGTTATATCTCACCTTTCGTTTCTGATTTTGTTAATTTGGATACTGTATTTGCACTCTCAGGTTAGTTTGGTTAAGGATTTATCTATCTTTTTGATTTTCTCAAAGAACCAGCTCCTGGTTTTGTTGATTCTTTGTGTAGTTCTTTTTTTTTTTTTTTTTTTTTTTTTTAACTTGGTTTATTTCAGCCCTGAGTTTGACTCTTTCCTGCCATCTACTCCTCTTCCTTGTATTTGCTTCTTTTTGTTCTGGACCTTTCAGGTATGCTGTTAAGCTGCTAATGTATGCTCTCTCCAGTTTCTTTTTGGATGCACTTAGAGCTATGAGTTTTCCTCTTAGCATTGCTTTCATTGTGCCCCATAAGTTTGGGTATGTTGTACCTTCATTTTCATTAAATTCTAAAGTTTTTAATTTCTTTATTTATTTCTTCCTTAACCAAGTTATCATTGGGGAGGGCATTGTTCAGCTTCCATGTGTATGTGAGATTTCTGATCTTTTTGTTGCTATTGAAGACCAACCTTAGATCATGGTGATCTGATAGTATGCATGGGATTATTTCAATCTTCTTGTACTTGTTGAGGCCTCTTTTTTGAATGATTATATGCTCATCTGCCCAGGACCTTCTAGCTTTCATAGGCTCTGGTGGGAAGTCTAGTGTAATTCTAATAGGTTTGCCTTTATATGTTATTTGAACTTTTTCTCTTACTGCTTTTAATATTCTTTCTTTTTTTTAGTGCACTTAGTGTTTCAATTTTTATGTGATAGGAGGAATTTCTTTTTTGGTCCAATCTATTTGGAGTTCTGTAGGCTTCTATGTTTATAGGCATCTCTTTCTTTAGGTTAGGGAAGTTTTCTTCTATACTTTTTGAAGATATTTACTGGCCCTTTAAGTTGGGAATCTTCACTCTCTTCTATACCTGTTATCTTTATGTTTGGTTATTTCATTGTGTCCTGGATTTCCTGGATGTTTTGCATTACAACTTTTTTGCATTTTGCATTTTCTTTGACTGTTGTGTCAATGTTTTCTATGATATCTTCTGTACCTGAGATTCTCTCTTCTATCACTTGAATTCTATTGGTGATGTTTGCATCTATGACTCCTGATCCTATTGTGATTTCTTTATTGTTTCTATTTCCATTTTTAGATCTTGGATGTTTTTGTTTAATTCCTTCACCTATTTGGTTGTATTTTCTTATAATTCTTTAAGGGATTTTTGTGTTTCCTATTTAAGGGCTTCTACCTCTTTACTTGTGTTCTCCTGCAATTCTCTAAAGGAGTTATTTATGTCCTTTTTAAAGTCCTCTATCATCATCATCAGATGTGATTTTAAATCAGAGTCTTGTTCTTCTAGTGTGTTGGGGTAACCAGGGCTTGCAATGGTGAGAGAACTAGGTTCTGATGATGCCAAGTAACCTTTGTTTCTGTTGCTTATGTTCTTGCCCTTGCCTCTTGCCATCTAGTGGTAGCTGGTCTTACTTTCTCTGACTGTGGTTTGTCTCTCCTGTAAGCCTGTGTATCAGTAATCCTGGGAGACCAGTTCTTTCTGGGAGGAATTTGAGTATGGAGAGCTGTAGCACAGGGTCAGCTCTGGAATGCAGACAGAAACCAGAAGGATCCTGTCCCTGGCTGTTCCTTGGTTCCTGTGTCTTGATGCCTCTGGGTAGGTCCCACTTGGGCCAGGAATTTGAGCACAAGTGGTGGTCTTACTTGTGCTCCCAGATGTTTAGGCACTCCTGGGAGACCAGCTCTCTCCAGGCAGTATTTGGGTATGGAGTATTGTGGCACAGGATCAACTCCTGGCACAGACGGAAACCGGAAGTATCTTGTCCCAGGCTGCTCCTTACTTCCTGTGTCCTGAGGACTCTGTACGGGTCTCTTGGAGAAGTGGTGGTCTTAACTATGCTGACAGGCATGTCTGCACCCCTGGAAGACCAGCTCTCTTCCTACACTTTTTGGGTAAGGAGTGTGTAGCACAGGATCAGCTCTGGGCATTTTGGCACAGGATAAGCTCTGGACACAGACAGAAACTGGAAGCACCAAATACTTTTGAAAAAAATCCTACACTACTTCATGATAAAAGTAATGGAGAGATTAGGAACACAAGGTATATACTTGAACATATAAAAGCAGTTCACAGAAAGGGCATAGCTAACATCACTTTAAACTGAGAGAGTTTCAAAGCAATTCCACTAAAATCAGAAACAAGAAAAGGTTGTCCATCCCTATCTAAAACAGTACATTCAGTCTTAGCAAAAGAATTAAGATAATTGAAGGAGATCAAGGGGATACAACTTGGAAAGAAAGAAGCCAATGTCTTTATTTGCACATGATGTGATATTATGCAAAAGTAACCCCTACAAGTGTACATAAGTGGTTACTACAGGTCTGTCAAAAAAATTCCTACAGCTTAGTAAAGTGACTAGATATAATATTAACTCAAAATCTCAGAGGCCTTCCTATACACAAATGACAAATTGGCTAAAATAGAAGCCAGGGAAATAAAAACCTACACAATACCCACAAATAATATAAGATGTCTTGGGGTATCTTTAACCAAGCAAGAATTGTTCAACACAAATTTCAAGTTTTTGAGGATGAAAATTGAAGATATCAGAAGATAGAAAGATCTCACATGCACATGGATCAGTAGGATAAAGAGTGTAAAAGCTCTCTAAAATTTCTATGCAATCCCCAAATCCAACACAATTTTTATAGATAAGGAAAGGACAATACTCAGTGTCATATGTAAAAAAAACAGAAGCCAATACAATCCTGTACAACAAAAGAACTTCCAGTGGTATCTCTCCTCCTGGTTTCAAGCTGTACAGCAAAACAATAGTAACATAAGGTACATGGCATTGGCATAAAAATAAAGATATATTAATCAATGAAATAGAATTGAAGGACCAGAAATATGTCCACACACCTATGGACAGCGATAAAAAAAAGGAGAGAAGCCAGAAATACACAGTGGAGGAAAGAAACCATCTTCAACCAGGGGTGCTGGTTTAACTGGATATCAGCATGCAGAAGAACGTAAATAGATCCATATCTATCACATTCTACAAAACTCAAGTCCAAGTGAATCAAAGACCCCAACTAAGAACCAGGTACATTGAATTTAATAGAAGAGAAAGTGGGGAATGTCCTTGAACAGGAGACAACTTCCTGAACAAAATGACAGTAGCACAGGAAATTAGGTCAACAATTAACACATGGGACCTTATTAACCTGAGGAGCTTCTGTAAGGCAAAGAACACTTTCAATAGGGCAGAAAGGCAGCCTACTGAATGGGAAAAGATTTTCATCAACTTCATATCTAACTAATTGGATGGCTAATTTAAATATATAGATATAGATATAGAGATATAGATAGATATAGATAGAGATAGAGATAGAGATAGATTAGATAGAGATAGAGATAGAGATAGATTAGAGATAGAGATAGAGATAGATAGAGATAGAGATAGAGATAGAGATAGAGATAGAGATAGAGATAGAGATAGATATTTCCTCAAGAAACTCAATACCAACAAACTGAATAAACCAACTAAAAATAAGATATGGATCTGAACAGAGAATTCTCAACAGAGGAATCTCAAATGGCTGAGAAGCATTTAAAGAAATGTTCAACATCCTCAGGTGTCAGGGAAATGCAAATCAAATCTACTATGAAATTTCATCTTACACTTGTCAAGATGACTAAGATCAAAAACACGAGCCACTGGTCATGCTGGTGAGGATGCAGAGCAAGAACACTCCTCTATTGCTGGCAGTGAAAATTTGTCGAGTCACCATTCAAATTAGCATGGCGGCGCCTCAGAAAATTGAAAATTGATCTACCTCAAAACCAGCTAGACAATTCTTGGGCATTAACCTACAGGATGCTCCATCCTACCACAGGGACACTTGCTCATCTATGTTCATAGCAGTTGCATTCATAATATTCAGAAACTGGAAATAACCTAGAAATCCCTCAACCAAAGAAGGAATAAAGAAAATGTGTTATGTTTATACATTGTAGCATTACTCCACTATTAAAAGCAATAACATCAATGACATTTGCAGGCAAATGGATGGAACTAGTAAAAATCACCCTGAATTAGGTAACCTACACTGAGAAATAAAAACATAGTACACACTTACTTAAAGTAGATATTAGCTGTTAATAAAGGATAATCATGCTACATTCCAAAGACCCAGAGAGCCTAAGTAACAAGGAGTGATCAAGGGACATGTGGGAGGGGCACATGAATCTTCCTGGGAAGGGGAAGTAGAACAGATGCTGAAGATGGACCAGGGTCATGTGTGATTGGGCACAGGAGGGATCAGGCAGGTAAGGGAGGAGAATGAAGGGAGAGGGTACTAGAAGAAATGTCTGGAATTAGGGGGCAGTTAGGGAGTGATGCAGAAGCCCAGTACTGTAGAAACTCCCTGACATCTATGAAAAGGAACCTAATAAAGTCTCCTAGTAATGGGAGATTTGGATCCTGACCTGGCTATCTTCTATAGATCATACTGGGGCATCAACAAAGCCACAAAACATGTGACCAACAGTAAGACTTATAATACCTACAAGGTATACTGGGTTATTGATGGCATAGACCTTGTGGAAATGGCCAAAAAATGAGTGGCCCTGTTTGAGGTCCACATCATGTAAGGGAGTCCATGCCTGACACTCCCTGTTTAGAGGAACAGGACAGTACAGACATCCAAGATAGAATCAAACATGACTGACACAAAAAAAACTTAAGAAAAAAACTTAATTATATTCTGCTAAACTTATAGATTGGTAACTACCTAGTTGCCATCACAGAGGCTTCATCCAGCAATTGATGAAAGCAAATGCACAAACCCACAGCCAAAGACAAAGTGAAGTCAAGAAAACCCTGAATAAAAGGATAAGGAAGAATTACAGGACCCAGTGGAATCAAGAACACCATGAGAACATGGCCCACAGAATCAACTAAGCAGGACTCATAGAGAGTCACAGAGCCTGAAGTGACATGGATGATATATGAGTTTGAGCTAGTTCCTCTACAAATATATTCTAGTCATGGAGCTCATTCTTGTGGGAATCGCAACAGTGAGATGAAGATTATCTTGGACACTTTTGCCTGAACTTGAGATCCTTTTCCTCCTATTGGGTTGCATCGTCCAGCCTTGATATGTTGCTATGACAGTCTTATTGCAACTTGTTATATCAGGTTTGGTTGATATCCCTAGGAGGCATGATATTTGTTTTTTTTTTTTTTGTGGTTGTTGCTGTTGTTGTTGTTGCTTTTGTTGTTTTCTTTTTGTTTTTTGAAGGTAGAAGAAAAATAAAGGAGTGAATCTGCTGGGGAGGGGAGGTAGGAGGGAACAACTGGGACTAATTGAAGGAAGGGAAACAATTGTGGTCAGTATGAATTGGAGAATGATAATAATAAAAAGAATTAAAACATATCTTTAGTTACAAATAGAATACGTACTAATCAGGAAGTGACAAAATTACATTTGAGTTTATTTTATGTAGTAATTCTACCACTCTAGGGGGAAATTTGCTAAACAGAACTGCAATAGCTCATGCTCTAAGATAAAGAATTGATAAATCAGGCCTCATGAAACTGGAAAGCTTCTGTAAGGCAAAAGACATAGTCAATAGGACAAATCAGCAACCTACAGACTGGGAAAAATTTCATTAACCTCACATCTGATAGAGGGCTGATATCCAAAATATATAAAGAACTCAAGAAGCTAAACTCCCCAAAACCAAACAACCCAATCAAAAAATGGAGTATATAACTAGACAGAATTCACAACCAGAGGAATCTTGAATGGCTGAGAAGCACTTAAAGAAATGTTCAAAGGCCTTAGTGATCAGGGAAATGCAAATCAAAACAACACTGAGATTCCACCTTACACCAATCAGAATGGCTAAGATCAAAACCTCAGGTGACAGCACATGTTACAGAGGATGTGGAGAAAGAGAAACACTCCTCCATTGCTGTGTGATTGCAAACTGGTACAGCCACTCTGGAAATCAATCTGGAGATTCCTCAGAAAAATTGGAAATAGATCTACCTGAAGATCCACCTATACCACTCTTGGACATATACCCAAAAGCTGCCCTACCATGCCACAGTGGCACATGTCCCTCTTTGAGTGTAGTCACCTTGTTGGTGATAGCCACAACCTGGAAACAACCCAGATGTCCCACAGTGGAAGAATGGATACAGAAAATGTGTTTCGTTTACACAACGGAATACTACTCATCTATTAAGAATGAGAACATCCTGAGTTTTGCAGGCAAATGGATGAAACTAGAAAATATCCTGAGTGAGGTAACTCAGACCCAAAAGGACCTGCATAGTATATACTCACTAATAAGGGGATATTAGCCAAAAAGTGTACAGAATACGTAGGATACAATCCACAGAACCCAAAAACATCAAAAAAAGCAAAGGGCCTGAGGAGGATGTCTCAGTCCCACTTGGGAGGTAGAAGAAAGCAATCACAGGACCGACCTGGGTGGCAAAGGGGGCAGGCAGGGGAAGAGGGGAAGATGATCAGTTATTGGGTGGGGGGAACAGAACTGAAACTCTTAGGGCTAGCAGAAAGAATGGAGACAGGCTACTCGGGAGGTAGGAAGTGGGGAAGATCCTCCAGAATGTACCAGAGATCTAGGAGGTGGGAGACTCTCAGGAATCAAAGGGAGGGACCTTAGATGAAATGCCCTACAGTGGGGAGAGAGAACTTATAGAGGCCAACTTCAGCAGAAATATGGGGCAGCAAATGAGGGATGGGGTTGCCATCATACAGTCAAAAACTCTGACCCATAATCATTCCTATGTGAAAGAACTGCAGGGACAAAAAGTAAGAAGATCCCAAGGAAAAGGAAGCCCATCAACTGGCCCAAAGTGGAATCCAGCTCAAGGGGAGCCTCCAAGGTCTGACACTATTACTGAAGCTATGTTGTGCTCATAATAAGGAGCTGTCCTTCGAAAGACGCAACAAGCAGTTGAAAGAGTCAGATGCAGACATTTACATACAACCAATGGACAGAAACTTCTGACCTCTGTGGTTGTATTAGGGAAAAGCTGGAAGAAACTGAGGAGAAGAGCAACCCTGTAGGAGGACCAGCGTCTCTATCCAACCTGGACCCCTGAGAACTCTCAGACACTGGGCCACCAACCAGGCAGCATATACTAGCTGACATGAGGCCCCCAACACATATACAGCAGAGGACTTCCGTGTCTGGACTCAGTCAGAGAAGATTTACCTAACCCTCAAGAGACTGGAGGCCCTAGGGAGTGGGGAGGTCTGGTGGGTGTATGATGGGGGCAGTGGGGCATCCTCGAGAAGGGGGTAGAGGTATTGGATGGGGAACAGTCAGAGGGTAGAGTGGGAGTGGGACAGAATCTGGAGTGTAAAAAAAGATTAAATAAAAATTTAAAAAAAGAACAAAACATAAATATACTCATGCACTCTAAAATATAAAATGTGTAATGGTAGTCATTATACACATATTTTAATTTCTTGTGTTTGTGCGGAAGACTATAATCTTAACATTTAAAAAAAGTTGTACAATCCACATTAACAAGTGATATTTAAATCTTCTGTTTACATATTTCAGTACTAAGTACTAATGTAAAAAGTATATGTTATTTTGAGGTAGAATGTAGAAAGAAAAGCTCGTGGCTTGTGCAGTTTCTTTTTGCCTCATGACCCACAAATCATTTTGTCAACCTTGAAACAGTAAGGAAATAACCAACTGAAAGTAAGCATTCGGCATATTTTCAGTGTAAGGGAAGAATTGTTAAACAGTCCTCAAGCTAAGCGAGAGTACAAATATGAGTAGCAAAATAAAATATGAGTACTGGGCACCATTGAAAAACTAATCATACTATAAAGACTGGCCAGTCAGCATGAATGTATACTCATTCCAAACATAGTCATTTGTGAGGCAGTAGGCAGAAGGCGAAATAGCTGACTATACAAGAAATGGAGTATAAAGTAATTATAATAGATGTAGTCATTTATTTTTAGTAGGAAGGAAGTATTTAAGTGATCAAATGAACATCCAGAAGTCATCGAAATAAGCATATCTTTATTTGGGTTGTGGGGATTTCTACTAAATGAATTGAAACAAAGAGGGAGTAGGAGGTAGACTTTGAATTTGGCGGAGTTGGGAGGGGGGAGATTTTGGCAGTCACAAAAATATGGTAAGCATGAGGGTATAATCATGAAAACATAAGGTTGAGGTTGAGAGAGGTGATTTGGCTTAATATTGGATTATTCAGAGTGAAGTACTGAGAATTACGTTACAAGTGATGATGGAGAGAGTGATAGTGTGCCCAGGACCAATGCAGAGATGTCTAAGATTCCTGCAGTAAGTGGAAGTGGGGATAAACAAGTGGTGTGAGGACATGAAATTCAAACAAGAGTAGAAAACTCTCTGAGAACAATAAAGTTCAAAGAGTCAACAGATAAAACTCTACAACATCTTGTCTCCTAAGAGGCAGGTAGTTAAAAACTACCAATTTCAGCTCTGGTTACAGCATGCAAATCTAAAGAATCTAGATGAATTGATGTACTGAGAGGTAAATCTGATTTGAGAAGCTTTCACTTCATATAGCAATGAAACAGAAAACACTGAGTGTCAGAGCATAGTCGCTCCTATAAAACCCCTGCTGACAAACATGCTAATCTTAAGAAGAATAGGAAAGGTCAACAGAATTCCAGAGCTTCTGAGGCCACTAATGTTGAGAGTTATCAGTAAGTAGCATTTATTGATTGCTGTTACTTTGTTGTTATAGAGTAGATTCCCCCAACTCCAACCCCACATTTTAATTTACCAGTCTGAGGTTATTTATTCCTTGTATTTGCTTGAGTGTGTTTAACCTCTGCAGATTGAAATTTTTCTTTTGCAACCATCCATAAAGCTGGATTTGTGGGTTGCTACAGTTTAATTTAGTTTTATCATGATGTAGTCTTCATTTTTTCAGTTATTTCATAGTTACCTGGGTTGGCAACTGTGATCTCTTAGACTTCGTAGAACTTCCATTCAGGCTTTTAGATTCTCCATTGAGAAGTCAGGTGTTATTCTAATAGATGTGTGCTTATATGTGACTTGGTCTTTTTCCTTTGCAAATTTTCATATTCTTTGTTCTGTATATTTCATGACTTATTATGATGTGTCACAAGCAATTTTTTCTCTCATTCTGCTTAGTGTTAGATATGTGTAGTTGTGTGTGTGTGTGTGTGTGTGTGTGTGTGTGTGTGTGTGCTTCCTTGATTTGCAGAAATTTTTGTTTATTATTTTGTTTAAAAATGTTTGTGCAGTTGACCTGGATTTATTATCCTTCCTCTTTCCCCCTATTTTTATTATTTTCATCTTTACCATAATGTCCAAGGTTTCCTGCATTGTTTTTGGCTGATTATTTTTTTAGATTGAACATTTTCTATGTCTGAGGTATCCATTCATCCTTCCTTGTCTTCAGAATTTGACATTTTCTCTTCTATGACTTGGACTTTGACAGTGAAGCCTTCTCCTTAGGATTTTGTTTGATTGCCTAAATTTCTCATTTCCAATTTTACTTCAGTTGTTTTTGTTTTCTTTTGTGATTGTAGTTGTACATTCCTCTGTTAAACTATTTTCAATATTTTATTCTACTATTTGTTGTGTGGGAAATTCCTTATAGCAATGACTTTCCATGAATATGAAGATCATATGATAGACCATAATCAGGCTGTGCTGGTTAGATATTGTCACCTTAGCACACAGAAGCATCTGGGAAGAGAAAAATATCAATTGAGGCATTGCCTCTATGGTGGCTAATCTTAGTTTTCAACTTGAATACCTCTAAAATGAACTAAAACCCAAGCAGCAGGCCATGGTTGTGAAGCATTTTCTAGATTGAAGCATTTGAGATGAAAATATCTACACTAAATCTTGGCTACATCTTCTGGTAGCAGCTTACATAAAAGGAGATGGGAGAAGGAATCTATTGTTTTTGCCTGATTATCACAATTCTCACTGCCAAGTTTATCAATGCTATGACTGAAGCATTACTTCACTAGAATTCCAGTGCAGATTAAAGACAAACTGAGACATTCATCATGTCCAAACTTAACAGCTACGAATTCTTAGACTTTCCATCAGGTTAGGCCTAGCGTTGGACTAAGGAGACCAAAGAATGTAAGTTACTCTAATAAATCCCCTATTGGTATATATAGATTTGTTTTTATCAATTCTATTTTTCAAGGTAACCATGACTAACATGACCTCCATCAAAAGACTATGGGTATGTCTGTAGGATATTTAGTTAAGTAAAGATTGATATGTGAAGGTTGATCCCCACTGTAAGAGGTTCAACCCCTGGGCTGGTAATGCTGGGTTCCAAAAGAGAGCAAACTGGGCAACTCCAGAAAGCAATTCACTTAGCAGCATTTCCTCCATGGTTTCTGTTTGATTTCTGTGTCCTGGCATCGGCTTGAGTTCTTTTCTTGGCTTTCTTCAATGATAGGGTGTGATTAATTTTTTTTTTTTTTTTACTTTATTTCCATTTCAAATGTTTTCCCCTTTCCAGGTCTACTCTTCAGAAACCCCTTATCCCATACCCCCACACCCTGGGATCTCCAGGTTGACACTGTTGCTCCCTCCAGGGGGCTGCAAACTCCAGCAGCTCCTTCAGTCCCTTCTCCAACTCCTCCATCGGAGACCCCTGAGCTCAGTCCAATGGTTCCCTGTGAGCTTCTCGTCTGTATTTGTCAGGCTCTGCCTGAGCCTCTCAGGAGACAGCTTTTCAGGCTTTCAAAATATTTATTTTTATTTATATGTGTACACTGCAGCTGTCTTCAGATACGCACCAGAAGAGTGCATCAGATCCCATTACAGATGGTTGTGATCCACCATGTGGTTGCTGAGAATTGAACTCAAGACCTCAGGAAGAACAGTCAGTGCTCTTAACTGCTGAGTCAACTCTCCAGCCAGTGATTCAAACATATAAAAGCCAAATAATCACCATCTCCCACAATTTGATTTTGGGCATGGTATTTTTCACAGCAATAGACAGCATGCTAAAATGCCAGCCCTTTTCATACATGATTAGGGTCACTGTGAAAATAAAAACATGTTAATTTTCAACACTCAGAAATTAATTTCTAGAAGGCTTTATTTATTTGCCATATTTTGATTACTTTCTAGGTATATCTGGCATGGAGGAAATAGATAAAAGGGAACATTAGGAATATTAGGGGATGTCATTAAAGCTTACTTCAAAGGGTAACTAGAGTCTTGTCATTCTAAAGTATACAAACCCCTAATACAACTCTTTTCTAAAACAAACGAACTAATTATGTTCATTACATTCATCCAAGATTTTGTTAAACTAGATTTTAAAAGGGTGTTTTCAGGAGGAAACAGTTTAAAGTTGGATTTTATAACTTACCTGTGCTGTGCAAATTTATTATCTAACTTCTTAATGTCTGAGAACCTTGCTTCACTGGTAATATAATTTGTATGCTTGCTATAAAGACATGTTTAAAAAGTCTATACATGCATGTAAAGAGTTCACACATAACTATATAGAGAAATAAATATAACCCCTGTAAACTGCAAAGATAGATCTAAGACAATCTTGGGAGGTATTTTCTGGCACAAAATTTAGTTCTCAAAGAAAGATTTACAATTTATCGTTTAATCATAATAAACTATTTTCATTTCTATGTGAGGGCAGAAGAAGAAAATTTTCAGGAAAACAACATGAAAAATTTGCCTTGATGTCAAGTTGCTGAACTGAAGAAAACGTGGAGTTTAATATGTACAAAAGTATGGTGACCAAATTTTGCACTAGGTCAAATACATTTAAAAGATTTCACAACTGTGAAAGCTTCTGTAACAAATTCACTCAATAGTTTCACCTCAGGAAAGTAACATTCCCCAGGATGAATTGAAGGTCTCATCAATTAAGCTAATCAAAACAGTAGGCTTATCATACTTCCTAATAGTGAATATGAAACATTTGTTCACAAACAAATATCTATTAAATCTTTTGAAAACCTTCCATAGCCAACTGAAAAAATGTTAATCTTCAGTGTTACTCATACGGAAAGTGTTTATAATACCAAATAACCTTCTACACAGGCAGGGGTTGTATTGTTGTCAAGGGATATATGTTCAAGTAAACTCATAATTTGATATTACAATATCAAGATCTCTCTTTGTCTTTCAGTATGTGTCTGTCTATCTGTCTATCTATCTGTCTATCTATCTATCTATCTATCTATCTATCTATCTATCTATCTATCTGTCTATCTATCTATCCATATATCTATCATCCTGTCTTATTTTCCCACAGCATATTGCCTCTATCTATCTATCTATCTATCTATCTATCTATCTATCTATCTATCTATCCATATATCTATCATCCTGTCTTATTTTCCCACAGCATATTGCCTCATTTACCCTATAATCTCATTCCCCATTCATCAATCCTTCCTATTCCAATCTTCCCATTTTCTCCTTTATATGACAGCATTCTGTCTATTCTCCCTTCAAAGACATCAGCTCTACTATGGACCTGACCTCTCTGAGTATTCCAAAGAAAACACATTGACTCTGAAGACTCAACGCTAATATCTACATATGAAAAAAAAAAAAAAAAAAAAAAAAAAAAAAAAAAAAAAAAAAAAAAAAAAAAAAAAAACATGGTGTTTGTCTTTCTTGGTCTGGGTTGCCTTACTGTGTATGATTGTTTCAAGTTGCATTATTTTAAGTTTAAATTCAATAATTTCATTGTTAAAAGGAGAATAATATTTCATTGTGGAAATTGCATGCTTATTATTTATCACCTGTCAATGGAAATGTAGGTTGATTCCATGATGTGGCTAGTGTGAATAGAGCTACAATGATTATGGATGAGCACATTTCTCTACAGTAGACATAGAATCTGTTTTAGTTTAGCTTATATTACTGCAATAATGACCATTAAAAATGCTTGAAGAGAAAAGAATGTATTTGTCTTAGAAATCCTAATCACAGCCTATCATTGAGGGAAGCCATGGCATGAACTCAATTAGAGCAGGACCTGATATAAAGACTATAGAAGAATGTTGGCTACTATCCTGCTCCCTTTCCATGGCTGATATTGCTTGCTCCTTTTATTCAACCCAGAACCCTGGGAACCATTAGCCCAGTTATGGCACCACCAACATAGGAATTAATCAACAAAATGCCATCAATTGTGCCTTTTGATGGGTATATTTTCCTCCTTGTGATTTCTTCTTCCTAGATGACCCTAGTTTGTGTCAAGTTGACATAACAACTAACCAAAATTAAGTCTTTGGGATATAAGTCCTACAAGTAGTATAGTTAGATATTTTGATAGCCTAGTAAATCTTTCCTGCTACAGAGCAAACTACATACCCAACAGTATCTGAGCAACAAAAATTGTATTCAATGAATTCAGAAGAGAGAGAATGTAAAGTTGGTTGCTAAAGAAAGTAGCAATGGATCTGGGTGGAGTTGCAACGGAAACTTGAAAATGATCAAAGTACATTGTATAAAATCCCAAAAGAATTAATAAAAACATTATTAGATAAAACAAAATATCAGAATTTCTATTCCTTAAGGAAATCACAGTTGTAAATTTTTACTTTATATTTTATTAAATCAAAGCACACTATAAAATATTATTTAAGCCTTTGGCTCAAACTGGGAAGTAATTAAGTCTGACATGGTATGCTCTTAATTTAATTATTCTTTCTAATTTAATATTCTGCTGATGACAAATTAAGAAAAACAGATTAAAATGAAACACAGACTACAATAACACATATGAACTTTAACTTTTAAAATACAACTTTTATTATTCAACTCTCTAATGACTCCGTGACCTCCTTTTGAGAAGTCATTGCCTTATGGTATGGCTTTTGATTTTATGTTTTATTTCATTATTGAACTGAACTAACGTTGAAACTTTATTTGATATCTCTATGATCATCTTATCAGTTAAATAAAAATAATATGAATATGAGAAAGTTTTCATGAAAATTCAAAGTAAGAAAATACTATAAATGTTTTATCATCTTTACTGGTCCTCTGTGAAGTATCTATAAACACCTAGTTAACTGGAACTGTTTACTAAAAAGAATCTTCTTCTACATTGCTTTCTAACCTTTGTTAAAATCAGCTATTTGAACTACACATAAGTATTCTGAGTTATATACTCTCTTTTGTCTGTGTCAATACTCCAGTATTTTCTTACCATTTCTATATCATGAAATTACATTATGTCATGTTTTTCTCAGTTTGTTCCATTTAAAATTATTATTTATTCTAGTCTTTGAGTCCTTCTACATTTATTTTTAGAAAACAAATCTTTTGGGGGATTCTAAAACAATTAAAAGAGAGATCGCATCTTTTCTCTATAGTCTTTCATTCTATAAACATGACATTTCTCTCCACTAATTTAGAATCTTTGACATATTTACTCAGTCCCCATCATATAAAACTTGTTTATATTTTGTGAGTTATATTTTTGTTATTTATACATAAAATGTTCTATGTAGACTCATGTATTTGAACACTTTTCCTTGGTTAATAGCACTGTTTGTGAAGATTGTATAAATTTTAACAGGTGGAACATTCATGGAAGAAGTGGGTCACCAAGGGTGGAACCAATTCCTGTTCATTATACTTCTGGAACAGTGGTAGCTATTACAAATAATGGTTTTAAAAGCTGTGGTCATTGTTGTAATGGGTTCGAGTATGTGGTTTCATGGCCTTTGAGACTAGTTGTCAAGAAGATAATCAAACGTTTGGAAGACAAGACATTTTTTTCATAAGTCACTTTGGTAATATTTTGTCACAACAATAAAAACAGTAGTTCATGCATAAGTCTTGTTTGTTTGTTTATTTGAGAAAAGGCTTCTCTACCTTGCTCTAGCTCTCCTAAAATTTACAATATAAACCAAGTTGTTCTTGAACTCATAGAGTTCTGGCTTCTTCTGCATCCCCCATGCTGTTATTAAAGTTGTGTGCCACTATGCACAGTATAAGACATTTAAACTTTGAATAATAATAAATAATATTTTATTTCTACTTATGTATATGTACTCATTGCTTTACATAGTGTGGAATTGCATCATGATAAAAGGCTTTTGCTGAACTTTAAAAGAAGAATTAGTAATATACCTTGGGGTCATCTAAGACTTAATAATGCTATCCTTCTATATGCTCAGACTGTTTAACCTGCTCTTAAGAAAACAGTGATAGCCGGGCAGTGGTGGCACATGCCTTTAATCCCAGCAATTGGGAGGCAGAGGCAGGTGGATTTCTGAGTTTGAGGCCAGCCTGGTCTACAGAGTGAGTTCCAGGACAGCCAGGGCTACACAGAGAAACTCTGTCTCGAAAAAAAAAAAAAAAAAAAGTGATAATCAGATTTACAACCTAACCTAATGCATAGCTTTGATGTTTTTTAATTTTTAATAATTTCCCCATATATTCCAGGCCAATTGTACTTACCCTTTCCTCCCCCCCCAACATTCCCCCAACAATCCCCCCACCCACGTGCTCCTCCCCTCTCCCCCAGATCCACTCCTCTCCTCCACTCAGAGAAAAGCAGGCCTCCAAGTGACATCAATCAAACACAGAATAACAAGCTACAACAAAATCAGATACAAATACCATTATATCAAGGGTAAACAGGAACCCAGTAGGAGAAAAGGGTCCCACAAATACGTAAGAGTCATGGACAACCCCGGCTCCCACTGTTAGGCTTTCCATAAGAACACCAAGCTACCCAGTCATACTGTATGTTCAGAGGCCCTAGGTCACTTCTAAGGCTCCCTGATCTCTATAAGTTCCCATGAGTCCCAGTCAGTTGATTATGTGCACTGCGTTCTTCTGGTCTGTTCATTATACCTCTAGTTTCTCCAATACCACCTTTCTTCATAGGATCCCGAGCTCTACCTAATGTTTGGCTGTAGGACTATGAATCAACTTCCACGACTTGCTGGATGAAGTCTCTCTGATCTTTTTGATGATGGTTCTGCTAGGCTCCAGTCCCAACACATTATTCAGGCATGACAATATATATGTCAAAGGTTTTGCAGCTAGGTTGGTATACCAATCCTTCTACTTGAGGTCTGGCATGGTTACAGAATATGGTTAGACCCCATGTCCTGCATTGCTACCTGTCATTGCAAGGATTACTCTCATGGATCACATGGAATTTCTGCTGCATTAGGTTTCCACGTTGCCCCCCAAATGTTCCCCCAATTCCAGTTGTTTTTCCCAGTCTTTTCTCCCTCCCTCTGCCATCTAATTCCTATTGTTCTTAAGCCCACCCACCCCCTGTCCATCTGTGATATCTATTTTTCCTTATCTGGGAGAGCTTTTCATCACCCCATAACCTCTCCTTGTTGACTAGCCTCTCTAGGTTTGTGGACTGTAGCATGATTGTGTTTTTACTTCAGAGCTAATATCTACGTAGAAGTGAGTGCATACCATTTTTGTCTTTCTAGGTCTGTGTTACATCACTCAGGATACTTTTTTTCTAGTTCCATTCCTTTAGCTGCAAATTTCATTATGTCATTTTTGAACTAGTGTGTAATTCTCTGCTGTGTAAATTTATCACATTTTTTTTTTAATCAGTTCCTTGCTTGAGAGACATCTAGGTTGGTTCCAGTTTCTGGCTATTATGAATAAAACTGCTATGAACATAGCTGAGTAAGTATCCCTATGATAGGATGAAGCATCCTTTGTAGATTTGCCCAAGAGTTGTATAGCTGGATCCTGAGGTAGATTGAGTTCAAATTTTCTGAGAAACCATCGTAGTCATTTTTATAGTGGCTGTACAACTTGGTACTCCCACCAGTAGGGGAGGAGTGTCCTCCTTGTTCCATACTGTTGCCAGCATGAGCTGTTACTTGTCATAAACACAAAACACAACATTTATAGATATCAGTTGATGTTTGTCGTGCTGTATACTATCTAAGTCAATTACAGTGCATTGTAGTCAGTGATTTCATCTCTTATAAAATGTTTGAATGTTTCTGTATCCTTCATTTCTTCCCCAATGTGATACTTTATGTGCTGTTTAATAAAGGTAGATGGGAGGTCTTTGTCATAGCTACACACATAGATGGAATACATAGAAACTCAGGGACAGGGACAGGGACAGGGGCAGATTCACAAGACGGCCTTCCTGTAGGCACAGATTTATACTCATAAAGCAGACACATACATAGAGATTAGACAACACATGGTGTAACGATGTAAGGAATTCCAATCTGGACTTGCCTTTGGTTAAATGATTCCAAGTGAAAATTTGCTTTACTTTTCTTAATGTAATACCTATTCATTATCAATGACATGAGTTAAACACTAATGCATTTAATCCACACAACAAAAGATATAATTTTATATATTAATCATATATACTGTTACTATATTTGACTCATTCATTATATCTAGTAGATTTTCTTAATTATTGTAAGATATTCTATAAAAATTGTGATGATAATCTTCATTGTCAGTTTGGCTGTCAAGAAGACACACCTCTAGTTATTTCTGAAAAGGTATTTCCAGATAGATTTAACTGAGATGTTAAATTACACATGTTCAGCAAAACCAAAAGGGCTGGAAGCTCACATAGGATGAAAGAGGGAAAAGAGCAAAGGCCGAAAAGGTGCAGCTTTCATCTACCCCACCTCCTCTGTTTTCTGGCTTTCAAAGTAATGTAACAAGATGCATATGCTCCCACTGTCACAGACTACATGCTCTAAAACCATGAACCAAAATGTCTCTTCAGTAAGCTGGTTTTGGCAAACATTTAGTAAAAACAATCAGAAAAGTACCTAACATTGCCATGATAGCATTTGCCAAGTATCAGTGTTATTCCTTCTTATCTATTTTATAGGGCATTTAATCCCCTTCCCTATCTAAACACACAGTTTAGGACTTCTAGAACTATACCGGTAAGAGTTGTAGAAACTGTGATTTTTGTTTATTTTTCTTTCTTAAGAGGAAAATCATTCTTGTTTCATTATTTATCATGATACTTACAATCTCATTCACTATAGACATTTTTTGTCAAGTTGAAGAAATTCTTCACATTTTGTACATTTTTTTCAAGAAATATATTATGCTCGTTGTTTATTCTTTCTAAATGCATATGGTTCCCAAATTTTATAACATTTCTTTCTAATTTTTCTTTTTAGCCTGTGGCTTATTGTATTACATTGCCTAGTTTTCAAACTTGACTTCTATCTCTGATATATACAGTGGTTATAATCTTGTATACATATGTGTAAAATATAGTAAGCATATAGAGATATACAGACTCTTTTTGACTTAGTATAAAACACTGGGTGAATACTTCTTTCTTATTGAGTTATTCAACTTTACCTCAAATCTAGAGGTATACAAAATCTCAGACAGCTGCGTAGCCATTTTAGCTTTATATCTGATGCAAAAAGTCATTGCCATTTATGGTGAGGCCTTACCATTCAGATTAGGAAGTTATGTTCACAACACTCCATTCCTTCTTCCTAGTCCTAGATGCTAGAAATCATTCTCCAGTGGAGACACATACACAACCAATCACTCTCTCCTCTCTCCATCTTTCCCTCTCCCCCTCTCCCCCCTTCCTCTCTCCCTCTCTTCCTCTCTCCCTCTCCATATCTCCCTCTCTCTTTCTCCATTTCTCCCTCTCCCTCTCCCTCTGTCTGTCTCTCTCCCAAACTTTCCAACATCCTTCATGGGGAAAGTTGTAGAGGAATTTTAATCCAGCAACATGGATGCTATAGAAAGGGATGACATCCAAAGACCTTACAGGTCTATGTAGTCTAGCTGGAATATAGGCACAGCATATACTATTTAATCCTTCTGGCTGGAATACACACTTGCCTTTAGTACATACCTTTAATTGCAAACAATGACTTCTAATTGAGAAGCAGACAAAGTAAAGAATCAGAAAAATAATTTGACAGAATGAGTCAGAGATAAGATACATCCAACTCTCACAAGGACAGGAAATAGAGATGACTTCAAAGAGCAGGACCGAGGGGGAGAGAGAAGAGAGAGAGAGAGAGAGAGAGAGAGAGAGAGAGAGAGAGAGAGAGAGAGAGAATTTTACCAGAACAATTGTGTAGATATAGGTTTCATGTGAAGATAGAACCAGTCAGAGAATGAGAAGGAGTCAGACGATTGGAACAGATTGCCAAAGCTAGTTTGAGGCCAAACGGAGGCAGTTTGAATTAGTTAGCTTGGAGATAAGTTTGGCACAGAACACCTGAGTTGAACCAACCAGACAGAGTTCAGAAATACCTAGACAGGGTAAGTTTATTTAGTAGGAAGCCTCTGAGATAGCAATTGCATCAGGAGAGTAAAAGTGAGTTTTATAGAGGGAAATGTGTTTAACACTATTGTATACTGTTGTTAGTTTTCTGTGGGAATGGTTAACTTAATCTCCTGCAGTTTCTTTTCCTATGTTTAATCGGGCAAAAAAAACTGCTCATCCAGAAAACAACTTTTTATCAGTTTATCACTGTAATCAGTTGTATTACATATTTTGTGTGTAAGTAAATGAAACAAATACTATAAAGTACTTAGGACAATGGCATCAGAGGTTTTCTGCTTTAGTTCTGAATGAAATTTTATAAGAAAATATTACAAAATAGTGTGATTGTTAACATTGTGAATTTGACAGAACCAAGAATCATCTAGAAAAGGACCATTTGAGCATGCCTATGAGGGATTATCTAGATAAGGTTAATTGGGTGGGTAGTACCACAAATGTGGCAGTGCTACTGCACAGACTAAATGAACAGAGCAAGGAACTGAGCAGTAGCATTCATCTCTTGCTGCTTCCTGCAAGGATCTGGACTATGCTTTCTCTGGACCTGTAAGACAAAATAGAATCTTTGTCTCTTAAGTGCTTTTGTTGGTATATATTTAATTAAGTCACACAAAATAAATAAAACAAATAGCTTATAATAATTATAGAAATAACTACACATTATTAAATATGTAGTGAAATAATATTTTGGTAAAATAGATGTTAAATTACAACCATTAAGAGAAATTCATTTAACTTCAAGATTCCTGTGAAATTATTTTGTAAGCAACATTTTAAGTCCTTCATCTTTAGTCCTAAATTCCTTCTAGTAATCATCTCCATTTTGTCATTAATAGGTAAACATGCTTGGTTATTAAAATAACTACAAATACAATGTCAACTCACCATTTTTAAGTCAATTCACTTTTCATCTTTTTAAGCAGAGATCAAGCCCCAATTCATTCTGCTTTCCAGGATCGAGCAGATGTACAGAGCTCGTCTAACAGATGTTAATTTTCTTGAAACAAGTGACACACTGGCATGGAAGCTGAACTGTGCTCTCTTTGCCTGAGGACATGTGGAAACACTTGGACATCATCACATTGCCAAGAAAGAAGTCATTAAAGGTGAAGTAAGACATCTTTAAAAGGTAAATGGTTTAACTGAAATGGAGGTTTCAGATTCTGACTATACAAACACTGTATTTATTTATTTTTCTCTTTGGAAGTAATGAACAGCAATACCAGATAACATAAAGCTTAGAAGTGATATTTAGTATGGCTTTATTATAATATGCCTAGGAGCATTTTTAGTCACAGAATGCGTTATTGCACTACTTCAAATGCTTTGGAAACAAAAAGATACATTTCCCAATTCATTAGCCTAGGAGGGAATGACACAGTAGGGGTTCTAGAAGTTGGGGGCAGATGTTTTGTGATCATTTTTCCCTGAGATGGATTCTTTTGTTGGTGGATTATCCTCTTTATTACTAAGTTCCTTCAAGGATTGATAAAGCATACAGTGAAAAGTTAAGGAAGAATATTATGTTTAAGCAGAAACTCTGACTGTTCCCTGCATTCTCCTATCTATTATGTATTTCCAGTGTCATAAATGTCCCAGAAAATAGGTTTTTTTTTCTTTTATGTGCTTTTGCTTTGGTTTGGAGATAGGATCCTACATTGTATCTCAGAGTGGGCTAGCATTCACTATAGTGTAGAAAAGCACCTTGAAACTCTGACTCATAGAAATTTTCTACCCTCACCCATTGTATAAAGTATAGAGATTTGAGCCACTTTGTCTAGTGTTTTTATAATAATTGATTTTGAAATCACATCTAAGTCTAGTTCCTCTGATTTTCATGCTGCCTCTAAAGTCTCAATTTTCCTGTCTGGGTCTTCAGAATAATGGAATTATAGACATACACCATCTTGACCAACCTAAACAGAATGCTTTTTAACTCAGCCTTTTCAAAATAAAATGTTATAATGGGTCGTAGTTCAAATGGTAGGGCTCTCAAAAGGATTCAAAACTGGGGCACCTTTCTTTACATTCGTGCCAATTCTTTTTACATTGTCCACTGCACCACATGTTCTTTTTCCTTTGTCCTAATTTCAAATAGAAGTTTGATTAGACATTTGGGAGTTCAGGAGCTTGTCAGGTGAACAGATTTTTGAGCTTCTTCGTTTTGGATTAATTTTACTTATCTAGCTTTACAACTTGTGATCTTTGCATAGTCCAGGAAAGAATACAGAGCATTCTTAGAAAACTCTTGAAAAGTGATTTACCTTTGTTTACTGTACTTTTCTTTAGGAGCTGCATGTGAAGGAATGGTAATTTCTGAACTATTTTATTTAGTTTTAGTTTTTACTTCTTCACTTTACATTCTGCTTACTGCCCACCTCCCCAAAACCCTTTCCCACAATTCTGCCCCATCTCCCATCCCTTCTCTGAACAGGTGGGCCCCTCCTGTATATTCCCTGCACATGCTGGCACTTCAAGTCTCTGGGAGGCTGTGAGGCCAGACAAGGCAGCCCAGCTAATAGGATAGCCCTCTTCCAGTTGTTCAAAACCCATAGGAAGGTTAAGCTGCACATCTGCTAGATATGTTCTGGGAAACCCATGTATGTTCTTTGGTTGGTGGTTCAGACTCTGAGAGCCCCAAGGGTCCAAGTTAGTTGATTCTCTTGGTCTTCCTGTGGAGTTTCTAAATCCTTTGGGGTCTATAATCCTTTCTCCTATTTTTCCATGAGTCCCTAAGCTCTGTCTATTGTTTGGCTGTATATGTATGTATCTGTCTGAGTCAGCTGCAGGCTGGAGCCTCTCAGAGGACAACATGCTCCTGTCTACAAGTATAACAGAGTATAATAGTGTTAGGAATTGGTGTTTGCCCATGATATGTATCTCAATTTGGGCTTGTTATTGCTTGGCCATTTCCTCAGTCGTTGCTCCCTCCCCAGTGTCTGCATTTCTTGCAGGCAGGATAAATTTTGGGTTGAAAGTTTTGAGGCTGCGTTGGTGTCTCTATTACTCCACTGGGGTTCCTGCCTGGCTACAGGAGGTGGCCACTTTTTGGAAGTCATTTTGGTGTTTTTCTCAGAAAACTGGGAATAACTCTATCTCAATACCCAGCTGTACCACTTCTGGGCATATACACAAAGCTGGTCCAACATCTCACAATGACACTTGCTTATCTATGTTTATAGCAGCTTTGTTCATAGCCAGACTGGAAACAACCAAGGCATCACTCAACTGAAGAATGGATACTGAATGGAATACTATTCAGCTCTTAAAATTCCAAGATACCATAAATTTTCCAGGCAAATGGATGGAACTTGAGAGTATCATTCTGAGTAAGTTAATCCAGTCCCAAAAGGACATGCATGGTATGTACTCACTTATAAGTGGATATTAGCATAAAATACAGGTGCTATGTTACACTCCTTAGACCCAAAGAAGAGAAGCAAGAAGGAAGGACCAAATAGAAAGCTTGATTCTCACTTTGAAGGGGGAATAAAATAGTCATAAGAGGCAGATGGGGTGAGGAAACAGGGAGGGGGCAGATGTGAAAGAAAATGGGAGTTTCAGGATCATGTGTGAGGAAGGACAGAAGAGATGGGTAGATGGTGATGAAAATGGATGGAAATCAGCAACTGATGGTGGTGAGGAAGTGGGGAGCATCTCCAGGATGAGAAAGAGACCTGGAAAAATGGAGGTGACCAAGGATTAATGGGGATGACCTTACTTGGGACTCATTCCATTGGAAATATGGAAGCTGAAGAAAATTCCTGAACTATTATCAATCAAGGTTTTAATATTATTGTATATCTACTTAAACCTTACCTCACCACACTGTGTTGGAATTTAATCTGCATGTACTTGTGTATTTTTTAAAGTTATATATGTAAAATATCAAGTTTTGTCTACCAAAGATTGTCTTACATTGCCATTTCTGCCTTAACCTAAGTGCCAATTTATTATAATTAATCAAATATAATTAAATAGAAGAGATTCTCAAGACTCTTTACACATAGATATGGATGATATTTAAACGATTCTTTGATTTAAGATTGGTATTTTTTTATCAAGCAGGTTACCCAATGGTGTTAAGCAAGTCATGTCTTAAACCAATGATATGGCCCCAATTGAACATATAAAATGTAATTACTACATTTGATGTATATCAAAATTGTGTTACCCATGACTTTCTTAACATGGCTTGATATTCCAGCCTCATGAAATAATAGATTTCAGTTGTTCTCCGACCAAAAGTCAGATTTCAGTCCTATAGCACATCGCAACACTTCATTCAGGTTTCTACCAGCTGGACATATATGATGGTGATAATAAAATCATTTGTATGATGACTTCATGTAGCTAACTATTTTATTGGTTATTCATTGTTATTTGTAACTACAGAAACTATTTCTTTAGTTTATCGAAAAACTATTTTTATGCATATATCATATGACCTTCAGTAATTGAAGAAACTAAGTTGAAGTTTTAAGTATGTTAAAGTATATCCTCAAAAATTAAAAGTTACTCCATATGTCCAGGAAAACTGAAGCCCTGCTAGAGGTGGAGCTTTCCTAATTGGCTCTTGATTGAGTAAATAAAGACAGCAGAAGCTAATTGCTGGGTGAAGATATAGAGGTGGGTTTTCTGGGTCCCAGGAGGAAGAGGAGGAGACGACATAGAGAAAGGGATTTCAGTCAGGATGTGGGGCCGAGAAGACAGACACCATATAGGCCTAGGGTCTATTAGATCCAGTGGCGGCCTCCACCACTGGATGAATTCTAATACAGAATAGGTGATGAGTTTAGGACAATAGATTCCAAGCCCAGTGGTTGTGTCACTAGCTGATTTTAAAATATTAATATTGTCTGATGTTTTCCATTCATGACTATTCAGGTGGGCAAGATAGAGGGTGTAACCACAGGGTGGTCATTGGCAGTCTTCTCAGCAAGTGTCAAGGATGGATGTTTGCTGTAGTGTGATTGCTGCTCCCAGAATTTATGGGAAAAGAGTAAGCTAGCTGTGGGAGCTGAATGAGGCCCAGATGGTACTTAGAGGCTGTTGGAGCTAGCCTGGAGAGGTTGAGAGGGCTACGGCAGAGCTCCCAAGAAAGATTTTTAAAAATTACATGCAACACTTTGCAGTAGAAAAGAGGACATTTTTATTTTGCTTAATTATGTCAATATGTTTTAGAGTTTATATTTCTCAGAACCACATATACTTGAAGTATTCTTTAAGTAACTTAGAAGTTAAGTTAAATTAAAGTTAAATTTCTAAAGATCAGTAGTACTAATTATTTACAGATAAAAGTCCATATGATACTGTAAAAATTATTTATATTTAGAGACAAGAAAATATAAAGTTGACACAGTTTCATAGATTATTAATTATGAAATGTTTGACAAATTACTTCTTGGAAGTTTTATTTTCTTTACCTGTAAGAGAGGACAGATGATATAAGTCTAATACACAAAGATCATTGGACCAGTACATTTGGACACTTAACATCTTAATACTATCATTTATAAGTTATTCTTTATGTTTATATAATTCTAAGTAATAAATGTCTCTAGTTGTAATCAAAGAATGACTATTATTATATTGACAAATCAAAAAATTAAACTTGAAACTTCCTACAATTTTGAAATGCCAGTACCAAAGATGGTATCTGTCGGAACACAGGCAAAGAATGAAGTTATGTGACAATCCTGAGTATGTATAAGAATGCTCCAAGAAACCATTACAAAACACAGAATTGTTCTGGGAATGTGTTTTCATGGTCCACCCATGTATCGCATATGTAAGTCAGTTGACTTCATCTAATGCTATTCATATGCCTCAATGAAAAAACATGTCTTCCAACATGTATCTTGTCCTTGTGATTGATCACTTTACTTATGTGATTCTTGTTAATGATCATATTCTTATGCTCTGCATAAAATTTACTATTGCATGAGACTTTAATCCTCCTCATGTTTTTGGCTCTACTCTCCCAGGTACATGTTATCAAGAAGAGTGGTAAATAGCTATCATTATCTTTTTATACTGCTTCTGTGGGAAATTAAGGAACAATTTGTAATTATTAATAATGCAGACTCTGAAATCATGATTTAAATCTCCCTCTTGATTGCAAACTGGTACAAGCCATCTGTAAATTAATCTGGAGGTTCCTAAGAAAATTGGAAATAAATCTACCTGGAGACCCAGATAT
Organism: Uromys caudimaculatus; assembly: GCA_028551405.1. Classification (NCBI taxonomy): domain Eukaryota; kingdom Metazoa; phylum Chordata; class Mammalia; order Rodentia; family Muridae; genus Uromys; species Uromys caudimaculatus. The sequence continues at coordinate 5,759,195 of CM052702.1, forward strand.
GCCACTCCTGGGCATATAACCAAAAGATAACCCACCATGGCACAAGGATACATGCTCTACTATGGTCATAGTGGCCTTATTTGTGAAAGGCAGAAGCTGGAAACAAAGGGAAGAATGGAAACAGAAAATGTGGTTCATTTGCACAATGGAATATTATTCAGCTATCAAGAATGATGACATCCTTTGTATAGTTCTTTTTGTTTCTACTTGATTGATTTCAGTCCTGAGTTTGATTATTTCCTGCCTTCTACTCCTCTTGGGTGTATTAGTTTCTTTTTGTTCTAGAGCATTCAGGTGTGTTGTTAAACTGCTAGTGTATGCTCTCTCCAGTTTCTTTTTGTAGGCCCTCAAAGCTATGAGTTTTCCTCTTAACAATGCTTTCATTGTGTCCCATAAGTTTGGGTATGTTGTACTTTCATTTTCATTAAATTCTAGGAAGTCTTTAATTTCTTTCTTATTTCTTCCTTGACCAAGTTATCACAGAGTAGAGCATTGTTCAGCTTCCATGTGTATGTGGGCTTTCTGTTGTTATTGTTGCCATTGAAGACCAGCCTTAATCCGTAGTGATCTGATAGGAGGCGATATAGGGCTAATATTTAATATATACAAAGAACTCAAGAAGTCAGGCTTCAGAACACCAAATAACCCTATCAAAAAATGGGAACAGGGCTAAACAGAGAATTCTCAACTGAGGAAATTCGCAAGGCTGAGAAGCACCTAAAGAAGTGCTCAGCATCCTTAGTCATCAGGGAAATGCAAATCAAAACAACCCTGAGATTCCACCTCACACCAGTCAGAATGGCTAAGATCAAAAACTCAGGTGACAGCAGATGCTGGCGAGGATGTGGAGAAACAGGAACATTCCTCCACTGTTGGTGGGATTGCAAGCTGGTACAACCAC
>CM052702.1:5770161-5787313 GCA_028551405.1 Uromys caudimaculatus
AGAACATACAATAGAGGGGAAAGAGAATTAGATGTCCCAAAGAGACTCAGACATCCTACCTAAAAGACGCAGAACTAAAACTTGAGCATTTGTCCCATAGGGGCCAGAAAGGAAGTAGGACGTCTCCTATTTTCCTCCTGTTCCCTAGGAGAGCTCTGAAACAGCTTATCTTCATTTTTCTTCCCCTGGTAATCGGGGAGGTTTGCTTTTCTTGAGTTCATTTTCTGCATCCAAGGACTAGAGGCATCTATGAGAATTAGCTTTGCTTCTCTAGATTTTAGCACAACTCTAAACACTTTCATAAAACACATTTTATTTTTTCCGATGAATCTCAGGTCCATTAATCAGAAACCAGGGACAAACCTCGTCAATAAACAGAAAAAACCTAACAAGATCCTTTTTTTTTTTTTAACTCTAACTCCTCTCTCCCTGAGGGAAATCTTAAGGTCTTTTATAAAGACCTGTTCTTTAGACAACCTCTGGCCCATTTCGAAAAAATGAGACGGACGAAACACTCACCTAGAGACGGTTAACTTTCATGAGCGGTGAAAGGCGTCTCGAAATAATCAAGGGACTGCAGTGACTCTTCTCAGGGGTCCGTCTGGGGAGGATCCGTGCCTCGAGCCTCACGTCTGGGCACCACTTGTCCCACCCTGCAGGACCTGGTTATTCGTGGGTCGAGGTGAATCCAAACCTGAAGGGGAAATGGGCGAGAGAAAGAAAGGAGCGAGACCAAGCAGATTCTTGTCAAGGTCTGTTTTAATCTTAGAAAGCTACCGTTTATAAAGAGTGAAGGAAAGAGAATTGGAGTAAGGAGGGTAGGGGAAGGGGTAATTCAGTAACCGGCTTGAGCAATGGGTGACGTCAGCTGATGGAATCTTGTATGGTTGGTCTTATCTTGCATGTCCTGTGGTAAACCCTATCTCGGGATTCCCAAGCTACCTGCATAAGCACTATCTTAGCGCAAAAGGTCAGGCTCTTGCACAATGGGCGAGGTCAGAGGCCAAGCTTTGTGCTCTAATAGCTCCCAACAGGTGAGGAGGCTACAACTTGAGAACATGGGACAGTGAAGGATATTGTTGGCCTAGTGGAGGTCTGCACAGAAATTTTAACTATAGTGTTCTTAGAAATATCTCATTGTGTGCATATAACCTAGGCTTGCCTGAAACTCATGATTCTTCTTGCCTTGGAAGTAGTGGGATTATCAGCATAAATTATTCTACAGAAAACTGTATTGTTTATTTACATTTATTAAAAATACTTATCTTCTATTTTTTCTCAGTTGCATACTTATTAATTATCTACTCTATTTTTTTTTAGTGATTTGTGATTTACAAGGTTAGTTTCTATTAGTAATGACAATAAGCATTATTATAGTTTCCATTTCATGACAAAGGTAAGGCTGAGAGAACCAAACTCAGAAACTCAAATCAGTAAGGGAGGAAGGTACAAATAGGCAAGCTTTGAGAGGAATGCTGGTAGAACTAAAAATTAGGTGCCATGACATCAAACATTTGTATAACAAGCATTAGCTTATCTTTAAAAAGGATGATTGAATAAATATCTCAATAAAGCTAAATAGAAATGCTCTTGCTGAAGTCAAGAAGCTCTCAGTATTGGTAACAAGTCTGACTCAAAAGGGGTTAAAATTTTTTCCCAAAGTTTATCACAGAAGAGTCTTTTCCAGGGAGGAGCTCAGGCGTGAGTCCATGCTAAATACGCACACAATGATTTTACTTTGCATTACAAATGAGTTTCTCTGCCATAGTTGAAAAGGGAACACAGCAAGTGATAATTGGAGCAGGACACTGGAATTTGCCTGGGGGAACAAAAACCAATGCATGGACAAGTAGGTGGAGCTAATGGTCCTTGACTTGGGGTTAGATGTAAGGAAGCCTGTGGAGGTCTCAGTTTTGGATGTATAGGTATTTTCAATGGACCCTAAATGTTTAGGTTGAAGTACAACTTCTAATTACTTTCAAACCACAGCCTCCAACTTTTTCCCTCTTATTATGTGATCATAGACATGTGTTAGATATTATGTGATAGTAAAAAAGCAAAATGATAGTGACTTAAATTACTCTTCTGGTACTAAATAAACTCCAAGAAAATTTACAGTTCAAGTTAACTCCAGTTGAACTACTACAGTTCAAGTACCTTTTGCTCCAAGTACTGATAATTTTGAATACTAAATAGTTATCACTGTGATGAGTAATTGAATATAAGTGACTGAACAAGGACAATAAACATGCTAACATGGACAGAGATGAAGGCCTCAACCCTACAGAAAGAACTAAAAGTAAGTAAGGTAAGAGAGAAGAAAGAGAGAGAGGGAGAGAGAAAGAAGGTGGGAGGGAGGGAGAGAGAGAGAGAGAGAGAGAGAGAGAGAGAGAGAGAGAGAGAGAGATTTGATAATCTCTCATTTCCTTTAGGGACAAGAATACAAATTAGTTATTCAATACCAAATGGCAAACCCTGAAAACATGTATACAAGTAAGATTTTAAAGGCTGAGAATTGCATGAATATTTAAGAATACATATGTATATGTGTTTGTGATAGCAATTAATGAAACAGAGGCTATTAATATGAAAAACATAAAGGATAGATACAGCAGGACTTAGAGGGAAGAAAGGAAGGAGGGACAATGTTGTAATTATAATTCCCCAAAATTAAAAGAAATAATTAAAATGTGTTTATCAAACATCGAAAGATGATAAATAAGTGACAGATTATACTTCATATCATAATATCAAGGATTATTTAGCATAGTCTTGGGTTACAGATATTTTCTAAAGTCTAAGAAAATGTTATAAATGAAAAACAAAAATCAAAGGTATGCTCTGTGTATTTGTTTTGTAATATAAACAATACATTATTAAAATGTTAATCAATATATTATTTCCATAAGCTGATAAAGAATCATTAACTTAGTTAGAGTATATCAAAACATAAAAGCATCATTCTAGAACCAGAAGTTTGTATTTAAATAATCGGAGGTGGTTCTGCCATTCAGAGTTGGCAAACTGAGAGTACATTGATATTTCTGAGTATAATATTCTTGGCTATCTATAAAAGACATGTTATTTACCTTACAGGACAGTTGCATATTAGATTACTTAGAACACCAAGACTTTAAATTACTAAAGTATAGTTATCTTCAAGAAGTGTTACACAATTACCATATAGTAATTTAATATAGGAGCTGGGAGTTAGACTTAGATTGGTGGACTAAATGAGATGGTAATTTTAGAAAATTATGAATGAGTGGCCATTACTGGCACAGCATTGGAAAAAGAAGTGTGTAGAGTAGATGGAAGTTGGAGAAGCTTGGTTTGTAGTCTATGAAGCACAGAACATTCTAAATATCTTTTGGGAAGCTGACCTATGCTTCCCTTTCAACAAATTTGTAGAATTTTCACTCAGTGGACCTTATTTGAGGCACTAAAATGATCATATTGACATTTAAATTTGATATAAAAACCTTGTCTGTCTAGTTCAAAAAGTAGAGAGAATATAACTTTTGTTTTATATGTTGCTATTTTAACTTTGTGTGTTTTTTCTTTAATTCCAATTTAATAAGCAAAATAATGCTTACAAAAGCATAGGCCCAAAATGGTAGAATGCATGTGATAATTTACTCCTTCTGGGGGCTGCCTGTCTCCCTGTTAGCTGGGTAAATTTTTATTGACTTACTGAGTATGGTGCCTTCAAGCTTGTGGAAGCAAGATCCCCACGACAATAAATTAAAGAGACCAGTGAAATAAAAGCAATGCTTAAACAATTTTCTCCAAAGGCATGTTAGCATAGAGGACCACCCAAAATGGTCATCTGTTGTGCTGATATAAACCACGACAGTGAAGTTCTTGGTACAAAGAAGTCCCTGTCTTGCCATTCCTCTTAGGCTAGGACTTTATTTAGAAAGTCCCTAGCCTGCTGCTCTTCTAGTAGAATATCCTCCAAAACTTCCTATCTTATTAGTTCAGGAAGCAAGCTTTATTCCAGAGGATTGGAACCACCAATTTCCTATCAATAACATTCATTCAAGTAGCAAAATGCCTGCTACTTCTGTCCTCTCAGAGTTCCAAGGCAAGCAGGTGCCAACTATCAACTAGGGGGACAGGGGGCCTTAATATCTGTTACTCATCTATGATTCTTTGATGAAAACAGGCCCTAAAAGTTTATTTTTTCCATACCTATCTGAAGGTCTGTAACAATAGACTCTGTCCAAATATGTTCCGGAAGTGAATTCATCACTGAAAAGCTCACTTGACTTCTGAACACAACTGCTGTCCTGTTGATGATTAGGTGCGTATCTAGACGATGCCATGACTCTCTTCACTCTATGGAAGTATATGTCCAACCAGCTTAGATTTGGGTCAGAACTGACTTAATTCCACACCATTTAAAGGCTAGTATTAAGATGGATATTAAAGTAGAAAAGAAACAAGAAAGATATTTAAAACAAAACAAAACATCATTTTCAATTGTTTTGTTTTGTCTTTTGTTTTTGGAAATTTAATGCCTAGGTGGTATCAAATCAAAAGATGTATTTGTTTTCGGCCTTAGCAGGACCCCTGCTGATTTTATTCCTTTTGCTCACTATTGGACCCTGTTTAGTTAATGGATTAATAGCTTTTGTTAGGGAACGAGTAAAGTGCTGTACAGATTCTAATGTTAAGACAGCAATACCGGCTGGGCAGTGGTGGCGCACGCCTTTAATCCCAGCACTTGGGAGGCAGAGGCAGGTGGATTTCTGAGTTCGAGGCCAGCCTGGTCTACAGAGTGAGTTCCAGGACAGCCAGGGCTACACAGAGAAACCCTGTCTTGAAAAACCAAAAAAAAAAAAAAAAAAAAAAAAAAAAAGACAGCAGTACCAGGCTCTGGGGGAACACGACAAACAGGCTACAATGATACAGAAATATAGTTCTAAGATTAGAACTAGGCACTAGAAGAAGTGGGGAATGAAAGACCTGACCCCCTTATAAGAAAGGTTAGAACCCTAGCAAACTTAGAGCTGAGACTAGAAACTACATGCCTGGGCAAAACCCCACCCAGCTGCATTCTTTCCCCTAAGAAGCAGGTGACCTCGGCCTGGCCCCAGGGCCAGAGGCATAATGTTTCAAGAACTAGCTAACCATAAAAATGTTTGTGCAACTGCCTTGTGACTAACTTAGAACATTCTGTACTTCCCCATAATGCAAATTCTTTTGGTTCCCCACCCCTTGCTTTGTGGTTTTTTCCTTTACATACCCCTGACTTCAACTGCTTTGGGTCAAACTCCTCTGACCCTGCATGGGTTATGAGCTCGACCCCAGTACACTGGTTCCTCCAAAAACCTCGTTTGATTGCAGCAAAAAAAAAAAAAAAAAAAAAAAAAAATGTATTTGTAAATTTTATACAACAGGCACATATCTTCAAGACAATTGCAGTAAAGGATAATGTTTAAGAACTCAATCCTCCTCAAACAGTGAGTGAAAAAGCTTTGAGAGTTGGCATGGATAAGATCTTTTTCTTTTTTTCTTTTTTTGTTTTGTCTTTTTTTTTTTTTTTCTTTAATCCTTTTTTATAGTCCAGTCTTCATCACCCTCCCAGTCTGCAGCCCTGACCACTTCCCATCCCATAAGTCCTCTACCCCTGGTCTCCAATAGGATGTCCCCACCCCACCCCCAACCTCACCAGACCTCCCCACTCCCTGGGGCCTCAAGTCTTTCAAGGGTTAGGTACATCTTCTCTCTCTGAGGCCAGACCAGGCAGTCCTCTGTTGTATGTGTGTTGGGGGCCTCAGACCAGTTCATGTATGCTGCCTGGTTGGTGGCTCAGTGTCTGAGAGGTCTCAAGGATGGGGTCTAGGTTAGTTGAGACTGCTGATCTTCCTATGGGATCGCCCTCCTCCTCAGCTTCTTCCAACTTTTCCCCAGTTCAACAGGAGTTCCTGGCTTCTGTCCATTGATTGGGTGCTCGGGTCTGCATATGACTCTTTCAGCTGCTTGTTGGACCACTGGGAGGGCAACTACAACCACACTAGGCTCCTGTCTGCAAGCACACCACAGCATCAGTAACAGTTTCAGGCCCTAGGGCCTCCCCTTGAGCTGGATTCCAATTTGGGCCTGTCACTGAATCTCCTTTTTCTCTTGATTAGTAGGTCTTTGTTAATTGTTCTTATCCAAGAAAGAAACTCCCTAGTGTTTTCACAGCATGGGGTAGAGTCCTACCTTTTCAGACCATGGGAAAAGGGCACTATTATCCTTTGATAAAGAAATTTAGTGGCTATGTGTCAAAAGTATTGAGAAAGATTTATGCCTAAAAGGGAGAAACTGATAGCTGGGGATTTACAAATATACATTTTCTAAAGTAATTGTTCTCAGAAACAAAAGTTCCTGATTTAGGGTAGAAATGAGAACCTTTAAAGAATGTGGATAGCTGTGAACTCTTCCTGTTAGGCTAGGATAGAAGAGAACTTATAACAAACCCCCTATACTGGATCCTGCAGACACTGTCTTAAGTCTAGTGAACTATGACTTCAGAGCTCTTATGGTAGTCTTTTGGAATTTAATTAGATCATCCTTAAAGGACTTGAAATTGACAGAACCACAGAGCTGCTCCTCCGAAGACCATTTTTATTCTGTATAACCATTTTATCTTTATATCAAACTGAACATTCTAAATTATTTCACTTCAATGGAAGGAATTCTAAAGAAATATGCTTCCTAAAAAAAATTTATATGAAGTTTTGGATACCAGATCACACAGCACTTTAACAAGTTGTTATATTAGGTAATATTTCAAAAATGATTTTAAAATATTTATCCAATAATTGAACATGCAATTTAATAAATAAATGACTGTAACTTATGTCCCCACAGGCTCACATTCTCTGTGAGCTTGTGTTTTCTGAGGTATAGCTTCCCAGCATCTCTTTGTGTCCCTGCTCTCAATGCAGAAAAGTCTTTCCTATCTCCAACCTAGCCCAGTGAAATGCATTTTGATAGAAAGTATGTTCTAGAAGGTTTGGGCAAGAAAATAGGTCAACTGAAAACAAGTTTTCCCCTGGTTTTTCCATTGCCATAGACCTTAAGGGACAAAAACTCACTCAGTAGAGTCAATCCAAGGCCACCCACTCACAGAATAGGACAAAGAAAACCACAGTGGATGGATAGTGTGGTGATGCACACCTTCAATTCTAGCACTCAGGAGGATAAACTGGACGTTCAAAAGCAGGCTGGCCTGAATACTGCGGAAAGAGACAGGATTGTGCTACTATGGATAATCCCATATACAGCATGTTAGTGGGACAGGGAAACTCAGACCTGGAACCATTTGCCTACCTGTGAAGCCCCAGAGGAAGGATACACAGAGAAGGCCAGGGTAAGTTAGCACCACAATGCAGTAATATTGGTTTTCTGAACTGAACTCAGCAGAAAATAGTAGGCCTTTGTGAAGGGTACACTGCAAAGTCCATGTATTACACAGGAAAGTCCATGAACTAGTGGTATTCCAGAAAGCAGTGCAGGACTGTAGGAAGACATGCTCAGTTGTCTGTTCCAGGCTTGCTTGAGCCAAAGTCTTTCTGAAAAGGAAGGCCCCAAGAACTGGGGATGGGAGTGGAAACCAGACTGGTTACTGAGATGTTACTTAGAGCATCCATGATAGTGAGTGGGACAGGTTTCCAGTTGGAAAGAAGCATCTTGAAATACCAACAATGGCTTCTCATCATGATGGACATTTACTTACAGTCAGTAGCCAAGTAGAATGATCTCTTTTGGGCATCTAAGAGAACTCAGATGATACTAGCTAGGGAAAGATCTTCAGCTACATTAGGTGTGGGGGCAGCCTAGGCACAGCCCAGAGCAGATAGCCAGAATACAAGATGGTAAGTGCAGACAACTGATTCCAGAAGCATATCAAGTGGGAGGTCAGGTCATGTCTCACAGCCTGGAGATCTTGAGTAGAAGCGAAGACTGTCCATGGACAAGAGGGCATAGAGGGACCAGTCCTGCCTAATTCTCAGGTCATCATGCCTAGGAAGTTCAAAGGTAGAGAGTACCTACAAGTATTGGTGGCTGACACAAAATGATGGAGAAAAGGAAGAAGGCTTTACCTATTATGAGGTTCAGTCAGTGTAGTTCCGTGAATGGTGATGGAGAGGGAGAACAGGTCTTGTAGTAGTGGTTTGCTATAGAGCAAAAGATGAGATTTGCCTTTGAGCATTTTAAGGTATTCATTGACCAAGTGTATTTCATCTCTGAAAACTGTCTTTTCTTTCACTCTTCATGAACTGAACGGCCTCCACATATAATGACTCACATGTTTTAGATTAATGTAAATAGTCTAGATATTAATTCAGTCTATGTCAGGTGTAGAACAGCAAAATCTTTCTTTTGTTCTCTAGGCCACTCCCTCAAGTAACTGCCTTTTCTGGTAAGGACCTCTATACTCACCTGAGATTTTTCATCTGTTGTCAGGATTGCTTGTATGGCTCGGGTTCTGTTCAATCTGTGACTTTCTCTGTACTGTCAACTCTGGGTTCTTAACAGTTTCAGGGGTTGGGGGTTACTCTTGAGTCTCTCAGGTGCTTAGTGTTGACTTTGGACATGGTGACACACAAGAATCCAGTTCCTTTCTCTATTCATGAAAATCCAACTTATTAAGCATCAATTGTTGAAGAGGTAGTGTTTTAGCCAAGATATATTTTTATTGTCTTCTTCCTAATACAAGAGGTGTAACTACTTTTATTTACAACTGGAACTTAATTCAGATTTATTTAGTTTGTAATTTATTATTTATAAGTTTTTTTTTTTTGTGTGTGTGTGTGTGTGTGTGTGCCAGTATGTATGTTCTACTATGGCTATGAACTATCAGCATCATGTTAGGTGTATTTATGCTATCCAGGATATTTTGTGCTTCCATGGTAATGTTAAGATAGCTTTTCTACTTTTGGGAAAAATGGCATCAGAATCTTATTGGGAATTATATCCAAATTGGAGATTTATTTTCATGGTGTAACTATTTTCACAATATCCAACCTACCAACTTTAGGCATGCATGATCTTTGACTCTTCACTGTTGAAGGCCATGGATCTTCAGCCAGTTTGAGCATGCAAATTTTTATTGACCTTGAGTCCTGATGGGTTTTCTGGCTACAGAAAAAGGTCAGCAGTTGTCTTTCAGAGCTAGAACTTCATCATGGCATTTAATTTTCTGTAGAGAAAACTAGTACTCTGTTGAAGGGCCTGCTTTCAAGTATCACTGGTGTGTCTGTCCTGTGGATTTAGTATTTTGTAATGTGATAGGCAAGGTTCAACTCTGGTGTATTTTTTCCTGCATTGAAGGAAGAATATGTTATACATGGGTTGAAAGGTTGTTTCCATTGTAGACTGGTATTCATTACACCAGAGTCAGTTCCTAGTAATTGTGGAGACTAGAATATAGCCTCCCAAGTCAGGCACAACAAAAGAGCACACACATCTTGGGTACAAACAAAAATAGTCATATAACAGATGATTACTCTCTAAACTGATCATTGTTGGAAGTAGCAAGGCTGTGATAGAACCATGTGTGTTCAGGTCCTAGTTCCTGTGGGAATGAGTAAAGTGGACAAAAGGATCATCAGACATGTGAATAAGAGGAGGGAAAAGAAAAAGGCATGGAAAAGAAGAGGCTACAGAGAGGCAGTTAGAATTGAAATTAAAATCAAAGAACGATGTAAAGAAGTTCTATTAGGTATTCTAAGAGATCCCAGAGCTTCAGAGAAAGTTCTCAAATGAGGCATCACTGTGTACTTTGGAAAATCAAGTACAACAAGTGTGGAAAGAGGAAGAATAGAGAAAAGGAAAAAAAGAGAAAGAGAGAAACTTATAGAGATTGAGAGTAGGAAGAAAGATGAGAGGAGAAAGAAGACAGGGAAGGAGAAGCAGAAAGAAACTAAACTGGGAGACAGAAAATATTTTTTTACTCAAAGCCCTCAAAAGAGCACTGTACCAAAGCTGACCAATAGTTTTTAGGAACTTGACCATGTAAGGGTGAGAGCTCACTTACATGAGCATAAGAGACCCCCTCCCCAACTCGTCATGTTTGCAACAGCATATGTCATGGAAGTAACCTTATGGAAGCTACACCACTCTGTCCCCAACTCTGAGTTAACTCTCTACTTCCTGTGTTCTTTAGCAAGTAGAAAGATTACCTGCCATTGGGAGCTGGGGAATCAAAATAAAATAACAATTGGAATCCCACATTAGGGTTCAATAACACCTCCTTACTTCTTCCATTAGGGCTGTTTACTGCTCCATTGCATAGACGTACCTGTCAATGTAAGTTCCACTTAGTTACTTCTCCAGTCTCCAATCAGTGTAATCACTACTGAGGATCCACAGTTGAGTGAACACATTAACTCTGGGGAGTGAGGAGGGAGGAAAGACATAGTACAATACTCTATCCGCTTTCCTCAATATCTTTAATTATTGTAACCACAATTTTTCCTGAGCCTTGGAAGGACACATTTGTATACAATTCTTCCCTGAATATTAGAATCTCATTTTACCAGAACAATCACTGTGTCTTAGCTGCCTACCCAGTCACAACTTTTTCAATCAGTAAGTATAGTCAAATAGAAGTGGTTGTCCAACTCGAAGGGAGACTATGACAATAACAAACAGCACCAATAACTGCACTAATCTATGAGTACAAGCATAGATACTAGCAAGGAAAGTAGACAGAACTACCTCTTCCATTCAACTAAACAATAAACAAAACAGTGTGGAATTCTTTCCACACTGGGACCTTTGGCCTCATCAACCACAGGTACTTTGTTCTTGATCACAGTACAGATGTGAATTCCTTTCTGTGCAACAGACCTCAGACCCAACCTGAAGGCTGTTGGGAGTACATGTGACAACTGTGCCTTTATTGTACCAGTTCATATATCTTGCTTGACATATTGATAGTGTAGGACAGAGACAGTTCACAATCAACTAGGACTGTTGGTTTCATTTCCTCCTCAACATCCAGAAAAGAACCTTCTGAGTCTTTGACAGCTTGACATCAAGAAAACAACTAGACCGCAGTGCTAGCATGATTTCTCAAAGTGCTATAAGTGGAACATCCGGGGTCTCAGCAGTAGGCTCTTTTCATCTAGTTCTGTCATGGAGACAATACCACTGCCAATATCCTTGAAGATTTGGGAGGTCTCTGTGTCTTTAATGGCCAACAACACATGTAGAGATAACATGCCTCTGGCACTGGGAATTTATTTAACCATTAGATTGCTTCTGAGAATACCTTTTTCTAACCATCATGACACCTTCTTTCAAATTCTTTAACTCTGTTTTTGCTGTTTTCCTATATGCTGTGCCTAATGTAAAAGGCACTCAGAAAGCATTATTATACTGACCACAAAATGAATCCTTTTAATAAGAGTCATCAGCTTAAGATGGTCTATTATAAGGATCATTTTCTCTGTATGGTCACTCATTAAGAAAATGTTAACAGGGCCAGCAGGCTCATAGAGAGTGGCAGGATTAGGAGATCTGGCTTTATTGGAGTAGGTGTGGCATTCTTGTAGGAGCTGTGTCACTGAGGGAGTGCATTGAGGTCTCAGATGGAAAAGCCATGCCCAGCATGGCTGTTCTTGCTGCCTGCAGACTCAAATGCACAACTCTCAGCAGTTCTCTCTTCAGCACCTTGTCTGCCTGCATGCCACTATCTATGCCTCTTGCAATGATGATAATGGAGTAAACGTTTGAACTGTAAGCCAGCCTCAATGAAAGATTTTACATTATAAGAGTTGACTTGATAATAGTATCTCTTCATAGCAATAAAAACCCTATCTTTCACAGACCCTCTTGTGTTTCCTTCAAAGGACAGAGACAGATTCCATTTTCCAAGCATCTGCACAATGAACTGATGACTGCTTCTGATATGTCACAGCAATAACATGTGTGCGTGTAAGGATAAAGGGTCAAACTGTGTTAAAGGATGGTTTTCTGGACTGTGTATTCAGATGCTGACTTCTATGCCCAGATAACTGGTTGAAATCTAAAGGACAGCATAGTCAGGCATCTCCTTAGGTCTCAATGTTATGTAAAAATTGTTTTCAACATCTTTGATTGGTTAATAAAAGATCTGATCCGCAAATTTGCTGGGCAGAAGAGAATAGGGTAGGACTTCCAACCCCAAGTGAGGAGTCCCAAAGGAGACTAGAGGGCCAGAGGAGCACAGGTAGAAGGAGTTGTGAAGTGACCATGTGGAGGGAGCAGGAGAATTCTCTACGAGGTTGTGATGAGACAGCAGCCATGAGGACACACATGGACCAGAGTGAGACAATGCAAGACTGAGATGCAAGCAAAGGACCATTTGGCTCAGTAGTAGCATCCTACTCAGGTTAGAATAGATCAGCATCTGTCCAGCTATTAGTGATTGCACCTTATTAATGAAAATACCAGGTCTCTGTATCTTTATTTTGGAACTAAAATGAACTAGATCAGGCATAGATATATACTGCAGTTGTTGGGAGCAAAAGCAGTGAAGGGAAACCTCCCTAGAATTACATTAACAAAGCTGGCCCAAGAATCAACTCTACAAAGAAGGCATGAAAGAAGAAGAAAAATATGAGTCCCACCTGAGTCAGCACAGTCTAAGGAAGGACTGATTGAGAAGAAATCCAAGAAGAGTAGTCTTGGAGTTCATCATCTTCTACAAGGTACACTCAAATCTCTGAGTCCTGGTCCTCAACACAGTCACAGTGGGGCACTTTAATATCTCCCTTTGGTCATGGGCAGACACTGACAGCTCATAAATCAAATCAACTGAAATTGTTTCTCAACTGAGTTGCCACAACCTAGTTGTCCCTCTTCTTCCTGCCCAATGCTAATTATCTGTAGATATAATGTGTGTTAATGGTATAGCCTCTGTTGGAATGACACATTGTGGACAAATTATGAACAGTTCATCAATGAACTTTACGAGAAACATTTATCATGATCTCCTAACCTAAAAGGCATGGGATTGCAAGATTTACCCAGCACACACCTCAACCATTTATGGATACTGTTGGTCTTTTGGCATCTTCTCCACCCAATCACATCTTTTAGCTCAGAATCTAACCTTCCCACTGGTTAATGCTTCATGTATGACATTATTTTCCCTCAGAACTTACCAGCACTGGGAAGAATCTTTAGGTTTCCGTGGAGCTGACTGTAAACAATTTCAGATCATTACAGGTCATCTGTGATTAATGACCAGTGAGCACTGTCTGATCTTGTACACATGCCTGGGTTGTCTGCAGAGCAGACAAGACAGCCATTTATCCTACTCCATTGTACTGTGGATTGCTGTTACCTGCCCACTCCCACCTCCTACACACATACACACACCATGTCAAGCAAGGGAAGAAACTTTAAAAAGTTTGTTTTGATCACATTTCCCCTTATTTTAGAATAGTTTGAAATCCTTTAAATAATAGAGATAGAATTGATATTCATATATAGATACAGAATGATATAGATTGATATAGATTCCTATGTGGATTGCAACCCCATAGGAAAAAGAACAATATCAACTAACTGGATTCCACAGAGTTCCCAGGGAACAAACTAGCAACCAAAGAGTATACATGGAGGGATCCATGGCTCCAATTACATATGTAGAAGAAGATTGCCTTATCTGGAGTTAGTAGGAGGGGAGACCTTTGGTTCTGTGAAGACTTGATGCCCCAGTGAAGAGGGATGCTAGAGCAGTGAGGTAGGAGTGGGGGAGAAGCACCCTCTTAGAGGTAAAGGGGAGGGAGTAGGGGTGGAGAGTTTGTGGAGGAGAGATCAGGAAGGGGGACATTTGAAATGAAAATAAAATAACCAAAAAAACAAAAACAAAACAAAACAAACAAACAAACAAACAAACAAAAAACAGAAGAAGAAGAAGAGGAAAAGAAAGAAAGAAACCAGTTGCTTGAAGCAATTCAATCACTTTCAGTTACATATGTGCCACAAGTCATCACAAACTAATTAGAGATATGTAAGTTTCAGTGCTTACATACATCATGTTACAGACCACTATGCCACCTTTCTAAAAATTCGTATTTCTGCATGTAATTTTAGTAACTGATTCAGAAATAAATTAAATAAGACCTATATATATATACACTAAATTTTATTTTCAAGTTCCTCATTATTAGACTTCATCTGAACTAAAGTTTTAAAAGAAATGTGTACTATTCATATTTGTGGGCTTCAGTATTATATATATGGGAGTGTGATATTTAGAATTGATTCATACGAACTGAATTTCTAATATCAATTATGACAATGTTTGTTAGATATCAAGATAAAGCAGACTGGACTTTTAGTATAATAAAGTGTTTTTAGGTTTTATCACTATCAAAAAGTCACTAAAGAACAAAGACTCCTGCATTGTAAAAAATACTTTACAGTATTCTCTATCACCAACTCAGGCAAAAAATTTATTTCTGTAGTATTATATCAACTCCATAGTATTTAACTTGTAGACATTGACAGTTATTTCAAATGAAAGAAAAAACAGCATTGCATAACATTACTCTGATACAACTTAAAGTATGGGTTTTAAACTTTGAAAATATTGTGAGAATGAGATGTAAGAGAATAAATCAATTTCAAAACAAAATTGTTTCTAGACAATATCTGCTTATGTGGGTATGATTGTTATTGCCAGAAACTGTGTAACTGACAATATTTGCTTATAAATGTTAGTAAACTATAAACAAATGGTGCAAAAAAATTGTGAAGGATTTTGAGTAGGGCTTTCAGATTTTTACCATGGGTATTATTTAATGGTACTGTCACATTGTTTTCAGGCATTATTTTATAGTTTCAAAGATAAAGAAAATGGGGGTCATTTTTTGCAGTATAATGTATAAACTATAAAATAGAGAATAGTGATTTTAAAATTAATGTTTAATGTGTGTTCACAGGAGAACATGAAGTCAGGTAACCAGATGTACTGATCAGAGCTCTCAAAAAAAAAAAAAAAAAAGAACTAATAGAATGAATACAAGGTGGGTTTAGTAAATTGTCTCAAATACTTCTGGTCGGATACAACAGTGGCTATATTCATGCTGTAGAGGCTGACTACTCTGTAGCTACACAGTCAACAAAGCCAGAAGTTCCATCATTGCTAAGTTTATGCTGAAGATCTAAGTTTGGTTCTGACACCATCAAAAAATTTGCAGCAGCCACAGCAGCAATGTTCACCTTCAAGAAGTGAAGATGGGGAGGAACAGCACTAATTTTCCCCTGGGATTCTGTACATTTGGACCACCACTGGAAAATTTCACCCAGCCTGAGCAAGGGTCTTCCTGGATTAGTTAATCCTTTCTGAAATGTCCTAGCAGATCTGCCCAGAGTCTGATCCTGTGATAGAGTCCAAATGCATTAAAGTTAATAGTTAAGATTGATGATTAAACCAGCAAAGCAGAAGCAATATTCCATAACTGTATCCTCACTGAATGAATCCTACCCTTTCAGCCTCCATGTTTTTATGTCTAAAGGCAAACTCTCCTTATCTCTGAGAATAACTGGATACTGGAATTTTGTATTTCATCATCAACAATCTGCAGTATCCCTTACAACTATTGACATTTCCATTTCTAACATCAACATTTATTCCTTATCATATTGTTGGCTAAATTTTAGCACAATGTCCTTGAATGCAAGCTATCCTCAATTTGCTGAGATCAGAAGGGAAGCCTTGCTTGACTCTGGAACTTAAAGCCCATCCTGAAATGAGACTACATGTGATAGAAAATTTGAGCCTTGGATTCTTAATTGGCTATTCTTCATTTTTATTGATCTCAATTTCTCTTCTTTTGTGTTATCTTGATGTTTGCTTAAGAGCTTCTTTGGACCAGTGCTCATGACCTGTACCTTTTCTTTCTGTACTCTTTGTTTATAGTTTGGTGCATTTCTTTATAATGGATACATAATGTACCAGTAGAATAAAAATCAAGTAAACATTCAAGGAACACAATAGGAAAATTTGGAAGATGGTTAAATATTTATCACCACTGTTCTCAGATCTGTGAATCATTTATAAGTCTATATTCTTAGTAGTATCTGACATATGAAGTCAAGCTTCGGATATGGAATAAGTCCCAAGAGAACATTTCAAAACACCTACATCATAAAATTGACTAGACTATCACTACTGTAGTATAGACCTTGAGGTGCATGACATTGGTATAGTGACAGGCAGGTATATTAACGAAATAGAATTGAAGACCCAGAAATGAACCCACACACTTACAGTCACTTGATCTTTGACAAAGGAGCTAAAACCATCCAATGGAAAAAAGACAGCATTGTCAACAAGTGGTGCTGGTTCAACTGGCAGTCAACATGTAGAAGAATGCAAATTGAGCCATTCCTATCTCCCTGTACAAAGCTCAAGTCCAAGTGGATCAAGGACCTCCACATAAAACTAGATACATTGAATCTAATAGAAGAGAAAGTGAGGAAAACTCTCAAACACATGGGCACAGGGGGAAAGTTCCTGAACAGAACAGCAATGTCTTATGCTCTAAGATCAAGAATCGACAAATGGGACCTCATGAAATTGCAAAGCTTCTGTAAGGCAAAGGACACAGTCAATAGGACAAAATGGCAACCAATAGATTGGGAAAAGATCTTTACCAATTCTACATCCAATAGAGGGATAATATCCAATATATAGGAAGAACTCAAGAAGTTAGACTCCAGAGAACCAAATTGCCCCATCAAAAACTGGGGAACAGAGCTAAACAGAGATTTCTCAACTGAGGAAACTCAAATGGCTGAGATGCACCTAAAGAAATATTCAAAATCCTTAATCATCAGGGAAATGCAAATCAAAAGAACCCTGAGATGGTTCAATACCCGGAAATCTATCAATGTAATTCACTATATAAACAAACTCAAAGAAAAAAACCACATGGTCATCTCCTTAGATGTTGAAAAAGCATTTGACAAAATTCAACATCCCTTCATGATAAAAGTCTTGGAAAGATCAGGAATTCAAGGCCCATACCTAAACATAGTAAAAGCAATATACAGCAAGCCAGCAGCCAACATCAAACTAAATGGAGAGAAACTTGAAGCAATCCCACTAAGATCAGGGACTAAACAAGGCTGCCCTCTCTCCCCCTATCTA
>CM052702.1:5787813-5806736 GCA_028551405.1 Uromys caudimaculatus
ATCCATTTGCCTGCAAATTTCATTAAGTCATTGTTTTTAATAGCTGAGTAGTACTCCATTGTGTAGATGTACCACATTTTCTGTATCCATTCCTCTGATGAGGGACATCTGGGTTGTTGATGTCTCTTTAAATTAATTTGCAAGTATTTTATTGGGAATTTTTGCCTTTATGTTCATAAGAAATTGATTTGTGAGTTTTTGGTTGGACAGTGAAGTGGTCTTCATATTATTGTAATAGATGCTTAATAAAAAGCATAAGGCAATGTTCCTTCAGTTTCTACTTTGTAAAATAATTTTATTAGTTTAGTTCAGGTTCTTTTTGAAGGTTTGACAGAATTCTGTATCAAATTTACCTGGCCCTTGATTTTTGTTGTTGGGAAAAATTTAATATCTGCTTCTATTTTATTAAAGGTTTGGGGTATGTTTAAATTGTTCATTTAATATTGATTTACCTTTGGAGGTTATATATCTCAAATAATTTATCCAGGTTTTCCAGTTTGGTAGAGTATAGCCTATTAAGGTCTATTATTATGTTCTCTGAATTTACATTGAGTCCATTGTAATATCAGCCTTTTCTTCTCTAATTTTTTTTTAATTTGAATTTGCTTTCTCTACAATTTGGTTAATTTAGGTAAAGGCTTGTTAATCTTGCTGAATTCTCAAAATATCTACTCTTTCTTTTCATTGATTCTTTGGATTACTAGTTTTTGTTAGTTTTTATGGAATTAATTTTAGTTCTATGGTTATTTCTTCTTTTTTTTATAGTATAGAAATAGAGTTTATTTAGGGCATGGGGAGGGTAGTTAAGAGGGTAGTAGAGGCAGAAAAATGCAGAGAGAGGAAGAGAGTAGAGAAGTAGAGAGGTGGAGGCTGGCCATGGCCATGTGGAGAGATGGGGGAAGGTAATGGGGAAGAGTAAGAGATAAGAGATGTAAGAGAGAGGCAAGAGAAAGAGATAAGAGCTTCTTGTCTATTCTTTATGTGCCTTATTTTTTGTTCTTGTTTTTCTTGTTGTTGTTGTTGTTCTCCTCCTCTTCCTCCTCCTCCTCCTCCTCCTCTTCCTCCTCCTCCTCGTCTTCTTCTTCTTCTTCTTCTTCTTTAGAACTTTCAAGTGTGCCATTTAGTTTTAATATTAGGGTTCTCCCCTTTTTGAAGACACTTAAAGGTATAAACTTGAATCTTTTATATCTATCTTCCTATGTCCTACAAATTTGGCTATGTTACATTTTCCTTGTCATTCAATTCTAAAAAAGGTTTAATTTCCTTCTTTTTTAAAAAAATATTTATTTCTTTTTTTTATTCTTTAGTTTAGACTTTATCCCCCTCCCGGTCCACCCTCCAACTGTTCCATATCCCACACCTCTTCCAACCCCTAGTCTCCAAGAGGATGTTCTCAACCACCCAACCCCACCAGACCTCCCCACTCCGTGGGGCCTCAAGTCTCTCAAAGGTTAGGTGCATTTTCTCTCACAGAGTCCAGACCTGGCAGAGCTCTGTTGTATATGTGTTGGGGGACTCATGACAGCTAGTGTATGCTGTCTGGTTGGGGGCTCAGTGTCTAAGAAACCTCAGAGGTCCAGGTAGTTGAGACTGCTGGTCTTCCTAAAGGGTTGCCCTCCTCCTCAGCTTCTTCCAGCTTTTCCCTAATTTAACCCCAAGGGTCAGCAGCTTCTGTCTATTGGTTGAGTGTAAATATCTACATCTGACTCTTTCAGCTGCTTGTTGGGTCTTTCAGAGGTAAGTCATGAGAAGACCCTGTTTGTAAGCATACCATAGCATCGGTAATAGTGTCAGGCCTTGGGGCCTCCCCCTGAGCTGGATCTCAATTTGGGCCTGTCATTGAACCTCCTTCCCCTCAGGTTCTTCTCCATTTTTATTGCTTCAGTTCTTTCACACAGGAACAATTCTGGTTGGCAACTCCATCTCTCTAGTTGAAGCCCTGTCTTTTAACTGGGGGTGGACTCTCCAAGTTCCCTCTCCCCACTGTAGGGCATTTCATCCAAGGTCCCTCCCTTTGAGTCCTGAGAGTCGTTCACCTGCCAGGTCTCTGGTACATTCTGGAGGGCTTCCCCCACTTAATTTCATTCTTGATTTCCGTTTTTGCCAAATTTTTATTCAGCTGTGAGTTTTTTAGCTTACATGATTTTGAATACTTTCTCCTGTTTGTACTGTTGATGTTCAGTGTTAATTCCTGGTGGCTAGATAGGGTAAGGTATGCTACTTAACTTTTAAGAAATCTGGGAAAACTTGCTTTGTTTCCTAATATATGGGCAATATTGAAGGAAATTAATTCCATGGGCTGATGAGAAGTGAATATATTCCTTAATGTTTGTGTGTAATATTTTGCATAGGTCTGTTATTATCATTTGGTTTATGAAATTATTTAACTCTGTCATTTCTGCTTTGTCTGGAATACCTGTCTGTTAGCAAAAGTAGAATACTGAAGTCACCTGGTATCACTGTATGAGGGTCAATATGTGAGTTTAGCTCCAGTGGTGTTTCCTTTATAAACTTGGGCACCCTTATATTTTATGCATAAATGTTTGAAACCATAATATATTTTGTTGTTGTGGCTTAGGGTTTCCCTACCTTTTTTTTTTTTTTTTACTTTGGTGTGGTTAACCTCATCAATCCTGAGGCAGGTTTTGATTCCTGACAGAGAGAAGATCTGTGGGTACATGAAATATAAAAGAGTGGAGATGGACTAGAATTAAAGGCTGAAAAGGATCTTCAGGAAGAACTAGGAGGACTCTGAGGTTGTACCAAGAGAATGAGTCAGGAATTATATTAGACACAGATTTTGTAAGTTCAAATAGCATTTATAATAAAATTTCTGATGTAATTTCTAGTTGCTCATAATTATTTGATTCTCTTTCTTTTCCTCTCTTTCTGCCAGCTTGACTTTAAACTCCATCCCTTATTTTCTCTCTTCTACCCTGCCTGCCTCCCTTCCTTGTTTCTTTCCTTCCTTCCTTCCTTCCTTCCTTCCTTCCTTCCTTCCTTCCTTCCTTCCTTCCTTCCTTCCTTCCTGAAAATATAATTTTCTCTCATATAGTACACACCAACCACAGTTTTCTTTCCTTCCCTCCTCCCAGATCCCTTCCCACCTCCTCATTTTCCTGAATACACCCTTCCTCTGTCTTTAGTCATAAAGGAGTAGATATTCAAAAGACAATAATAAAACACAGAAAATAATCATGAAAGTAAGCAGACAAGGCAAAGTAAAAGCTCAAACTGGACAAGGTAACAGAAGAAGAAAAAGAAGAAGAAGAAGAAGAAGAGGAGGAGGAGGAGGAGGAGGAGGAGGAGGAGGAGGAGGAGGAGGAGGAGGAGTTCCAAGAGCAGGCAAATGAGTCAAAGACACATTTTCTCTACAGTTAGGTTTCCCAGGGGAACAAAAACCCACCAAGCTAACAGCTATAACATATATGAAGAGGACCTAGTGCAGAAACCCTGTGGGCCATATGATTGCTACTGTCTCTGTGAGCCCATATGTGCCCTCCTTACTTGATCACTGGGCCAAGTTCTCCTGGTTTCTTCTATCCCCTCTGACTCCTACAATCTTTCTGCTCCCTGTTTCTGGGGTTCTTCTGCATTACAAAGAGAGGAAGCTGATGGAGACCTACAAATTTAGACTATCTCTACATCAGATCTTTCTTTGGGTCTCTGCATCCACTCCCATCTGGTGCTATAGGAAGACACTCTAATGATGGATGGATAAGGTATTGATCATATTTGTGTTTGTAGGTCTTAGTTATCTCAATCAAGATGATTTTTTGACTATGAATAAAGCTTCAAATTAACAAAGCTGAACAAATTTCATTATGGTAGGATGGAGCATTCTTTTAATATATGCCCAAGAGTAGTATAGTGGTCTTGAGGTGGACTGATTTCTAATTTTCTGAAGAATCATTTTGATTTGCATATACAAGTTTGAACTTACACTAGCAGTGGAGAAGTGTCCAATGCTGAGTCTGCTATGACTGTGTAAGGGGCAGTGTGACACAGGTCCTCTCCTGTTGCCTTGCAAGACTATTGATCTCAATGTGTTCAGAGATGGCTACTGTTGGCCTGAAACTCATATGCTGTCTCATCTATGTGTTTTACTTCCTCTCTCTCTCTCTCTCTCTCTCTCTCTCTCTCTGGAATTTACTTTTCCCATTACTCAGACTGAATGACCCCATCATAAATGAAACAGATGTGGTTCTCAGGAATGAGGAAAGAAGGTGGTCATGAGGTCTTGGGGGAGGAGGAACAGGTCTTTTACTTGGACCTAATAGCCATGGGAAAGGATCTAGACAACATAAACCACAAAAGACATAAAAGCCTACATGGCCTTGTGTAGAAATAGCTCATTGTGAGATTTGTCTTAAAGTGGATATTATATGAGATGATATATGTACCCACCAGTCCAATGACTGCTGCATAAATTAGCTAGGGTAACTTGGGGTCATCAAGGATAGAGAGTTAAAGTGGTATCAAGAAGAAAGGGCATGGATAGGAAAAGGAGGAATCTGTAGAAAATTGGTAGGTGGGTTTATTTTATGGGAGGAAGGCTTGTACATGATCTAGACACAAATAGTATTAGAAAGAGAATATGGTTTAATGGAAAAGGACAGTGGGCTAGTAAATTAACATTCATGGAGAGATTGCCAGTTTTGGACAAGAGACCACAGAATTTGTAGGATAAGGAAACAAACATTAGAGAATAAAAGGATAATGTTCAAACATATAAAAAGTTAGTACCTCATTGGAGACGACAATGCCTAGAGAGGTATTAGAGAGAGCTAGCTGCTTTACTTGCATAAAACTGAAAACTTTGTAAGAAACTATCTTAACTTTAGTAGTCTGTCACCAGTCCATTCTTACAGGAAAATAGTTGCGAAAGACTGCTGTTTGCTGTACCAGGAAACTACAGGAGCTGTGCCCAGCTACCTGTGAAGAACAGGCTGTGGAAAACTATGGAAATGTACTTTCCCCTTGTTTTTCATTTTTGTTTAAAGGAAGAAGGGTTGGGACTACTGATCCAATTTATGTAAATTAAAGAATTTCTTTAAAAATGATTATTAATGGTCAAACTGTTAATGATGTAGCTTTAGTAAATAAAAGACTGGGTTCAGGCTCTCTTGTAAGAATGAAGAATGTGAAGAAAGAAGAACAGTGAGAACGCTCAGGCACAGAGAGCATGTGACCTGGCAGCCTGTATCCACTACTGACTTCATCTTAATACTGATTCAACACTGCTCCCATTCCCCACTTTCTCAGGACCCTCCTCACACTGAGGCTAGACTTGGTAGTCCAATGTCCTCACCAGCATGAGCTGTTTTAGTGTTGTTGACCTTAGCCATTCTGATAGGTGTAAGATGGAATCTCAAAATAGTTTTAATTGGTATTTCTCTGATGGTTAAGGATGGAGAACATTTCTTTTTCTTTTCTTTTTTTTCTTTTGGATGTTTTCTTTATTTATATTTCAAATGTTATCCACTTTCCTGGTTTCCCCTCTGGAAACCCCCTATTCCATCCCCTCTTTCCCTGTTTCTATGAGGGTGTTCCCTTATCCACCCACCTCACTCCTACCTCCTCATCCTGGCATTCCCCTTCACTGGGGAATCCAGCCTTCACAGGACCAAGGGCCTTTCCTCCCATTGATGTCAGACAAGCTCATCCTCTGTTACATATACAGCTGGAGCCATGGGTCCCTCCATGTGTACTCTTTGGTTGGTGGTTTAGTCTCTGGGAGCTCTGGAGGGTCTGGTTGGTTGATATTGTTATTCTTCGTATGGGGTTGCAAACTCCTTCAGTTCCTTCAGTCCTTTCTCTAATTCCTCCATTGGGGACGCAGCGCTCAGACCAATGGTTGGCTGCGAGCATCTGCCTCTAGCAGAGCCTCTCAGGAGACAGCTATATCAGGCTCCTGTCAACAAGCACTTCTTGGCATCTGCAATAGTGTCTGGGTTTGGTGACTGTATATGAGATGGATCCCCAGGTGGGTCAGTCTCTGGATGGCCTTTCCTTCAGTCTCTGCTCCACACTTTGTCTCTGTATTTCCTCCTGTGAATATTTTGTTCCCCCTTCCAAGGTCAGAAGCATCTACACATTTTTTTTTTTGTTATTGTTGCTGTTGTTTCTTAACAAGCTCTGTAGTACAACTTGAAATTAGTGATGGTGATATCTTCAGCAGTTCTGTTATTGTTCAGGTTATTTTAGCTATCTGTGTTGTTGTTTTCAATTTTGCTTTCCCATGTGAAGATAAAAATTTTTCTTTCAAGGTCTGTAAATATTTTTTTTTGACATTTTGACAGAATAGCATTGAATTTGTAGATTACATTTGTTAGGGCAGCCATTTTCTGTGCTAATCTCCCTGACACATGAGCATGGGAGGTCTTTACGTCTTCTGATACTATCTTCAATTTTTTTCTTCATAGACAGGATACCAATCTTTCACCTTCTTAGAGTTATCCAAGATACTATTTGAGAGTACTGTGAAAGATATTATGTTTTTAAATTTCTTTCTCAGTTCATTTGTCATTTGGATATAAAAGGGTTACTGATTTTGTTTGTTTGCTTGTTTTTTGTTAATTTTGTGTCCAACCACTTTACTAAAAGTATTTATCAGGTTAATATATTCCCTGATGAATATTTTAGGGATATATATATATATATACTATCATATTATCTGTAAATAATACTTTGATTTCTTCCTTTTCAATTTGTGTCCTTCTTTATCTCTGTTTTAGTTACTGTTTCCATTGGTGTGAAGATACACCATGGCCAAGGCAACTCTTATGAAGGACAACATTTATTTGATGCTGGCCTTATTGGTTCTGAGGTTCAGTCCATTATCATCGTGCGAGGGAGCATGATCGCACTCAGGCAGGTACAACACTGGAGTAGCTGAGAGTCCTAGATCTTGTTGCAGAGGCAAACAGGAATAGACTGACTTCCAGGTAGGTAGCAGAAGGGTCTCAATGCCCACTCCCACAGTGGCATACTTCCTCTAACAAGGCCATGCCTACCCTAACCTCCTAATAGTGCTACATACTCCCTGGGCCAATCATAGTCAAACTACCGCATTCCACTCCCTGGTCCCACAGAGGCTTGTTCAAACATATGAATCAATGGGGCCATACCTAGGCATAGCGTAAGGAAAAATACATTTAGTCTAACTTCAAAAGTCCCATAGTCTATGACAATCTCAATAATGTTAAAAGATCAAAGATCAAACTCTCTTCTGAGACTAATCCAATCACATAGTTGTAATCCCCTATAAAATCAAAATTAAAAAACTGATCACATACCTCTAATAGCACAGGATATACATTACCATTTGAAAACATCTTAGTGAAGAAATACTATACCAAAGCAATACCAAAACCAGCTGGGTAATTTCCAGGTCTGATGTCCAACTCCTTCAGTTTTGATGACTGTAACACACTTCTTTCTCTTGTACTGGTTTTACTCTCTGTTAGTAGATTTCTTCTGCAGGTATCCCTCAGTTCTGGCATCTCTGACATCTTGGAGTATCCAAGGCAACTTCAACTAGACAGCTTCTTATTCCAGTGTGTCATATCCAAACATGATCTGGGTTCCTCCAAAGGGCTTGGATCACTAATCCAACTTGGCCTTCTAGAGCACTCTAGTCTGGTTGACTCCACACCAGTGCTGTTCCTGCTGGTCATCCCATAGTATTGACATCTCCAATACGCTGGTGTCTTTGGCTGCAACTAGGCTTCATAGATAGCCTCTCATAGCCTTCCTTCATGGTGCCAAGTCTCAACTTCTTGCATGACTCCTTTATTCATTCAATGCCAGTGCCACCTGGGTGAATCTCAAACTACGATTTCTAGCTGCAGTACAAGGGTCAACCTTGGCTATCTCTAGAATACACTTCTTTGTGATCTCAGAAAACATTTCTCAAGAGATTTTACCTCAGTAATGCTGGTCTCTTCTTAATCACCACTAGTTTCTTAGCTCCAGCTTACCAGGAGCCACATGCCCAAAGATGCTGAGTTCTGCTGCTTACTGGAGCTGGAACACAGACCTTCTTGTTTTATTACATTGTTCATTGCCTAGGTGTTTCTGTCCTGGAACTTTTTCTGTAAACAGATCTTAGACTCAGAGATATGCATGCTTCTGTCTCCAGGGATTTAAGACATGTACTACCAAAATATTACTGTCACAATTACTGTATTATAGCAATATAGCACACAATGTGTTGTACATAATAACAAAATGTATAAGATATACAGTAGAGGTACAATACTCATTTATATAATGTATAGCAGGCTATAATGTACATCACATATCCACATATTTAGTTTTATTGTAAGCCTTATCTAGTTTATATACCCATGTCTTACAAATATAATATATTTAACTCACACTTCTTAAATAAATTAAACAAAATTGAAAGAACATAAATTTCAGTGCATGTAACAGAACTTTTAGTCATTTAGTCCCTTTGGAAAGAGTTCAGTGACCTGAATCTTGCCAAGAAAAAACTGAGTCATAGGATTTGTTGTTAGGCCTTCTTTCAGCAAATTTCACAGAAGATCAAAGACAGTCCACGTAACTTTTCAGGAAAAGACACTTCTGTATTTACTATTATAATTACAAGTTATAATGTAGTTGCTTTGAAGCCATAGAATTATCTTTTACAAATGTGAAAGACAAATTTTAAAAAGGATTATAACAAATATTAAGGAAGAACAAAAGCCCAAAAATTTCTATGCATTTCTGATTGTTTAATGACTTATTCCATTAAAAAATACTTGAGTTTCCATCTGCATAACTGCTTAGGGATACAGTTATTCTGAAAATTAAACTTTTGTTATCAGTTTTCCAAGGTCATGTGCTAGTTTCATTTGTCCTCTAAAACAATTTGTCTAGGGGACATTTGCTTGGAGACTTTGCTACATATCCCGCAAGGGAAAAAAGTTGTCTCCAGAAGAAAAATGCCTGCTCTAGAGAGATATCCTGTCAGGCATAGATCACCATTAATATTTCCAGTAGTTTCTACAGCTCACAAGGGTCTCTTCCTGGTATCATGAATAGTTGAATACAAATAGCTACAATCAAAGTTGGACACTAAATGTTTATATAGGTTGTCATTGAATAAAAGAAGAAAGATTTGAAACCAAAATAATAAAGGAGAAAACAAAGTAAAAAAAAATCTTTCCATGAATCTCTGGTACTTCCAGTATGTAAAGTGTTATAAAGAAAAGTTCAGAAAGCTTCAGAAGATTCTAAGTTTTTATCACTTCCACTCAGTATCCATGTGAGTACATGAACACTGTGACTTGGCATTAATAAAAATGACAGTTAGGAACAGAAAATAGAATTGGAATGCCTAGTTCTATAGAGTGAGGAATATTTCTTCACCAAAGACATAAAAGATAAAATTGGTTTTCAACAACTATAGATGGTGTTTTTCTCCAGTTCATGAAGCACTGATATTTCACAATTTACCCCATGTCTAAAAGATCATGATTTTAGAAATTTATGTAGTCTCCATTGGAGAAGGTCAACTTTATTTGTTTGAGGCTATTCTCCTTGCTATATCTTAAATATAAATATGATGAATCAGATCATTGACTGTCCTTTGAGTTAAAAATATTACTAATTGATACAGTGGATTGTCTCACACCCGTAAGTATGCATTGGCCTTAAAGGGTGTTATGAAAATGAGGACATTGCATGAGATTGGAGTTAATGAGTGAATCTTGGAGGAGTGAAGGGAGAACAAGTAGTAAATATGACCAAAATACTGTGTGATGAGCTGGAGAGATAGATTATCTACTATAGGTTATGCTCACAACAAAGTATACCATGTACATCTATGAAATTCTTAAAGAATTAATAAAATAGATTAGGAATTAATAAATATAAAGTTTAATCTCACTTGAACTGAATCCCCTTATACTTTTTTTTTTTTTTTTTTTTTTTGGTTTGGGACATCATAATATATTGTAATATTTCTCCCTTCCATTTCCTCCCTTCAAAACAAAATGTCCCATAAAGTTCTCCTTGTTCTCTTTCAAATCTATAGATTATTTTTCATTAATTGTTGCTACATGAATATATGTATATATATGTGTATGTGTATATATATATATATATGTATATTCTTAAGTATAACCTGCTCAGTATATGTAATTGTGTGGATCTATTCATGGATTTGTAGAATTAACCTATTAAAATGGCCATTTTACCAAAAGAAATCTATGAATTCAATGCAATTCCCATCAAAAATCCAACATTACACTTTATAAACCTTGAAAGATCAATATTCAACATCATATGGAAAAACAAAAAACCCACATCAACTAAAACAATCATCCACAATAAAAGAACTTCTGGAGGTACCACCTCCTCTGATCTCACACTGTGCTACAAAGTAATAGTAGTAAAAACCACATAGTATTGGCATAAAAACAGATAGGTTGTTCAATAGAACCAAATCAAGGACTCAGAAGTAAAAGGACATATGTAGTGACACTTGATTGTTGACAAAGAAGCCAAAACAATACAATAATAAAGGAAAGCATCTTCAACAAGTGGTTCTGGTGTAACTAGATGTCTACACATAGAAGAATGTAAAGAGAATGCATATAGAAGAATGCACATCCATATCTATCACCCTGTACAATACTCAAGTCCAAGTGGATCAAAGACCTCTATATAAAACTGATACACTGAACTTGATGGAAGACAAACTGGTGAATAGCCTTGCATGCATTGACATAGGAGACAGCTTCATGAACACAACACCAACGGCTTAGACATTACGGTCAACGATTAATAAATGGGGCCTCCTGAAACTGAAAAGCTTCTACAAAGAACACCATCAATAGGACAAAACAGCAGCCTACAGAATGGGAAAAGATCTTCACAAATCCTACCTCTGACAGAGCACTAATGTTCAAAATATATAAAGAACTCAAGAAACTAAACAGATCTAAACAGAATTTTAGACAGAGAAATCTCTATTGCCTGGGAAGCACTTAAGTCTTCAACATCCTCAGTCATCAGGGAAGTACAGATAAAAAATGATTCTGAGGTTTCATCTTACATATATCTGAATGGCTAAGATTAAAAATGTAAGCAAAAACCTCATGCTGAGAGAAAGTGTAGCAAGAAATTGCTGGTGAGAGTTTAAGCTTGTTCAACAATGTTGGAAACATTTGGAGATTTCTCAGAAAATTGGAAATAGTTCTACCTCAAGACTGAGCAATACTACTTCTGGGCATATACCCAAAAGATGCCCCACTATACCATAACTTGCTCAACTGTGTTCTTAGCAGCTTTATTCGTAATAGACAGAAACTAGAAATAACCTAGATGTCCCTCAACTGAACAGCAGATAAAGAAAAGGTGGTGGATTTACACAATTGAACATTATTCAGCTATTAAAAACAGACATCATGAAATTTGCAGGCAAATGGATGGAACTAGAAAATATCATCCTGAGTGACCCAGAAAGACAAACATGGAATGTACTCACTGATAAGTGGATATTAGTCATAAATTACAAGATATCCATGCTAAAATCCACATACCCAAAGAATCTATATAACAAGGAGTGCCCAGGAGAGGATGCTTGAATCTTCCTGAGAAGGGGAAATATATTGGACGTTGTGGGTGGATGGAGGGAGGGGAATGAGTGGGGAAGTGGTTGGCCCAATTGTAACAGGAGGGATGAGGTGGGGGAGAGGGTCTGGGAAGACAGTACTGGGAGAGACACCTGCAATGTGTGTGACAGTGTGCGGATCTCTTAGCAAAGACTCCTTGCAGTGGGAGATATGGAAACTGAAACTGCTATCACCTGTAACCTGGCAAGAATTCCAATGAGGGAAGAGAATATGGACTCAGCCACAAAACCTTAGACCCACAATTTGTTCTGCCTACAAGATGTGCTGGGGCAAAGATAGAGTGGAAATCGAGGGAATGACCAAGCCTTGACTTGCCACCTTGTCACTCATGCCATTAGAGAGAGCCCATCTCTGACACTATTAATGGTTTTCTGCTATACTTTAAGAGAGGAGCCTAGTACAATCATCATCTGAGAGTCCTCAACAGCAGCTGATGAAAACAGATGCAAAGACCCACAGCTAAACTTTTGGTGGGGATCAGGTAATCCTGTGGAAGAGCGGGAAGAAGTAGTGAAAGAGCCAAAGAAATCAAGGTCACCAAAAGAAATCCTACACAATCAATGATCCTGTGCCCATAAGGGCTCATTGAGACTGAACATCCAACCAGAGAGCCTGCATGGGACAGACCTAGGTCCTCTGCACAAAAATAACAGATTTACAACTTGGTCCTCTTGTGGGATGCCCTAACAGCCAGAGCTGGGGTGGTCTCTGACTGTTGCTTACTTTTGGATCACTTTCCCCTAACTGACATGCCTTGTCTAGCCTCACTAGAAGATGTGCATAGTCTTATTGCACCTCTATAGGCCAAGGTGGTTTGATATTCATGGAAGGTCTTCCCCTCTCTGAGGAGAAAGGGGGTAATGGGAGGAAGCAGAGGTGAGAGGAAAGAACTCAGAGGAGCTGAGGGAGAGGAAGGTACAATCTGGATGTAAAGTAAACAAGTAAATCAACTAATAATGAAAAGTGACATTAAATAATAATAATAATAATAATAATAATAATAATAATAATAATAACTAGATCAGGGAGTTTGCTGTGAGATTATATTTCCTAATAATATCAGAAATTACACCCTTAATGTCTCCCAAGATAACTCCCCAAAAGTAAACGGAACAAGGAAAACACTGATGGATGTGTTGAAGTGGCTGAGAAAATTCCATAAGGCCTCACCTGTACACAAAGAACTACAGGCAACTGAGGGATAAAGAACACTGAGAGTGGGAGAAATTGCTCTCCTCATGGAGCAACATGCCTACTTGCTATCCGTGATCCATGAGGACAAGAGATTTTTCCCATCTTCTGATATATTCTTCAATTTTTCTCTTCAAAGGCTTGACCTTCTTATTATACAGGCCTTTCCCTTGTTTGGTAAGAGTTATGCCAAGATATTTAATATTATCTGGGGTTAATGCGAAGGATGTTTCTCCTTAATTTATTTCTCAGTCCATTTATCCAAAGTGCATAGGAGGGCTATGGATTTTTTAAGTTAGTTTTGTATCCGGTCACTTTGCTGAAGGTGTTTATTAGCTGTAGTAATTCTCTGGTAGAGTTTTTGGGGTCACATATGTATACTATCATATCATCTGCATTTGACTTTTTTCATTCCAATTTGTATCTTCTTAGTTGTCTTATTGCTCTAGCTAAGACTTCAAGTGCTATATTGAAAAGATATGGAGAGAGTAGACTACCTTGTCTTGTCCCTGAATTTAGTAGAATTATTTTGATTTTATCTTCATTTATACTGATGTTGGCCATCTTTTTTTTCAGATGTATTTTTTAATGCAGTAAATGATGGTACCTCTTTCCTCATGCATTCTGTTAGCCTTTGTCTTTTTTAGTTGAGAATTGAGTCCATTGTTGTTGAGAGATATTAATGACCAATGATTGTTATTTCCTGTTATTTTGATGTCAGTTAGTGGTGTGTGTTTGTGTGTGTGTGTGTGTGTGTGTGTGTGTGTGTGTGTGTGTGCGTGTGTGTGCCTTCTTCTGGTTTTGCTGGTGTAGAATTATTTGGTTCCTGGGTTGAGTAGTTAATCTCCTTGGTTTGGAGATTTCCTTCTAGTATCTTTTGTAAGGTTGATTTGTGAATAGATACTATACCCAGTCTAGGATAGCATTTATGGTCTCTTAGATACTGCAAAACATTGACCCTGGCTCTTATGATTTTTAGTCTCTGTTGAGAAGACAGGTGTAATTCTGATAAGTCTGTCTTTATATGTTACTTCCCTACCCCCGCTTCCCTTACAATATTTAATAGTCTTTCTTTGTTCTGTATATTTAGTGTTTTGATAATTATGGGATGGGAGGTTTCCTTTTCTGGTCTTATCTATTTGATATTTTCTAAGCTTCTTGTATGTTCATAGGCATCTTTTTCTTAGGTTCAGAAAAATCTCTGATTTTATTAAACATATTTTCTGGGTCTTTAAGCTGTGAATTTTCCTTTCCCTCTATTTCTATATTCTTATTTTTGGTCTTTCCACAGTGTACCAGATTTCCAGAAGATTTTCTGTCAGGAATTTTTAGATTTAAGGTTTTTTTTTTTTGCTTTTTTTTTTTTTTTTTTTTTTACTGTCACAATTTCACCTATTGTATCTTCTATGCCTGAGATTCTCTTTTTCATCTTTTGTATTCTGTTGGTGATGCTTGCAGGTGCAGTCCCTGTTCTCTATCCTAGGTTTTTCATCTTCAGGATTCCCTCAGTTTGTGTTTTCTTTATTGCTTCTACTTCCATTTTCAGGTCTTGAACAGTTTTATTAATTTCCTTTACCTGTTTGATTGTGTTTTTCTATTTTTTGTACCTTGTACATGTTTTATTGTGCTTCTTACACTTTAATTTTCTATTTATTTATTTATTTATTTATTTATTTATTTATTTATTTATTTACACTATAGATTTTATTCCACCCCTGTTCACCCTCTGACTGTACCACATCCCATACCTCTTCCCCAACTCTTCTCTCAATGAGGATGTCTCCACCCCCCAGCCCACACCCCACCTGACTTTTAAATTCCCTGGGTCCTCCAGTCTCTTGAGGGTTAGATGCATCATCTTGGATTGAACAGAGACCCGGCAGTCCTCTGCTGTATATATGTGTTTGGGGGCCTCATATCAGCTAGTGTATGCTGCCTGTTTGGTGGTCCAGTGTTTGAGAGATCTCAGGGATCCAGGTTAATTGAGACTGCTGGTCCTCCTACAGGGTTGGTCTCCCCCTCAGCTTCTTTCAGTTTTTCACTAATTCAACGACAAGGGTCAGCAGCTTCGGTCCATTGGTTGGGTGCAAATATCTGCCTCTTATCCTTTCAGCTGCTTGTTGGGTCTTCCAGACTATGGTCATGCTAGGTCTCTTTTTGTGAGCGCTCCATAGCCTTAGTAATAGTATCAGGCCTTGGAACCTCCCCTTAAGCTGGATCCAACTTTGGGCATGTTGCTGGACCTTCTTTTCCTCAGGCTTGTCTCCATTTTCACTCCTGTAGTTTTTTCAGACAGGATCAATTATGGGTCAGAGTTTTGACTGTGGGATGGCAAGCCCCTCCCTCATTTGATGCCCTGTTTTCCTGATGGAGATGGGCTCTGTAAGTTCCCTCTCCCTATTGTAGGACATTTCATCTAAGATCCCTCCTTTTGAGTCCTGAGAGTCTCTCACCTCCCAGGTTTCTGGTATATTCTGGAGGGTCTCCCCAACCTCCTACCTCCCAAGGTTGCCTGTTTCCATTCTTTCTGCTGGCCCTCAGGGCTTCAGTTTTTCCCCCACCCAGTACCAGGTCAGGTTCCCCCTCCCCTCTCACCCCCATCCACTTTTACTCTCAGTCCCCCCTCCCCACTTATGATTGCTTTCTTCTCCCTCCCAAGTAGGACTGAGGTGTTTAACTTTTTGAATTTTGTGGTCTGTATCCTGGGTATTCTGTACTTTTATTTTTAACTAATATCCACTTATTAGTGAGTACATACCATGCATGTCCTTTTGGGTCTGAGTTACCTCACTCAGGATGATATTTTCTAGTTGCATCCATTTGCCTGCAAAACTCAGGATGTCTTCATTCTTAATAGCTGAGTACTAGTGCATTGTGTAAATGAACCACACTGTCTGTATTCATTCCTCTGTTGTGGGACATCTGGGTTGTTTCCAACTTCTGGCTATCACAAATATGACTGCTGTGAACATAGTGGAACATGTGCCCCTGTGGCATGGTTGGGCCTCTTTTGGGTATATTCCCAAGAGTGGTATTGCTGGGTCTACAGGTAGATCTATTTCCAATTTTCTGAGGAATCTCCAGATTGATTTCCCGAGTGGTTGTACCAGTTTGCAATCGCACCAGCAATGGAGGAGTGTTCCTCTTTCTCCAAATTCTCTCCAACATATGTGTTGTCACCTGAGGTTTTGATCTTAGCCATTCTGATTGGTGTAAGGTCGAATCTCAGGGTTGTTTCGATTTGCATTTGTCTGATCCCTAAGGACTTTGAACATTTCTGCAAATCAACAGCCAATATCAAATTAAATGGAGCCATACTTGAAGCAATCCCAGTAAAATCGGGGAAAAGACAAGGATGCCCATTCTCCCCATATCTATTCAATAGAGTACTAAAAGTCCTAGCTAGAACAATAAGACACCAAAAAGCCATCAAGCTGATACAAATTGGCAAAGAAGAAATAGAGGTATCACTATTTGGAGATGATATGATAGTATACGTAAGTGACTCCAAAAATTCTACCAGAGAACTTCTCCAGCTGATAAACAACTTCAGCAAAGTGGACGGATATAAAATTTACTCAAATAAATTAGTAGCCTTCCTTTATACAAATGATAAACAGTCCGAGAAAGAAATTAGGAAAACAAGTCCCTTAACAATAGCCACAAATAATATAAAATATCTTTGGATAACTCTAACCAAACAAGTGAAAGACCTGTATGACAATAACTTCAAATCTGTCAGGAGCAAAATCAAAGATCTCAGAAAATGGAAAGATCTCCCATGCCCATGGATTGGCAGAATTAATATACTAAAATTGGCCATCTTACCAAAGGCAATCTACAGATTAAATGCAATCTCCATCAAAATCCCAACACAATTCTTCAAAGACATGGAAAGAGCAATTCTC
This sequence comes from Uromys caudimaculatus, assembly GCA_028551405.1. NCBI lineage: Eukaryota > Metazoa > Chordata > Mammalia > Rodentia > Muridae > Uromys > Uromys caudimaculatus. The sequence goes on from CM052702.1 coordinate 5,804,564, forward strand.
AAATTCATCTGGAAAGGCAACAAACAAACAAACAAACAAACAAAAAACCAAAAACCAAAACCAAACCAAAACAAAAAACCCAAAAAGTAGAATAGGAAAAGCAATTCTTAGCAATAAAAAAAAAAAAAAAATAGCTGGGAGAATCACCACCACTGACTCAAGCTTTACTACAGAGCAATATTGAGAAAATCTGCGGGGTACAGGTACAGAGACAGACACATTGATCAATGGAATAGAATTCAAGACCCATAAATAAAACCACACACTTCAGGACCCTTGGTCTTTGACAAAGACAACAAAAATATACAATGGAAAAAAAGAAAGCATCTTCAATAAATGGTGGTGATCTAACTGGCTGTCTGTATGTAGAAAAATAAAAATAGGTCCATATTTGTTACCTGGCACAAAGCTCAAGTCCAAGTGGATCAAGGACCTCAACATAAAACCAGATACACTGAATGTAGTAGAAAAGAAGGTGAGAAAGAGCTTTGAATTCATTAGCACAGGGGGAAATTTTCTAAACAGAACTTCAATGGCTCATGCTCTAAGATCAAAATTTGATAAATGGGACCTCATGAAACTGGAAAGCTTCTGTAAGGCAAAGGACATAGTCAACGAGACAAATCAGAACCTACAGATTGAGAAAAAAACTTCACTATCCCCACATCTGATAGAGGGCTAATATCCAAAATATATATAGAGAACTCAAGAAGCTAACGACTAAAAAAAAAAAAAAAAAAAAAAAAAAATCCAAACAACCCGATCAAATATTGGGGTATAGAAGTAAACTGAGACAGGGCTCTATAGCAAATTAGCGCTGGGACAAAGATACCCTCCCAGCAGCTTGGAAAAGCCAGGAGTGGGCCCAAGACAACCTCCACAGCTCACCAGGAACTGCTCCAAACCTGGGAGACACAGGGACCGAGGTAGGCAGGCATAGAAACCCCCTGGATCCCAACAGCGGAGGGCTGAGGCAGGAGACTTCTGCTTGGGCCTCCAGGTTTCCATAGTCAAGCAGCGCCGGGAGAAAATTTCTTTCCCAGGAGCGTGGAAAAGCCCCAAGTGGGGGCAAAACGAGCCCCAGCGCTCACCAATTCCGCCCGGTTTCCTCGGGCCACAGAGACTGAGGGACAGGAACTTCCGCCGGCAGTGGGGACCTCAGCTTGGGCCACAGGGCTCCATAGCAAATTAGCGCTTGGACAAAGATACCCTCCCAGCAGCTTGGAAAAGCCGGGAGTGGGCCCAAGACAACCTCCACAGCTCACCAGGAACTGCTCCGAACATGGGAGACACAGGGACCGGGGTAGGCGGGCATAGAAAACCCCTGGAGGCGGAGACCTCTGCCTGGGCCACCAGGAGTCCATAGCAAACTAGCTCCGGAAAAAGCTACCCTCCCAGGAGCTTGGGAAAGCAGTGAGTGGGGTTAAGGGGAGCAACTCTCACCCGGACCCGCCCGGATCCACCGGGACCCAGGACCTGAGAAGCGGGGGACAGAAAATCTCTGAACCTTCCTGTTTCCACCTTTGGGGGGAGACCTCTGCCTGGGCCACGAGGGGCCTGTGCCTGGGGAACCCAGCCTAGGCCACAGGGCTCCAGGAGAGAGCGGATAACCCAGGAGTGCAGACGCACCTTAGACCACAGGCAAAATCACCACTTCTGCTCAAACCCATTGGACCAAGAGGGACCCTTGCAGAGCCATCAGGGCATAGGAACCAAGGGACATCTGGGGACAGGATCTTTCCGATTTCCTTCTGCACCCCAGAGCAGACCCGGTGCCACAGTTCTCCAAACCCAAACACCTCTCAGAGAGAGTTGGTCTTCAATGAGTACTAACACAGAGGTCTGCAGGAGGGGCAAGCCACAACCAGACAGAGTAAGATCAGCTAACATCAGAGTCAACAAGACGGCAAAAGGCAAGGGTAAGAACATAAAGAACAGAAACCAAGAGTACTCGGCACCATCAGAACCCAGCTCTCCCAACATAGCAAGCCCTGGATACCCCAGCACACCAGAAAAGCAAGACTCAGATTTAAAATCATTTCTCATGATGATGATAGAAGACTTTAAGAAAGAAATGAATAACACCCTTAAAGAAATACAAGAGAACAGTGATAAACAACTACAAGCCTTTCAAGAGGAAATTCAAAAATCCATTAAAGAATTACATGAAAAC
>CM052702.1:5807236-5818554 GCA_028551405.1 Uromys caudimaculatus
TCACTTAACAGTAACCGCTGGACTGAGAGTGAGGTACCAGATGGAGGGGTTGGAGAAATGTCTGAAGGAGTGGAGGGAATTGGCAGCCCCATGGAGGGAGCAAGAGCGTCAATGGGCCTGACCCTCCCCCGTCGTCCTCTAGTTCAGACCACTAACCAAAGAATACACATCTATTGACCCATGGTTTGGACTACATATGAGGCAGAGGAATCACCTCGATGGCCATCAGGGAGAAAGGAGAGGACTTTGGGCCTGAGGGTGCTAGTGGTCCCAGTAAAAGGGAATGTCAAGGTGGGAATATGGGAATGGATGGGCAGGTAGGTGGGAGGAGGAATTCCCTCACAGAGGTGGGGAGGGGTAAGGGACCCGGGGTTTCCAAAGAAAAGGGGAATCATCGGAAATGTAAATAAAGTATCAAAAATAAAAATTAAAAAAAAAGAAAAAAAAATATTTAAAGTTCAGATACTGGGTAGCTAAATACCAAGCGTACTGTTGCGATATGATTGACATGTCCAGTGATATGTACTTTGCATATTTTTTAGCTATACCTCCAGAATTATAGGTGTTCTATCAAGTTTGTTTTCTTTTTTATTGTTTTTTCTTTCAAGTCCTGAGTACAGAATTCAGGAGCTTGTTTATGCGAAATAAGTACTTTACTGCTGAACCATGCCCTCATCTCTCAAGTTTTAAATATTCTTAATTAGCACCCAGAATATTCTTGCCGTTAAAGCAATTTAATCTGTAATATTACAAGATCTATATTTAAAACATTTATAGACCAATTTCCCATAAAAGATTAATCTATGTTTCTTATGTATTTTGTAGACTTGTTTCCCAGATACATTTTTCTTCTAAATTGTGTGCACACACTTATCAATACATATTTAAGCAATTGTCAGAGCAAAAAAGACCAAAGGGAAAAAATCTATCATTTTTATTAGCAGTACTTTTCACTTAATCAATTCTAGTTATAAACCAAACATTTTTATGCTATCAATATTTTCTGATCCTTTAAAATCTCATACATAAAAATACATTTTTATTAAAAGCATTCCCAACTATTGATTGGTGATTTGTTTATATCACAGTTATATTAAAAATTTAATGGAGAGAAATATCATACAATATGCCAATGTACTTATAAACGCAGCATGCAGCTCTAGAGAATTCCCAATTGAACTCAATATTCAAACTGTCCTAATTCAACTAGTAATGTTCACATGGCAGAATTTGTTTCACAATGACAATCTCCCATCTAAATACTAACCAGGCCTGACCCTGATTAGCTTTCAAGATCAGACATCAGGAATATTCAAGATGACATTGCATAGACAATATATCCTTCTGAGAGGCTACATCACTAGCCTGGATGTAACCACAGAAGCTGAGAGAGATGAAGCAAACTATGGGAGAAGTTGGAGAGAAGCTTGGGAGAGGGAGACAGTAGCACACAGGGATTATGAAAGGGAAAATGGTCTGGGGAGTAGATTTAATGAGGAAATAGAGGGGTAGGATACTGTAGGTGAAAAGGGAGAGAGAAGAACTAAATTACACTAGAATTTATGAAAATGCCATAAGGAAACAAAGTATTGTATAAGTTTACTTAAAAATGCACAAGCTTTATGTGCGTGTGTCTGTATGTGTGTGTGTACATGTCTGTGCATGTCTGTTGGGGTGTGTGTGTCAATGTCTGTGTGTCTGTGCTCACATGTATTTGAATGAAGTTACACTACTTGTCTATTCTTTAAGAAACAACACATTTTGGACACAGGGTTTTGAGAGATCAGCTGGAACTGACCTGAAAACCTCCTCTCTGAGAACTAGTTCTTTTGTTTGGTGGGTTAGTTGGTTTTTGGATTTTCAAGACAAGGTTTCACTGTGTAGCACAGGTGGTTCTGAAACTTTCTCTGTAGACCAGGCTGGCCTTCAACTCAGAGATCTGTTTCCTCTGCCTCCTGAGTGCTTGGTTTAAATGTTTCCACCACCAATCATATCTGCTGGGTCTCCAACAAGACCACCAGCCTTAAGGTATCCTCTGTCCACTCTGAGCCCTATCTTCTAGTCCACACCTCTACCCAAAACCCCAGGCACCCTCAGCCATTAGCAACTACCTCCTGATATAACCATCCCAATTCCCTGCCTGCTGTCCACTCTGGCCAAACCCAGCAGTTTAAACTTTGTCCTGCCCCCTCTCTACTCCATTTCCTGGGCCACAGCTCCACAAAATTGGAAAATCTATATGAGACGGATGATTTCCTAGATGGATACCACTTGCTAAATTTAAATCAAGATTAAGTAAACTATGTAAATAGACCTATATAACCCCTAAGGAAATAGAAGCAGCCATTGAAAGTCTCCCAACACCCTCTTCCCACTAAAATGCTTAGGGACAGATAGTTTTACCACATACTTTTACTAGACTTTTTAAGGAGAGCTAATACCAATACTCCTCAAACTATTCCACAAAATAGAAACAGAAGGAACACTGCCAAACTCATAATGAGGCCATAGTCACCCTTATAACTAAACCACACAAAGACTCAACAACAACAACAACAAAATTTTGGGCCATTTGCTCTCATGAATATTGACACAGAAATAGTCAATAAAATAATTGCAAACCAAATTCAAGAACACATCAAAAACATCATTCACCATCATCAAGGAGGCTTCATCCCAGGGATGCAGGAGTGGTCCAATATATGAAAATCCATCAACCTAATAGACAATATAAATAAACTGAATGAAAAGAACTACAGGATCATAAGTACTGAAAAGCTTTGGACAAAATCCAACACCCTTTCATGTTAAAACTCTTAGAGAGATCAGGGATACAAGGCACATATTTAAACACTAAAAAGGCAATAAATAGCAAGCAGATACCCAGCATCATATTAAATGGAGAGTAACTTAAATCAGTTTCACTAAAATCAGTGATAAGTCTGCCCACTCTCTCCCTTTCTCTTCAACATAGTACTTGAAGTCTTAGCTAGAACAACAAGACAATTAAAGGAGATCAAGCTGATACAAATTGGAAAGGAAGAAGTTAAAGTATTGCTATTCACAGGTGATGTAATAGTATACATAAGTGACCCACAATATTCTGCCAGAGAACTCTTACAGCTGATAAATACCTTCAGCAAAGTGGCTTGGTGCAAATTTAACTAAAAAAACAAAACAAAACAAACAAACAAGCAAACAAAAAATAGGAACCCTCCTTTATACAAACAATAAGTGAGCTGAAAAAGAAATTAGGGAGACCCCACCATTCACAATAGGCACAAATAATATTAAATATCTTGGTATAACTCTAACCAAGCAAGTGAAAGACCCATATGGCAAGAACTTCAAGTCTCTGAAGACAGAAATTGAAGAAGGTATCAGAAGATGGAAAGATCTCCCATGCTCCAATCAGCAAGATTAACACAGTGAAAATAGCCATCTTACCTAAAGAAATCTACAGATTCAGTGCAATTCCCATCAAAATTCCAACACATTTTTTCTACAGACCTTGGAAGAACAATTCTCAATTTCATATGGAAAAACAAAAAACCCAGAATAGCTAAAACAATCCTGAACAAGAAAAGTACTTCTGGAGGTATCACCATGATTGACTTCAAGCTATAAGGGTAAATAGTAATAAAAACTGCTTGGTAGGGGTATAGAAAGACAAGTTGATCAGTGGAATTGAATACAAGTCCCAGAAATAAACCCAAACACCTATGGACACTAGATTTTTGACAAAGAAGATAAGCCATACAATAAAAAAGGGAGAACAGCTTCATCAAATGGTTCTGGTCTGCATGGATGTCTGCATGTAGAAGAATGCAAATAGATCCACGTTTATCACCCTGCACAAAATTCAAGTACAAGTGATTCTAAGACCATAATCTGAAATGGATATACTAGATCAAATATAAGAGAATGTGGGATTAGACTAGTACTCATTGGTACAGGAGACAACTTTCTAAACAGAACATACATAGGTCAGGCACTAAGATCGACAATTATTAAATGAGACCTCAGGAAACTGAAAAACTTCTATGAGGCAAAGGATATCAATAGGGCAAAATGACAACCTACAGACTGGGAAAAGATCTTTAGCAACTCTACATCTAACACAGGGCTAATATCCAAAATATATAAAGAAATCAAGTAACTAGACACCAACCACCAAAATAACTCAATTAAAAATGGGGTACAGAGCTAAACAGAATTCTCAACAGAGAAATTTCTCAGTGTTGAGAAACACTTAAAAGAAATGTTCATCATCCTTAGTCATCAGGGAAATGCAAATCAAAATGACTCTCAAATTCCACCTGAAATCCACCAGAATAGCAAAGATAAAAAAAAGTACAAGGGACAGCATATGCTGGCAAGGATGTAGAGCAAAGGGAACACCCTTCCATTGCTGGTAGGAGTCTAAACATGTACAATCTGAAAATCAATTCGGCAGTTTTGTAGAAAATTTGGAATGGTGCTACCTCATGATCCAGCTATATCACTCTTGGGCGTGTATCCAAAAGACACTCCACCATCCCACAAAGACCCTCGCTCAACTATGTTCATAGCAGCTTTCCTTGTAATAGTCAGAAACTGAAAATAACCCAGATGGCCCTCAATTGAAAACATAGATAAAGAAAATGTGGTTCATTAACACAATGGAATACTCCTTAGCTACTAAAAACAGGGACACCATGAAATTTGCAGGCAAAGGGATGGAACTAGAAAATATCATCCTGAGTGAGGGAGATCCAAAAGGAAATGCATGTCCTTTTGCAAGTAGATAGCAGCCATAAAATAAAGGATAAGAATGCCACAATCTACAAACACAAAGAAGCCATATAACAAGGAAGGTCCAAGAGAAGATGCTTAAATCTTTTTCAGAAGGAGAAATAAAATAGCTATAGAACGTGAATGGACGGAGGGAAGTTTTCAGGATGGGCATGGAAACAGGGTGGGATTATCACACGTAGGAAAAAGAGAGAGAGAAAAATCTAAGTCAGCATTGTGTGGTAGGCCTGGGGAGGAGGATATCTCTAGGACATAACAGAGACCTGGAATCGGGGAGGCCCCAGATTATATATGGGATGACTCTAGCTTAGAGTTCTAGCAGTTGGAGTATGGAGCTTGAAATTGCTACCTCCTGTAGCCAGGCAGGATTCCTAGTGGAAGAATAAAGACAGCAACCCCCACTCAAAACCTCTGACCCAAAGTGTGTCCTGCCTAAAAGATGTGCAGGGACCAAGATGGAGTAGAGACAGAGGGAATGGCCAACCAATGACTGGCCCAAGTTGATACCCATCCCAAGGGCAAGAACCAATCCCCGACACTATTAATGATACTCTGTTATGTTTGCAGATAGGATACAGTTTGCAGATAGCAAACCTGTCCTTTGAAGGGCTCCACCCACTAGCCAACGGAAACTGATGCAGAGACCCACAGCTAAACATCATATGGAGCTTGGGGAGTCTTGGGAAAAGTTAGAGGAAGGAATGAGAGATCTTAAGAGGTTAGGGACTCCACAGGAAGAAAATAGTCAACTAACCTGGACACTTCGGGGTTCCCAGAGACTGAACCACCAACCAGAAGTGAACATGGGCTGGACCTATGCCGCCCCAACCCCTTGCAAAATGTAGCAGATGTGCAGCTGGATCTTCATGTGGGTCCTCTGACGTTAGAGCAGGGCTGTCTCTGTATCTGCTGCCTTCCAGGGGAGCCCTGCTCCCCTAATTGGTTCACTTTGTCTTGCCTCAGTGGAAGAAGATGTGTCTAGTCCTGGAGTGGCTTGATGTACCCTGCAAAGTGATACCCAGGGGTGGGCCTGCTTCTCAGAGGAGGAGGGGAGGAGGAACAGTGGAGGAGCTGTGGGAGGGGACACTGGGAGGGAGGGTGGCTGATACTGGAATGTAAAGTGAATACATAAATAAATTAATGAGGGGAAAAAAAGGTTTGTTCCATCACCACCTGGCTAAGGATCATTTTATCCAAAGGTGCTATGTAAACTTCCAAAGAAAAGAAATCAACAGTTCTTCCAAGATTTTAAAACCCATTCCCTCTGAGACATCTTTTCCAACTAGGCCTTAATTATTCTCCAAAAATTCTATCGACTATAGACCAAGCATGCAACTATGAGCACCCATGGAGGCCACAGTCATTCAAATCACCACACTGAACCTAAGGTGAAAGGATTGTGTAGATGTATCATGTGGAACATAATCAGTTGCTTTCTCCATTTTGAGTAGTTGTGGCTTTCTGTAATCATTTTTGCTTTATAAAGAAGCTTCTTTGTTGAGGGGTGAGTGCTAGGCTTATCTCTGGCTATTTTCATTCAAACCACCACAGAAACCAACAGTTTTCTCACTGGACTTAATGCCTACTCAGTAGGAGGGAATCCATGCCTGGTACTGTAAACCTAGCCAACTATCCGTAGGTGAAGTGGCTATAGACCACAGAGGAGAAACTGCTGCAGATATTTTCCTAACCAATAAAATTTCTAACTCTATTATAAATATTTATTCATATATCTACAGATAAATATAGTTCTCACCACTAATGAAAGAAATTTTTTTTCATCAAGCAGATTGAGAAAAGTAAAATAAATGTCCATGGGTACTCAGCCTCAACTGATACGTCTACAATAAAACTCTATGGAATACTACCCAGCTATTAAAAACAACGATTTCATGAAATTTGCAGGCAAATGGATGGATCTTGAAAATATCATCCTGAGTGAGGTAACTCAGTCACAAATGAACGAACATGGTATGTACTCACTGATAAGCGGATATTAGCCCAAAAGTTTGTAATACCCAAGATTCAATTCCCAGACCATATGAAACCTAAGAAGAAGGAAGACCAAAATGTGTTGCTGGATGCTTCAGTGTTTCTTAGAAGGGTGAACAAAATATTCAAAAGAGGAAATTTGGAGACAAAGTGTGGAGCAGAGACTAAAAGAAAGGCCATCAAGAGACTGCCCCGCCTGGGGATACATCCCATATGTAGTCATCATACCAGGATGTTCTTGTGGATGCTGGGAAGTGTTTGCCGATAGAAGCATGATAAGCTGTCTCCAGAGAGGTTCAGGCAGAGCCTGACAAATACTGAGATAGATGCTCATTGCCAACCATTGGACTGAGTGTGGAGTCCCGGATGGAGGAGTTGGAAAAGGGACTGAAGGAGCTGAGGGGTTTTGCAGCCCCCTGGAGGGAGCAACTGTGTCAACAGGCCTGACCTCTTGGAGCTCCTGGAGACTGGACCACCAACCAAAGAATACACATGGAGGGACCCATGGTGCTGGCTGCATATGTGTCAAAGAAGGGCCTTGTGGGACATTAGTGGGAGGAGAGGCCCTTGGATCTGATGGTATTTGATGCCCCAGTGTAGGGGATTGCTAGGGAGGGAAGACAGGAGTTGTGGGTGGGTGGGGTAGCACCCTTATAGAGGCAGGGGGGAGGGGGAATGGGATAAGGGATTTCCAAAGGGGAAAACATTTGAAATGTAAATGAAGTAAATATCCAAAAAGAAAATACGAAGTGTTTTCATAGAAAAAAAAAACCTCTTACACTGAGGAAAATCATGGAGATATGACAAAAAGATTGTAAGGCCCAAAGGAACAGAAAGTCATCTGAAAGAGTGTGTCTTTCAGACATGACAGGGAAGGTAAATTCATATACTCTCAATAAGATGGCAACCTAAACAAGTCCTGCATAATGACATCACCAATTAGTGTACTGATGTGGATAAATAAAATTTCACAAGGACCCACTCCTTAGTATCGTGCTATCTGCAGAAAGTGACTTCTGAGACAGGGACTATCCGTTATATACAGAAATGAGTGCCTTATGTGTTATTTGTCCCAAAATAGGTAGCCCTAAACACAAGTACTTATGAACAAGAGTAAATGAGATCAATAGGTTGTTATGTATGTGTACTCATAGTAATTAAGAGTTCATAAATTTGAGAGATATTTGAAGGGATGCAGATTGGCTAGAGGGTGATGTTGATGCAATATAAATACAGTATTCATATATGAAATTCTCAAAAACTAAAGAAATTAAATAAAAATTCTATCATCATTCACTTCTTTAAGTCATTGGCTGATTTTTCTGAAATGTTAATGCGTACATAGAAGTCTTTGTTATCTCAGGGTGTAAAAGTAGCATTTATTCCCCTGATGTAATTGTCATCTAGGAGACTTACTGCTGAATAAGCTCAGCCTTCCCAGCTCTTTCAGAATCTGCCTGGGTGGTTCAACCGAGCGGTTTTGGTTCACACTCTTTCCTAAACTGACTGATTCAGTGTGGTTTCTCTCAGCTTCTCACTGAATTGCTTTACTTGGCTTCAAACTAACTCTGTCCATTTGTTCTAATCTTCTGGCTCCTCCTTATTCTCTGGCTTCAACTGCCTCTGCTGTAGAAGCTGAATAGAACTGAACTCACCTCCACTGCACTGCCTTCTGTGTTGACAGAACTGCCTTCCATGTGATTGACTTCACTCTCAATCCTCACTGCCTCCTCCTGCAAACTAACCGTGTTTACATTGCTTGGGATTAAAGGTGCATACTAAGGGTTTGTTAGTAGTGCAGCCAGATGGATTAAACATGTGTGGCATGTCTGCATTCAAGATGGATCACATAGACTTAGAAGGACTTTGGATGTGATCGGGGCCTTTACAGGTCTGCACCAGGTCCTATTCACATATATTATAGCTATTAGCTTAGTATTTTTATGGGACTCCAGACTGGAAGAAAGAGTGAATCTCTGACTCTTATGCTTGCATTTGGATCACTTATCCTTCTGTTGTGTTGCCATGTTTAACTTCGATGTGATTTTTTTTTTTTTGCCTCATCTTAGTATATTTTATTTTGCTATATTTGGTTATTATCTGTTAGAAGACTGTTCTTTTCTAATGAGATACAGAAAGGAAGGGGAAAGGAGGTATGGAGAAACTGGGAGGAGTAGAGGGAGAGGGAACTATAATCAGGATATATGAAAGAGAGAAGAATGAGAATAGAATCTATTTTCAAGAAAAGAAAAATGATGTTTCTGCTATCCAAACAAAACCGAGTTGCTTATGACTTCAGAAAGAATTCACTCCTGTCTCAAACAAACAGGCTGCATGCTCAACACACAGGATCGGTGAGTGAAACCTACATCCATGCCAGCTGACATGCTACTCCATAATTGCCTTTAGCTCTCTGTATCTGCACTCAAATTTCTAAAATATCCTCAACCTCAAATTCCTAAAATATCCAAGGTATAAACTAGCAATTACCTGCTTAACCTGTTTTTTTGTTGTTGTTGTCGTTGTTGTTGTTGTTGTTAGCTTGTTTGTACGTCCCTAAATATGTTAACAACTGTCAAGATAAAGGAACTTAATTTCTTTTATCACTAGTTACTACAATCTGTATTTTCTTTTCTTTTCTTTTTTTTTTTACACAATATTTTTTATTGATTATTTGGGGATTTCACATCATGATTTCTGAGCACACTTACTTTATTTTCTTCCAAGATATTCCCCTCCACTCTTGTGACTGCCCCACTGGAAAAAAATGAAAAGAAAAAAAGCTCATTTTTTGTTATCCATACTCACTGAAGCATTGTCAAACTCCTGGTGTCCAGACCTTTAGAGGAAACTGACCCCTTCTTTTCCTGCATCCCCCACCAGAAGCCATCAATTGTGGAGAAGTACACTTCAGCATCTGTAGCACAATCTTGTGTTCTCTTTGATGGCTTTCTGCCTAATCAGTTACTTTTTGGGGGAGGCGAGGTAGAGGGATTGGAATTTTCACAGAAGCCTTCTGTGTCCCTCTTTCTCAGTTGCGAGACTGAGTAATCAATACTGTGACAAAAGTGGCTTCCTTGACATTACAATCAGTGGGAGCACAGTGGGTTTACACATAGTTTCTGTTGATAGCATGAACCACAGACATCATCCACATGGCCCTTTGCTGCTACATGGCCCACAGTCACCATCATAGCCCTCAGCAGCAGCAAAGGCTGAAGGCCTTATCATGACCTCAAGTGGCAGTACAGACCACTCATATCAGCATGGCTTTAGGTAGCAATGCATACCACTCATATCAATATGGGCCCTGGCAATGACATTAACATGGGTATCAATGTGGTCTAAAGTAGGCAGTCCACACCTTGGGCTTCAACCATGGCCTGGGGCAGCAAACTGAGGGTATCAAAATGGCGTTCAGGAATAGCAGGGAGTTTTGAGGAGGTCCGGTCTAGAAAATGAACTGTACTTCATCTCAGACAACCTGGTGTTGCTCAGAAACAGAAAAACTATGCCGTTGGGCAGTATTTTGGGGATGGGGGTGGGATGACAACTGAGTCTTTGCAAGTTCCATGCTGCTGAATACTGTATATAATGTATATATTTACTTATTTTGCCCAAACAGGTTTACATGCAAACATTCATTGCAATAAATCATTGGTCTGGTTCAAGGTTTCTGTTTTTTCAAGTGCCATAAATACTGAACTGTTGGTGAGACTCATCTCTGATATCCTCTAATTGTCCAGAGTCGGGGGGATGGTGAAGAATGTATAAGGGCAGGTTCTGTGCAAACTCCTGAACGCTAGACACCTCCTTGCCTTTAATGTCTCCTAATGACCTATTCCTGCAGGAGCTCCAGGCCACCACACATCTCCTTGTGTCAGTGCTATCAACTGCATGGCTCCTCAGGCATGGCTTTTGTGTTTGCCACCTTCTGGTTGAGACATGGCACCAAAGAGTATAGATTTGTCATTTTCTATGTTCCACCATCTTTCTTTCCTATTTCTTGGGTGTGCTTTTTAAAAAGCATCTTCTCATATGATTTCTCTTTTGTCTTAGTTGTGCTGTAGTTACTGCGGGCCCTACACAATCTTATTTTGGCAATTGTGTCACTCCTTGGAGGCTCCATGGCTTCTCTCAGACCCCTCAGAGGTCCACAATGGGAACCGCTGGAAGCTAGCATATATGTTTTCTCCCAATATTTTTTTCTTAATTCTTTTTTTTTAAAAGATTTATATGTATTTTATTTTCTTTTTTATTATTTTTTTTTTGATGCTTTATTTACATTTCCAATGTTTCCCCTTTTCTGGGTCTCCTCTTTGGAAACACCCTATCCCCTCCCCCTCCCTGTCTCTATGAGGGAATTCCACCTCCCACCCACCCGCCCACCTATCCCCATATTCCCACCTTGACATTCCCCTTTACTGGAGCCTCTAACACCCTCAGGCCCAGGGGCCTCTCCTCTCTCCCTGATGGCCATCGAGGTCATCCTCTGCCACATATGTGGTCCGAACCATGGGTCCATACATGTG
>CM052702.1:5818654-5829507 GCA_028551405.1 Uromys caudimaculatus
TATTTTCAAGTTCCATCCATTTGCCTGCAAATTTCAAGCAGAAAATTATTTTTTTTTTAGTCTCTCAAGACTGTTTTTCATCTTTAGGTTTCTTCTTCAGTTCTTTGAACATTAAGATTGATGAGTTCTAATTGCAGGATAACATTTGTTAACAGTTATTGTATGAAAATCATTTTATTCATGTAGCTACATATAAGCTATAAGTTTGTAGGTTGAATGTATTTTCAATTTTGTGTCCTTTGTAAGGTAGGAGCTGTTCCTGAGAACAATGGGAAGGATTCAAATTGTAATGGCAAGTTACATTTAATTAAATTCGTTATTAAATTGACCCACCTCATTTGTAGTGTTGTAAGAAATCTCAACACTGCTTTGCTGTTGTATTATGGTAGGAGCTATTTTACTCCATTATGAGATTCAAGATATGTAAGTGTGGTAAAAAATTTCTGATACAATAAAGTAGCTTTGTAGCTTCCTGAATGTTTTGGATTCCCCCCCCCCCAATTTAATTGGGCCAATCAGTGTGGTTGGATTGTTGTTGTTGTTGATGATGATGATGATGATGATGATGATGTTATTGCTTTTACTGCTGCTGCTGGTGGTGGTGGTGGTGCTGATGCTGGGGTTGTGCTGGTGGTACTGGTGGTGGTTTTTTTGTTTGTGTGTTTTGTGTCGTTCTGTGAGCAAATAGTTATGCTGTTTCTTTGGAGAAAGAAAAGGGATTCTATCAAGGTATTCTAAAAAGAAAGAGAGAGGTAAAAAGTATTTATGCTCATCTCAGGAACTATAGCAATAGCCTTCAAAGGGCGCACCAAAGGAGAGAGAGTTACATGTCCCCAAGAGATTGCTTTCCAAATAGGACTCATTCTTAGTTTTATTGGTTAAAATTCTACATCTTGAAGAAGCCATGTTTTCAAGTAGCAGGGAGTATGGTACTCAAAGGGCAGAATCTGAGTCTCATTCTCTTGTGTTTATTTTGTATCCATTTGTGAGTAGACCATAATGGCTCCATCATGGAGTAGACTCCATTATCAACAACTTTATTACCTATACTTTTCCAATCTCATTCAGCAAAGTAATTTTTTAAACCCATTGGTATATCTCTTTCATCTATATTAATTTTCTTAACCCAAAGAAAGCACAAATGTGAGCAAATGGGTAAATAAGCTTTATCTGATTCTCATCAATGAGTCACCCAATCTCGATTTTACATTAAAAAAATAAGATTTGTATGTGCTTTGATTCTTATTTAATCATTCCTTTTCATAAGTAACTTCCGGAGATCATTGAATTGGGGTTAAAGTGTGGAATGGGGCAGCTCATGGTGATTCATAAGTAAGACTCAGGAATGATAAAGTTTGGTGCCATAATGCCTCATGTCCAAGTCAGGGTTGTTAATGCAGTGATGAAGCTACATGACCTATTGCAACTTGAGGAGGGGAGTGTTTATTTTATCTTCTATTGCTAGGTACAGAGGGAGGTTGGGGCAGGAACCCAAGTGGGGCAGGAGGCAAGAACTGATATAGAATCCAGGGAGGAGTATTGCTTACTGCCATGTTCCTTATGTCAACCTGCTTTCTTATAGAACTTAGGATACCAGCCCAGGAAGGGCACCACCCATTACTGCACTTCCCCTCTCCTATATCAATCAGCAATTAAGAAAATGCCTACAGGCTTGCTTACAACCAAATCTTATGGAGGTATTTTCTCAATAAGTATTCTCTCATATCAAATATCTCTAGCTTATATCACGGTGACATAAAACTCTC
Source organism: Uromys caudimaculatus (assembly GCA_028551405.1). NCBI lineage: Eukaryota > Metazoa > Chordata > Mammalia > Rodentia > Muridae > Uromys > Uromys caudimaculatus. The sequence goes on from CM052702.1 coordinate 5,820,421, forward strand.
GAGCACCTCATCATTTTCCATAAAACTGTTATCACTTGCAATATCTTATGTATAGCATTTAGCACCTGGTGATGAGGAAGGTCCGTTTGAAACCAAGTCAAGTTTAATGGTAAGAGGAATTATAGCACAAGCCAGCCACTAGAGTGTGCTTTCAGAGGTGTAGAAGAGTGGTGTGAAAAATGAGCTATAAAATCATTATGAGAAATATAATAAAAAGTTATGACTAAGCTGTTTTAAAACTAAATTCTTAGGGAGTCATGATACAAATTACATTTTTGTTAAGTAGAGAAGTAATAGCAGATTGTTAAATGTTTCTAAAATGTAATTAGTTTTTATAATAACCAGGGTAGTAAAGCATATTAACTTTATGGTCATTAGGAGGGTTCAGTATGTAAAGGTGCTTATTGCCAGGCCTGACAACCTAAGCCTAATCCCTGGAACCCACATGGTGGAAGAAGAGAGTACAACACCACAAGCTGTCTTCTGACATCCACATGGACGTGATGACACTTGCACAAGATGTGTGTATGTGCATAGATTCACATGTATACATGCAACCACACACATATGCACTAAGACTAGCTAAGCATATATAGAAAAAAATAAAAACACTGACTTCTATTTACTTTATATATGAACAACTAAAATGTAATAGATTAATAAAGATTTAGTACAGTCTGAACTTCCCTTGTTTGTTTAATTTTGAACCTTAAGCAAAGAATTCCCTCGTGTCACCCAACTGTCCATAGTGTGGATTTTGAACTCTACTCTTGGCAATTACGCAGAGCTATGGTTCTTTTTGTGGTAGAATGGACCACTTTTGTTGTCGTCGTCATTGTTGTTGTTGTTGTTGTTGTTATTTTGGCAGGATCTTATATAGCTATACTGTCCTTGAACTTAGAGCTCAGGTTGATTTTGTACTCCTGATCTACCATTTTCCACTTCCCAAGTGCTAGAATTAAAGGCATGTACCAGAAGACTTGGCTCATACACTGGTCTTTATTATGAATTATGAAAAACTCAAATATCTCCCGGTAAAATATTCATATTAATTTTTTTTCTACTGAAAAAGAAAAAACATATTCTATCTTCATGAATAAATATAATATTTGTACCTAAATTTGAAACTAAAACCAGGTATAAATATAAGACTCAAGAGTTAGTCTTTGATAAACAGATTCCATTTTCTTTTGAACAGTGTCTTGTTATATAACACAGACTAGCCTCAAGCTCATGATCATTCTGAATCCTAGTGTTAGGACTAAAGGTATGTATATACCATGAAGGCTAACAACAAAATATTCTAAAAGAGCAAGTTTACTGAAAAAAGAAAACACATTTCAAATATGGTTCATGATAAATACAATATAAAACCAGCTCCCAGTATTTCAGGATTGAGTTTTATCTTTATCAGCAGAAAATAAAACAAACACATAAAAAAGTCAACAAACTCAAAACCAGGTTTTCTAGTTTGTGCTAGTATCTCTTGACTGTGAGCTTATACCTTATAATTTGCACAGGGTTCATATCAGAACATCTGCCTTTCAGGAGAACATGTGACCAACAGGTTTCAGGGACTATATTTTATACTTTTATTTGAGTATTCTAATAACCCTGCCTGTAAAGAAACAAAAGTAAGTAAAAAATATACACTTGACATACTGAGTCACATCTATGGGAATAATATACACCAACATAGATTACATAATTTATTCTTTTCCTCACTGAGAACTCTCCTATATACTCCATATTGCTCCCTTTCAAATTAATTGTCCATCAATGTGCTTACATAAACATATATACATATATGTATATGTATATTTGTATATGTGTGTATATGTATATACACTTATACATGTACATATGTATATACACACATATATTTATGCATATACATATATATGTATACATATATGTATATATGTATACATATTTCTAAATAAAACATACTCTGTATAATGGTACTTGTATATTTTTTTTCAGGGCTAATTTGCTTTTGGATAATCAGTTGATATGTTCGTCCCTGGGGAAGACTATTTCTTTCACTTGGAGCATTCCTTAGTTTGTCTGTAGTTCTTTGTATAGAGTTGAGGCCTCATGGTCTTTAACCTGTTCAATTTGCCATGTCTATTGATGTCATCCTTGCTTAGCAATTGGAGTTCAATAATATTTTGAAGACATCTATTACTAAATTAAGTTTAGTCTATATTATTGGTTCTGATTACTTTTGAGGACATTCATTGCGGGCATTTCGTTGCATGTGGGATGTGGAAGTACATGTGCCGCAGCTGAGGTGTAGAGGTCAGAGATCGCCCTGAAGACATTGGTTCTTTTCTACCACTGTAACCCAGGGATCAGACTCATGCTGTTAGACTTGGCAGCTGGGCCTTTATATACTGAGACATCTCACATGCTTAAATTATTTTTAAAGGAGCATTATAAGATAAAAAGAGAGAGTATTTATGGACTCATCTTTAAGGTTATTTATACAGAGTGTTAAATGGCTGGTTTAAAAAAACAAAAGAAAAATGTTTCGTGGTTTAGAATGTTTAAATGTCATTGTTTTGAATCTTAATCTATAATTACATGCTACTGTAATTTTAGGAGGCATTTGTTGCTTTATTTTTTCAAAATTAAATGTGAAATCATTCCATAATTCCAAGAATCTGTTGATTCTATATAAAAAACCAATACTAATGGTGCATTTTTTTTTTTTTTTTGGCATGGGAATAGAGATTAAGGTCTATAGAAAATATCTCATGGACTCTTGATAGAGATCAATAAATTCCTTTCTGCTCATGACAAAGATATCAGTAAGCATAATTTTATATAAAAAAGCACTGATAATATCAAAGAAAGTCAGGGAACAATGATTCAATAGATGCATTGAAACTGGGAAGTAAAAAAAAAAAAATGCAAGCTAAGTAATCAGGAACTGTCACAGAGCTGGGAGTTCAAAGAAGTGGACCAATCCAAAGGACAGCAGGATTTGCCAAACAGCAACATGCTGCAGAGTCCCAGGGAGACCAAGTCTTCAGAAGAAAATGCTTTGCCAAGTTTTCCTGTTTCATTTAATATGAAATACACACACACAAATATATATATATATATATATATATATATATATATATATATATATATATGCAAGCACATTGACAGACAATGTAAGTTTGACATTTTGAATTTTAAAGGATAATATGAATTTCTATATGATGTATACATTTCAGCTCCTTGACTTTTACTGATAAGTTTGCATAACAATAACATGTTATGAGGTGGCTTTGCACATAAGGCAATGTTCCTGGGAGAATATCACCTATAAATGAGGCAGATTTATGACTCATGTAATAGCCAACATAATTCAGAAAAATTATAACTTTAAAATAACTGATTAAAATTATTCTTGAAATACTTAAAATTATTTACAACATCTTTCAGTATACATTAAAGAAAGATGAGAAGAAAAATATATCAAATGTAGATCATATGGTCAGAAAGATGGTGCTTACCGCCATGCCTAACAATCTCAGTGTGATTCCCAGGACCCACAGAGTGGAAGAACGAGCTCCTCTTCAGACACACTTACTCATTTTGTGGTGCATGTGTACATTCACACAGATACACCCAGATGCACAAATTTATATATATATATATAATTTGACAATATGAGCAAAAACAATGAGGCAAAATGAACAAGAAGAGCCAAAATTGTGCTCATGGTACTTGCTTTGGAAAATATTTTTTGAAGGTAAACAATGAAACAATACATGCCAATACATACAAAATTTTTAGTGTAGAGGATTTCTATGGTCAGTGAAAACTGACTTAATTCTGATTGTTTTTATAAGAAGAATTTCTAGAAATTTACAGGTTCTCATTTCTCACCCAATTAATTTTCTCTTGGAATAGATTGATCAGTACAGTTTAGCAGAAGTTTGATAACATATTGCCAGTTCAGTATTGCTCAGTTCTCGATCACACACCAGCCACAGAGAATATCATCCTTGCTTTCTCAGATATGTGTGGGAAGCCGCTGTTCCCTGCCACTTGGGTTCAGCAACTTGTCATGCAACTATGCTGACTTCATCTGGGATTTTACTGCACAAAAACCCAATTTTGTTTCTTTTCTTCAGCCTAATGTTCAAAATGATCCTCATTGACAGTTATCTAATACTTCAATCTCTTAAAAACATGTAATACTAAAGCAGAAGTTGGAATGTGATATATTATTTTCAAATATCTGGTGAATTATCAGGAAGTGAATTCATACAGGGAAAAAAAGAGGTAAAAGATGGGTTTTCCAGCAGCTGGAACACACGGCTTTTGCAGTTGTAAACAGTGCTCAAAGTTCAACTTCTGACCATAATCCTTGTCTGAACTGTGCAGTGTGGCTAGATTTAGCTTGAAGTCTAAGTACTTGTAGAGTTTTTAACATGAGTTTCCAAAGCTTATGATAGATAGTAAGTTAAAATAAGGATACCTTCTACTGCTATAAATCAAAAGATCCTGCACTTCAAAGAGAACTGATTTTTTCTTTTTTGTGACTGGCAGATGTATGTCTAATTTCTCCAGTTAAAAACAATATCAGCCTTTTGGAACAGCGACAGCATGTAGAACAAGTCAAAGAAATTTAGGAACCACACTGTGATTTCTTATGAAGTTCCTGGAGAAGATGCAATTTCTCACACCCGACTGTGATGGCACTATTCTGAGAGCTCCTATTTGATATACCCAGTGAAAGGATTAAGAACTACCAAGAAATATGGTTCAATGCTGATCATTATCATAGTTCTTGGAGAGAGCAAGGACAGTATACATGAGAAGAATTGGAGGGATAAAGTGAAAAGCAAAAATGACTGTTTAGAATAGAGAAGGAAGAAATTCTATCTTCTGCAGCTAGAATTGATGGTATAGCCATAATCTCTATTGGTAAAATCTTTATAATTGTTACTAAGTTGAAGTCATGATTTCTTATTTTGGTACATAATTTTGATACAAAGTCAAGATTTTCATTTCTATAAATTTCTTCTATTGATACAAAAAATTTACAGGGCTTAGACCCAGTCCTTCTATAACTGTTTTTATAAACTTATCTGAGATGATTAAGCCTGTGAGTTAAGGGTCAAATAACAAATTCATGGCTTTAAGCTTATTGTTAGGATGTTTTCAGATATTTTAATTAGAAATAGCTGAGAGTAGTTAACAAAGAACAGTCCAGATTACTTTACATAGATAGTTGGTTTTCAGAAAATGTCAGAAATTCACAAAATGTGAAATTTAATGTTATTTATTCACTTGTTGTTGAGACAAGTCTGCTCCTGACAGCATTCCCTTTCTTGGAGACAAAGAAAAAATTCAGCATCAGTGGAGTTGCTCTCATTGTGGTGAGGTAGCCACTAGGCAAGAATTGCCTCATTTCAGCTATAGATATAATACTGTCTGGAAAAAGGACACAATTTAGGACAGATTAGTTCTGCTGAGACAGAATTGGCTAGTCCTTAATTTCCTGTTTCTCTATGGTCTGTCAGATGATCCTAGGCCAGAAAGTTAAAGACAGATGGATGTCTGTAAAAAAAATCAGTAGGTTGTAATCCAAATCTATACTCCACATAATTGGACAACCTAAAAGAAGCAGACAATTTGCAGTAGATGCCACTTACCAAAGTTAAGCCAAGGTCAGATAAAGAATTTAAACATACCTATAACCCCTAGTGAAAGAGATGAAGTCAGTAAATTCCTTGGACCAGATCATTTTAGTACAGACTTCTATGAGATATGCAAAGGAGATAATACTGATATTCCTCAAGTTATGCCAAAAAAAAAAAAAAACCCAAACCAAACCAAACCAAACCAAAACAAAACAAAAACAGAGGAACATTGTCAAATCATTTTATGAGGCCACAGTCACTCTGATACAAATAATTGCAGACCAATTTCTTTTATGAACATTATTCATAAGTACTCAATATAATACTCACAGACCAAATCTAAGAATTCATCAAAAAGTTCATCTACCAAGATCAAGTAGGCTTCATCCCATAGATGCAGGGATGATTCGACATATAAAAATCTGTCTATGTAAACAACCACATAAACAAACTGAAAAAAGTGAATACTACATTATCATCTCAATAGATGCTGAAAACCTTTGACAAACTCCAATAGCATTTCATGATAACAAAACACAGGAAATGAGGGATACATGAGACATACCTAAACATAATAAAGACAATTAATAGCAAGCCTGTAGCCAACATGAAATTAAACAGAGAGAAACTCAAAGCAATTCCACTAAAATCAGGAACAAGTCAATCCTGTCTACTTTGTATCATCTATTCAACATAGTTCTGAAGTTCTAGGTAGAGCAATAAGACCACTGACAGAAATCAAAGGGATACAAATTGGAAGGGAAGAAGTCAAAATATCACTAATCATTGATGATATGATAATATACATAAATGACCTCAAAAATGTTATCAGTGAGCACCTACAGCTCATAATCACTTTAAATAAACTGTGTGGATACAAGATTAACTTAGAGATAATCAGTAGCCCTCCTAGATACAAATCACACACAGGCTGGGAAAGAAGTCTGGAAATCAATACCCTTCATAATCACGCAAACAATATGAAATATCACTGGGTAACACTAAACAAGCAAGTGAAAAACCTGTATGGCAATAATTTCAATTCTCAACATTTTACTAAAAGCAATCTAAAGATTCCATGCCAATCCACATCAAAATTCCAACAAAATTCTCTACACACATTGAAAGAATAATACTCAACTTCATATAGAAAAACAAAAATTCCCAGGACAGCTAAAACAATTCTATACAATAAAAGAAGTCACCTGTTACAGGATATTTGAACATTGTACATAGAAAACCTAATTGTCACCAAAATATAGAAGCTTAAATAGACATGGCATTTGTCAGATACACTTAGATGTGTCCTGAAGCGAGGCAGTTTGGGAATGCCTCTTAAAGTTTCCAATGATAAGGATAAAAATGCTGAAGAAGGGACAGTTCCTGGTTCTTGACTATTTTAAGGGAAGTTCTCTCTCTCTCTCTCTCTCTCTTTCTCTCTCTCTCTCTCTCTCTCTCTCTCTCTCTCTCTCTCTCTCTCTCTCTCTCTCTCTCTCTCTCTCTCTCTCTCTCTCTCTCTCTCTCTCTCTTTCTCCTCACTTGGAATAGCCTTAATGGAAGGAGCTCCAGGGAACAGATATGGATCTTCTCTTTGGGCTTGCAGGGACAAAAGAGAAGAAGCAGCTGGCAAGAGACAGGTAAAACAGTATTATGGGAAAGAGAGCTAAGGAGCCCACGTGGGTTTGGAGGAGCTCATGAAAAAGGCAGACTAGCTAGATAGAAAGACATACACGGATAGATAAAAATTTCTTTTGTCTTCTTTTATTGGATATTTTCTTTATTTCAAATGTTAACCCCTTTCCTGGTTTCCCTTCTGGAAATCCCCATCCCACCTCCACTCCCCCTGCTTCTATGAGGGTGATCCCCCACCCACCCACTCCTGCCACCCTGCCCTGGCATTTCCCTATACTGGGGCATCAAGCCTTCATAGGACAAGGGCCTCTCCTCGCATGATACCTAACAAAAGCCATCCTCTGCTACATATGCCGCTGGAGCCATGGGTCCCTCCATGTGTACTCTTTGGTTGGTGGTTAGTCTCTGGGAGCTCTGGGGGGTCTGGTTGGTTGATGTTGTTGTTCTTCCTATGGGGATGCAAACTTCTTAGCTCCATTATTTCTTTCTCTGACTCTTCTATTGGGCACCACCAATGGTTGCCTGCAAGCATCAGCCTCTATATTTGTCAGGTTCTGGCAGAGCCTCTCAGGAGACAGCTCTATCAGGCTCTTGTCTGATGTGTTTATTTTATATATATATATATATATATATATATATATATATATATATATATATATATATATATATGTTATAGAGGGGTTATGGGGAGGAAGGTATGGGGGAAGGGTGTGCCTCATGAGACCCAAGCCCAAGAATCCCTTCCCCCAGAGGGACCAGACACACATAAAGGTATAGTATAGAAATAGAGTTTATTTAGGGCATGGGGAGGGGAGTTAAGAGGGTAGTAGAGGCAGAGAAAGGCAGAGAGAGGGAGAGAGTAGAGAAGTAGAGAGTCGGAGGCTGGCCATGACCATGTGGAGAGAGAAGGGAGGGAATGGGGAGAGGTAAGAGATAAGAGAAGTACGAGAGAGGCAAGAGAAAGAGATAAGAGAGAGAGGAGGAGGCAAGCACCCCCTTTTATAGTGCGCCAGGCTCACCTGGCTATTGCCAGGCTACTGTGGGGAGGAGCATAACTGGCTGTTGCCAGGTAACTGTGGGGTGAAGTTTAGACAGAATGCTAACATTGTCAGCAAGCAATTCTTGACATCCACAATAGTATCTGAATTTGGTGACTGTAGATGGGATGGATCCCCAGGTGGGGCTGTCTCTGGATGGCCTTTCCTTCAGTCTCTGCTCCACACTTTGTCTCCATATTTCCTCCCGTGAGTATTTTGTTCTCCCCTCTGAGAATGACTAAAGCATCCACACTTTGGTCTGCCTTCTCCTTGAGCTTCATGTGCTCTGTGAATTGTATCTTGGGTATTCTGAGATTTTGGGCTAATATCCACTTATCAGTGAGTGCATACTATGTGTGTTCTTTTATGATTGGGTTACCTCACCCAGAATGATATTTTCTAGTTCCATCCATTTGCCTAAGAATTTCACAAAGTCATTGGTTTTTTTTTTTTTTTTCCTCTTACCAACACGCACTTTTATTTTATTTTATTATTTTTTTTTGCTTTGAATATATTTCTTTTTTTTTTCTTTTTTTTTTTTTTGATATTTTATTTACATTTCTGATGATTCCCCTTTTCTTTAGAAACCCCGTGTCCCCTCCCCCTCCCCGCCTCTGTGAGGGAATTCCTCCTCCCACCTACCCGCCCATCCATTCCCATATTCCCACCTTGACATTCCCTTTTACTGGCGCCCCTAGCACCCTCAGGCCCAAAGTCCTCTCCTTTCTCCCTGGTGGCCATCGAGGTGATTCTTCTGCCTCATATGTAGT
>CM052702.1:5830007-5905762 GCA_028551405.1 Uromys caudimaculatus
TACTTATTATTCAGCAACTTTACATTATTCATATAGAACCATAGCTAAGTAACAGTGATTAATTGTATATTTTATTTGCTTTTCACATAATATTGAAAAACACAGTAAAAGTAAAATAAAATTCAGATTAGTTTTTTTTATGGTAATGTAATTGAACTGGTCTTTCACTTTCCAAAGACCCATTATATCTAATAATTACTATTTTCACACTACCCACCTAGGATTAAAATTTATGAGGCCAAAACAATGATTTTGATGAAAGTGCTATGCATTAATCACACTGTCACAGAAAAATATGATTAATGGCAGTAAATAATTTAATCTGATAAATTATAAAATGATCCAGTAACATGAGTTAACAAGGGAAATGAACACAAAAATTCAGAGAGCATAATAGTTTTCATTTGCTACTGAAATATTTCAATATAAACTACTTATATTTATTGATGGCTTGAAATACTAATATTATAAATAGTGCCCTTCACGGGGAATAAGTGTAGGAATGTATAAGTGAGCACACCTTATTTCAAAGAATTTAACATTTAGAGAGTAACCAAAATTTGTTACTTTCTTACCATTTTTTCTTGTTCATTTTAACATAAATGTATTGATATATTTGAGGGAGAAATATCTAAATAAAAACAAGCTAAAGCTAAGACAAACAAAAATAAAAATAACAACAGGAAAGCATTTGAACCCATCAAAGTTGCCTGGACTTGTAGAAAAGTTAACAATCTGATTTAATTTTACTTGAATCATCTTGAAAGGAATTAAGGACTAAACTCAGAAATAAATCAGAGTCATTACTGAGTTCACAAATAAGAGCACAGTAATGTAGGAATACTTCTCTAATTTTGAAATAATGCAGATGACTAGAAACATGAAACCAATAAAGATACCAATAAAGATACCAAGTGAATTTAGAAATAAAAGTCTAGTGAGGAACACATGGTCAAGGCCTTGGGTCTCACTAGGGCATGTAAATATAAGTTCAAGTATATCTTCTATAGATTTAGATCACATATATAGTGCATTAGGGAGAGAAATCCACAAAGGACATGAATATACAATATACTAAGGTTTGGTATATTTTACAGATATGTTACTTCAAACTATGAATTTCTTATAACTTTACATAAATAATAAGAAACTAATGAAAACATTTGTAATATCTTGTCATAGGCTAGACCTGTACAAACCTAGGACCCACTGAGCAACACAGCAGTAAGGCTAGAACATTGTTCTCTACCCATATTCTTTCCTGCATTTGTCTCAGCTTGAGTCTGGTAGTATAGTCGTCCTCCTATACCTTCTCTTAGCACCAAGATTAACCTGGCTTTCTAATTTTACTATTACAAGATTAGCTAAAAAAGAGCATCCCAGGTACTATAGCCTGCCACACAACGTTTTCTGCACTGCTTGATTCATTTGAATGGGTCAGGAACCCTACTGCCTCTGTGGTCAAGAGTCACTATTGCAGTGTGGTTCTATAAAATATTCTGAATACAGCACCCAGCCAAGCTCAAGAAAGGGAAATTCGTTAGACACAAATAGGACTAAAGTTCTATTATATTTTTAGTATTAGATGTTAATAACTTGGTTGTTGATGAGAGTAAACACAGTATGGTTTTGGGTTTTATTTGCTGTCTCTTTGATCACAAAGGAAATGTTTTTCTGTGATAGAACATTTTCCCAAGCACTATTTTAAGTCTAATGTGATTCGCTCCACTCAGATCTTTGCAAGAGGTTTAGAGAATTACTTGATCATATAGCCAGGTATGATTACAACAGGGACTGAGAATGTGAGTGGATTTACAGATTGAGGTAAAGTAGGAATTATTTTGATTTATACACATTCCCAAATTATTTTAAAGTCATTTGTGTTTAAAAAAACCTAAGTTATTCAACAACTAGTCTCAGAACACACACAAAGAAAGTAAAAATAATTGGACAAAAATGAGCTTGGCAGCATTATATAAGAACTGTTTTGTAAATGTAATAAAAATTGTCATTTTCATACAGAAAAGCACAAAAGAATTAGTTTGTCTTAGCTCTTAATAACCCAAATCTACTTTTCAAAGGGACTATAAAAATAATTGCTATAAAAATAACTACAAAAAGCTAGTTCCTTATCGCAAGCGTTCTTGGCGACATTTGTGAATCAGCTCATTTGCAGGGATCTTTTTTTCTTTGTTTTTGTGTGATGTATTAAGATAATCTAAGCCTTTCATCCAGGTTTTTAATGATTATGAAAATCTAATTTTGTCTGTGATTAAACACATGTTTTTTCAATTAAAATGTATTAATAATAAAATTGATGCTCGATATCTTAATTTATCCAATGCCTTTAGAGTTTTCTCATTAAATCAAGAATTAAATTGGGGAGAAAGCAATGATTTTTTTTTTGTTCCTAATTGCAGAAGCTCAAAATTATGTATCAAGTGGCTGTGTTATAAAGTGAGGTACAATTTCACAATTGCTTTGCAGTTACATATGTTACAATATTATTTGTTCTAAAAATAATAATTAATATTTCTTCTTCCTTTCCAGTTTTTACATTTGTAAACACTTTCTTCCATAACCATTTCATACTCTGTAAAAAAAGCATGGATTTCTTTTGCTTAGTTTTACATGAAGTAATATCAATTTAAGATTGAAAAATCTGGAAGTAGCTGGTACAAAAAGTAGGAGATAATTAAATGGGAAAGAAAATCACACTCAGGACTTAAGTATCTTTCAACTTGTTAGCTGGTTAGTAAATTAATTCACAAATATTAATTACCAGGTGTGAGGCAAAATTCTAGAGCTAGGTTGATAAGCCACATAGACAGTATCTGTTCTCACAAACTCTAGAAAGAAAACGTTTTGAGTGAGCATTTTTTTAAACAGTGAATTTGACAGTGAATTATCATAAAAGAAGCTCAAGTTATCATGAAATGCAGCATTAGAGAAATGACAGGGCAATATATCAACCAATCCAAAGGTCATTAACTAATTATAACTGAACAGTCGCCATTAAATGGAAGTCTCTTTGGTTTTTTGTTTGTTTTTTGTTTTTTGCCAGTTTGTTTGGTTCCACCCTCAGTCTCTGAATAATACAGCTTCTGGTTTCTGGCCATCCAAAAAGTGTCAAGCATGGACTCCCTTTCCAGATTTGTGCCTAAACTATGATCACTCATGGATAGCCATTCCCTCAAACTCTGAGCCACTGCTGCACCAGCACATCACAGGCAGGACAGGTTGTAGTTTAAAGGTTTTCTGACTGAGATCCTGGTGTCCCAATCCCAACACTAGAAGCCTTGCCTAATTACAGAAGATGAACAGTTCAGGCTCCATACTCTACATTACTAGAAGTCATCACTAGGGTCACTCTCATGTAGGTTTCAACATCGCTCCTCAGTTTCCCCTAATTCTCCTTGTCTCTCCTTATACCTATATGCTTCCATCCTTTCCTCCCCCCAACCTGATACCTCCAGTTCCCATCCCTAAACCCTAGTCCACTTGCAAAATGAATTGTATTTCTAGATCCCAGAAGGATCCATGCTTTCTCAAGAGCATCCTTTGTTAATTAGCCTGTGTGGGTCCTTAGGTTATAGCAGGATTATCCTTTAAGAAACATCTACTACATACTTATAAGTGAGTATCTACTATATTTGTCTTTCTGATCTGAGTTGTGTTCTTCAGGATGATTTTTTTCTAGTTCCATAGATTTGCCTGCAAATTTTATGATGCCACTTTTCTTAACAGCTAAGTAATACTCCATTGTGTGTGTAGCAGATTTTCTTAATCTATTCTTTAGTTGAGGGACATATGGTTGTTTTCCGTTCCTAGCTATAATGAATAAAGCTCCTATGAGTATAGTTGAACAAGTATCTTTGTGGTAGGACAGAGAATCTTTTGGATATATTCCAAAAGGTGGTATAGCTGCATCTTGAGGTAGATTGAGTTCAAATTTTCTGAGGAGCTACCATATTGATTTCCATCGTGGCTGTATGAGGTTGCACTTCCACCAGCAGTGGAGGAGGATTCCCCTTGTTCTTCATGACCTATCCCTTGTGTTATTGACTGTGGTCATTCAACTAAGTGTACAATGGAATCTCCAAGCAGTTTTGATTTACATCTAGCTAATACGTACAGATGTTGAGTATTTCCATAAGTGTTTCTCACCATTTGAGATTCCTCTAATAAGGATTCTCTGTTATGATCTATACTCCATTTTTAATGGAGTTATTTAGTTTGAGGATGTCCAGTTTCTTGAGTTCTTTATATATTTTGCATATTGGTCCTATATCAGATGTGGAGTTGGCAAAAATCTTTTCCCATTGTGGAGGCTGCTTTTTTGTACTACTGATGATGTGTTATGCTTTACAAATTTTGTTAGTTTCATGAGGTCCCATTTATTAATTATCTATCTTACTGCCTTGCTATCAGTGCTGTTTAGGGAGTTGTCTCTTGTGTCAATGTGTCTAAAGCTATTCCCTATTTTCACTTTTAATGGGTTCAGTGAGTCGTTTTTATGTTAAGTTCTACAATGCACTTGGACTTCCAATTTGTATAAGGTGATAAGTATGGAACTCTTTGAACTCTTCTAAGAGCATCAACACAATTATAGCAGCACCATTTGTTGAAAAGGCTTTCCTCTTTTTTTCATTGTGTATTTCAGGCTTCTTTATCAAGCATCAGATGTCCATAGGTGTGTAGATTTATATCTTAGTTTTCAATTTCATTCCATTATTTAAATGTGTCTGGTTTTATGCCAATACTATGTTGTTTCAAGCTGTAGAGACAGTTTCTATGATTTTGTTGAAAATATTTTATGGGCCTTTGAGGTGGGATTCTTTACCTTCTTCCATTTCTATTATTAAGTTTAGTATTTTCATAGTGTCCCAGATTTCCTGAATGATTTGTATCAGAAACCTTTTAGATTTAACATTTTCTTTAACAAATATATCTATTTCTTCTATTGTATCTTCAATGCCTGAAATTATCTCCTACAATTCTGGTATTCTGTAGGCGATTCTTGTGTCTGTAGTTTATGCTCACTGACCCAGATTTTTCATTTAGAGATTTTCCTCTATTTGTGTTCCTTTATTGCTTCTATTTTCATTTTCAGGTCCTAAACATGTATATTCCTTTCTTTCAACTGTTTCATTTTTCTTGGTTTTCTTTAAGTGTTTTATTCATTTCTTCTAAATTTTTTGTCTTTTAATTTATTTTCTCTTTAAAAACTTCTATTATCTTCATAAATTTGGTGTTAAGGTTGGTTTTGTTTTTATTGTTTTGTTTTATTTTGTTTTGTTTTGTTTTTTGCGTTTCAGCTGTCTGAGAATATTTAGGGCTTGCTGTAGTAGGACTCTGGTGGTAACATATTGCCTTACCTATTATTTATTGTATTTCTATACTGGCATCTAGGCATTGAATTTGGGTGATCATAGGTCTAGGTGCCAATTTCTGTTTTGTTTTTGTTAGATGGGTATTTCATTCTTGTGCTTCTGTTTCTTCTCTGGTCATCTTTCCAATGTGGCCTGGAGTTCTTCCAGTCAACATGGACTCTTGTCATACAGAGTGAGTCCAATGGAGTTGTGATGCTGCCATGGCTTCTGGTCAAGCAGGAGGTATGCCCTGGAGTTCAGGTGGACAGTGTGGCCTCCAATCAAGTCGAGGTCCTCCACCAGAGTTGTCAATGAGAAAATAATGAAGAGAAGGGTAGGGGATATAAACTCAAAAAATTCAAAAGATTGAATTTTCATAATCATGAAAACAGATACATCTGTAAATTTTTATTCATGTTTTCTTTTTTAATTCTGAATGTAGTCTGTTAATCACCTAAATGTTTAAACTCATTTGTGGAATAATTGCTTCATTCATAGTACCAAATTTCCTGTACAGCCACTTTCAGTACAAAATGGATCATATTTTTGTTTTAAACTCTCTATATCTAATTCATGTAATCTTCAAATATTTATAAAGCAGCTAATACATGTTAAACACTTATGATAGAGCTTTGGACAAAAATTAAGCTTGAACAGCTAAAGAGGGTAGAGTGACAAAGTAGACTTTAATAGCAAAGTATTGAGTAAAAGAATAAGTCAATTCAATAAAAATAATAACTTTCTGAAAAAATAAATGCCAGGTATTCAACAAACAGAAAAATAAATATGCCAAAGCTGTGGGAAAATTGCTGGTGGAAAATTTAGAAAGATGATGATGAAAAGAGAATAGTGTCTAAGGAGGAGGCTGCCAATGTGGAACAGTAGCATCCTAGGCAGAGGGAAAAGTCAAGCGCAAATAACTAAGTAAGAAAAAAGTTTGAACTTATTCAAAATACACAAAGGTCAGTGCTCCCAGAAATTTTTTTTTTAAAAAGAGTTATGTTGGAATCCTGAAATAGGCAGAGATTGACCAGTTCCATTTTGGCAAAGAGGATGAGAATAGATTTTGTTTGATCTGAATTGCAGAGAAGCCACAGAAGTAGAATAACTATCAAACAGTCATCCTAAGTACCAGTCTTTTAAAAGAGAAAAGGGATCTAATAATAGTTATTCCAGAACAATAGAAAGAAACTAGAACTCGCCTAGACGAAGTAGGACATGCATATTTTCTACTAAAGTTTTCTAGGCAAAGGAAAAACATGATGATTTATGTTAGAAAATATTAAATGCAACCTTGCAAATCTTAGGCTGCAAGAAGACAATATTAAGGCAGGAAGACAAACTAGAACTTGTCTCCTGTATCCCATTGACAAATAATCTTGCTGTATTCAGACTTGCAATAACCCATATTATGAGATGTATTTAGTCACAGCATTACAGCAAGCAAGAAATTTTGTGGTGTTGGTATGTGATATAGAGAAAATAATATAAAATAAATAGTTCTGAGGACTTCTGCCTAAGAACATAATGACACACTGTAGTTACTTAATAAACTTAACAAAGTGAATGCTCCAAAGAAGAATTTTATATTGTGTTCAGAGAAATTTGTTTTTATTTTAGTATATAACAAACTACATAAAGTGTGTGTGTGTGTGTGTGTGTGTGTGTGTGCGCGCGCGCATGCGCGCATGCTTGTGCACATGCATGCACATGTGTAAAAATAAATAATTAGAACCTGCTGAGTCCTTTTGTGTTATTTGTGTATATACAGCTTCAGGAACGACCACATTGTATTGGACAACCAATTGATAGATTCACTTCTAAGAGATGCTACCTCTCCTCTCAGCAGTTTTGCTTATAGCTCCTTATCCAGGTATATGACTATATATAATAATTAGCAAGCCAAGGTGGTAATTGTAGTTGTCTACATCCAAGCTCTCTACTCATTCTACCGCATCATTCAGATTCTAGAAAAAGTTTTCCTCCTTCCATTTTCCTCCTTTCATTATTAATTTTGCCATTGTATCATTTAGGAAGCCACTTCTATGAGATACTACTCCACAAGTATATTTCTAGTATTCTGGCTTTTACTATTGTTTTACCTTTTCTTTCATGATGTTCTCTCAGTTATAAATTTAGGAGCTGTGACATGGATGTCATATTGGGTCACGGCTCCCCACGATCCACTGATCCCTGCATTATGCACAGTGGAAGCTCTGTGAGATAGTCTCCATTTGCTATAAACAGAATTTTCTTTCGTGAGAAGTATTAGTTACACTAACTTGGGGGTTTAAGGATAAGATTTAGAATGTAGTTAAGAATTATGCTGGTCCTGCAAAAAGACATTAGTAGATTTTCTTCTAAGATCCATGATCTTATTAGCCCAATTTTGATAAATTTTGATAAATTTCTAGTACCGGGCATAATTTATCTCCTGTTGAGTGGGCCTTAAGTCCAGTTAGATACAGAGTGAACACCAGCTTAAGCAGAGAGAATCTCAAAGCAATTCCACTAAAATTGGGAATTAGACAGAGTATTTTTTTCATGCCCATTCAATATAGTATATGCAGTCTTAGCTAGAATAATAAGACAATTGAAGGAAACAACTTGGAAAGAAAGAAGTCAGTGTTTTTACTTGCAGGCGATATGATATTATATTTAAATGACCCCAAAAATTATACCAAAAAACTCATAAAGCCAATAAACACTTTCAGCCAAGAAGCTGGATACTAAATTAATTCATAAATATCACTAGCCCTCATACATACAAATAACAAATGGACTGAGAAAAAATCAGGAACATAGCACCCTTCACAAGAGCTTCAAATAATAAAAAATATCTAGGGGAATCTCTAACAAAGCAAGTGAAAGACTTATATGATAAAATTTTCAAATCATTAAATAAAGAAATTGAATAAAGTATCAGAAGATAGAAATATCATCTGTGGTCATGGATCAGTAGACTTAACATAGTAAATCTAGTCATCATACCAAAGGCAAGCTACAGATTCAATGCAATCCCCATCAAAGTTCCAAAATAATTATTCACAGATCATGAAAGGAAAACCTTCAGTTTCATATGAACACACACACAAACAACAAAAACAGGATAGCCAAAACAATTTGGAACAATAAAAAAAAAAAAACTGCAGAAAAATCAGCATCCTAGATTTTGAGGTGTACACCAGAGCTATAGTAATAAAAATATCATGGTATTGACACAAAAACAGATATATTGATCCTTAGAGCTGAATGGAAAATCCAGAAATATGCTCACATATCTATGGACACCTGTTAATTTGTTTGTTTGTTTGGTTGGTTTTTGTTTTTTCTGTTTGTTTTTGTATTTGTAGTTTTATAAAGAGAACAGAAATCAGAAATCTACACTGGAAAAAAGATAGCATCTTCAACATACAGTGCTGGTCAACCTGAATGTTGCATGAAGAAGGATCCAAATAAGTCCATACTTATGACCCTGAACAAAACTCAACTCCAAATGGATAAATACTGCAACACAAGGCTAGGCTCACTGAATGTGGTAGAAGGAAAATTGGGAATAGCCTTGAACTCATTGACACAGGCACAGGAAAAGACTGATCAGAACATCCACAGCACAGGGTCTAAGAACAGCAACTAATAAATGGGACGCCATAAAACTGAAAAGCTTCTGCACAGCAAAGGACACCATCATTCAAATAAAACTAATAAATGGGACCTCATGAAACTGAAAAGCTTTTGCAAAGCAAAAGGCACCATCAAATGAGAAAAGGCAGACTACACTGTAGGAAAAGCTCTACACGAACTCAACATTGAACAGAGGGTTGATATCCAAAATATATAAAAAACTCAAAAAATCAGACATTAGCAAACCAAATAGCCCAATTAAAATGGGGTACAGATCTAAACCAAGAATTCTGAAGAATGAAATCTCTAATGGCTGAGAAGAACTTAAAGAAATATTCAAATATTCTCAGTTATCAGTGAAGTACATATCAAAATTTCTCTTTGAATGCATTTTACACTTGTCAGAATGGCTAAGAACAAAACTCACGGAGCAAAACATGCTGGCAAGGATGTGGAGCAAAGGGAACAATTGCTGGTGGGACTGCAAACTTGTACAAGCACGTTGGAAATCAATTTGGTAGTTTCTCAGAAAATTGGCAATAGTTCTACCGCAAGACCCACCTATACCACTCCTGGACATACACCCCAAAAATGTTCTACCATCCCCAAAGGACATTTGCTCAACTTTGTTCATAGCAGCTTTATTGGTACTTGGAAACAGTCTAGATGTCCCTCGACAGAAGAATGGACAAAGAAAATGTAATACATTTACACAGTCAAATATTAGTCAGGTATTAAAAACAGTGGTATCCTGAAATTTTCAGGCAAATAGATGGAACTAGGAAAGACCATCCTGAATGGGGTAATCCAGATCCAGAAAGACAAACACGGTGTGAGCACGGTTTGTACTCCCTTCTAAGTGTATATTCACCTTAAAATACAGTGCTATAATCTATAGACCCAAAGAAGCCAAGTAACATGGAAGGCACAGGGGGCACACTTGAGTCTCACTGAGTAGGGGAAATAGAATAGACATCAGGGTGCATGGAGGGAGGAAACTAGAAACTAGGTTGGGGAGGAGATGGGGATGGAAGCAGGAGGTATATATATATATATATATATATATATATATATATATATATATATTTGGGAGGGGAAGAAGAGAGAGTACTGGGAGAGAGAATGGAATCAGTGAGGGAGTGAGTGAACTCTGGGATGAGCTACAAACCTAGCATAATGGAAAGTCCCAGGACTTCTAGCAATTGCATCTAGAAATGCCCATCTCCAGTAACTAGAAAAGAATTCCAACGGATGAATTAGGACCAGCAGCAAAAACTTTGACCCACAATTTGTCCTACCTACAAGAGATGCAAGGGTAAAGATGGAACCGAAATTGAGAAAAAGGCTGGCCCATCTTCAGACCCATGCCATGAGAGAACCCACCCAGACACAACAAATAATTTTTTGCTATACTTGCAGACGGGAGCCTAGTATAACTGCCAGATGTAGGGACCTATAGCCAAATACTAGGTGGAGCTTGGGAAATCCTGTAGAAGATTGGGAGAAAGGATTAAAGGAGACAGAGAGGTCAACGACACCACAAGAAAACCTACAGAATCAACTAAACTGGGCCCACAGGAACCCACAGAGACTGAATGGCAAACAGAGAAAATGCATGGAATGGACATAGGCCCTAAGCACATGTGGGACATTTGTACATCTTGGTCTTTATGTGGGAGTCCTAACAGATACAAAATTATAAATGTTGTAGAAGACAACTTAGGATATATACATATCGAAAGTTTCTTCTTGGTTACTGATTTAAAAAAAAAACATTGGTAGCTAAGAGAGGTAAATGGAATTATAGGAAATTAAATTATTACACAGCAGAGGAAGCAATCAGCATGAACAAGTGACAGCCTACAGAAAATGGGAAATATTTATGAGTTATACATTATTCCAAATATTCTATAGCAAAAGTCAGCCTTATTTACAAATGGACAAACAAAAAGTAGAGATTACTCAAAATAAGATAAATGTAAAACAGACTTAACAATGCAGCTTATATTGAGACTAATCAAGGAGATCCAAAGGAAATGCATAGTGAAATATCCTTAACTTCTTAAGAAGGCTTTTCCACATGATTTTAAACCTATATCATTATTTTAAGCTATTATATTAGCTTTATTTCATTGTAACCAAACAGAATGCAGGAAGTTAGTTTAGTTTTTCTATAGATAACATATGTTCTGTATCCTAATATGTAACTTAATTTAGAAGAGAATCTTGAGTACAGTCTATACTCAGTAGTGTCCCGGTGGAATGTTTTATAGATGTCTATTAGGTCCATTTGATCAATGGTGCCATTTAACCCTGATATTTTACTTTTTTATATTTTGTTCAGGTGATCTGTCTTTCAGGGAAAGTAAAGTACTGAAGTAACCCGACTATTATTTTGTTGGAGGTAATCTATGACTTTATAGCTCTTAGTGTTTGTTTTACAAAATTGAGTGCACCTGTGTTTGGTGTGTTTAGAATGGCAATGTCCTCATAATGGGCTGTTCCCCTAATCAGTATGAATTGGCCTTTTCTATTCATTCTCACTAGCTCTGCTTTCAAATACTACAACAGTAATACCTGCTTGCTTCTTGGTTCTATTTACTTGAAGTACATTATTCCTTTCTTTTACCTTAAAGGGATATCTACCTTTGATGCAGAAATGTATATTTTGGAAGCAGCAAAAATACAGATCAATCTTATAAACTAAAATTGCTATTCTTTTGTCTTTTTGTTGGGGGAGATGTGAGATCATCGATATTCTGTGTTACTGAAAGTTATTTATTGACTCCTATCATTTTATTGATTTTTGGGGGTTTTCTTAGTCTTTAGTTTGCTTAACTGTCCTAGTATTGTTATTGATTCCCCTCCCCCACACAATCCTGTGGCTTCACGGATGTCCTTCTTTTCATCCCTAAATATTCCTTCCAGTGTCCTCTGTAGAGCTGATTGGAGGTCATAAATTCTTTTAGCCTGTGTTAGTTGTAGAAATATTTTTTTTTTCTTCAATTATGGCAGATAGCATAACTATGCAAAACAGTCTCAGTTGGTAGTTGTGGCCTTTCAGGGCTTGCAATATATCTTCTTCAAGTCCATCGACTTTAAAAGCTTCTATTGAGTAATCAACTATTATTTTGATTGGCTGCCTATATAGGAGACTTGCCTTTTCTCCTTTGAGGCTTTCAATACCCTTTCTTTTATCTGTAGTTTTGCTGTTTTAAACTATACTATGACATGTGGAGTTTCTTTGTTAATCCTATTTTCTGTACTATATGCTTTGTTTACCTAGATGGACATCTCTTTTTCTATGTTGAGATATTTTTCCTAAAATTTTATTAAAAACACTTTCTATGCCTTTTGTATGGAATTCTTATTCCTTTTCTGTATGTCTATAGTTTGTAAATTTGATTTTACATGCTGTCCCAAAAACTTTTTCATGTCTTGCTAATTTGTTTTTAATTTTTATATTGACCCTGAAAAAATGATCCTGAGTTTCCTTTCTTCAAGATCTGATATGCTGACTTCTACATAACCCATTCTATCAGTAAGGCTTTCCAATGAGCTTCTTATATGATCTTTTGACGTTTTCTTATGTTTTCATTTCAGTTTGTCTGATTGTTTTTTTCACCAGTATTTCTTTTTATTGAGTTCTCATTTCAAATACTTAATAGACTTCCTATTTCAGTCAAATGACTGTTCATGTCCTTTTGGGATATATTGATTTTCTCTTCGAGTTAGTTAAATGCATTTACAATTCTTCTCTTGAGGGTGTCTCTCTTTCTCTCTCTCTCTCTCTCTCTCTCTCTCTCTCTCTCTCTCTGTGTGTGTGTGTGTGTGTGTGTGCAATTTTAAGTGTACCCCTCTCCCTGAGGCCACTCTATAGCACCAATAATTTAGATATACGACTTGTCATTTTAATGTGGTTAATTTTATTATTAGAGCAGGACTGGCTCATTTGGAGTTAGTAGGTTGGGATTTATTTACTTGTTCATTTATTCAAGTCACATTTTTTCTTTCAGGAGAGGGTTCTAGTGGACTAAATGATAATGAGGTTGAGGTGTCAGTTTTGTTTGTTGGCCTGGTGTCCAGTGCTCCAGAGTCTGTCACTAGTTCTCCAAGACTACAACTTGCAAGGACAATCATTATCCTGGGGTAAACCTATAGTGAAGACTGAGATACAGTAGCCTGTACAGTAATCATTCCTTAAATACAACTGTGGGGAGGAGTTTAGGGTTATTGATAGCACTTTGTATACTAATATTTAGGTTAGTGTGGATATGAGTGGAAAAAACAGAATTCAAAACAGGAGGAAAATGAAGTAGAATTAGTGATTAATATTAAGATGATAGGACAAATGAAGGAAGAAAGTTTTTGTAGGTATAAAAAGTCAAGAAACAGGAGCCAAGAAGATCTATTCTAGTGACATAGAATTTAAAACACAGGCACTCAAAAAGAAAAATACAAAGTTCCAAGTTGTCATGTGGAAAAAAATGTAGGATGAATAAAAAAAACCAAGCCTACTAAAATACTGGAGAAATAAAAACAAATCAAACAATGAAATAAAAAAAGTTCCTTTGTGAACAAGTGGTACATACAAACATAAAAGCAGACAGCCACATATAAACATATACTCTCCCAACCCCACATATGCACAAAAGCAGTATCTTGACGGAGAAGAAACTGATGAAAACTTTCCTCAGGATGGTTCTGTAGCTCTTCTCATTCCTGGAGATGTCCTTTATTTTGTTTGCTCACATAGGAGAGAAAAATAGCAGTTTGGTGGGTTTCTTCAAATTATACCTATATACTTTTTGTCTAGGGAGAGACTCCTGAGTTCCATGCATCTGTTTTCTTCTCCCCTTTACTTAAACTTCCTTGGATTTACACTTTATCTTCCTGGTAGGGGACATTCCACTGGTTCACTCCTGTATCAGTTCCACCATTCTCACAGTTTGGGAAGTCTTATTTCCCATGTGCCCTACCCTGGCTAAGGACCAGGCACCTGCATGACAGCCACTGAATCCCAAGGTTGTTACTTGTTCTTTTATTTTATCATTTTGCAATATTTATTTTACCTAAATATTTATTAATATTTGCCAATTTTCATATATTTTCTTCAACCTTAGTCTGACTGTGGGTAATAAATTAATTATATCCATTTGATTAATGCTGTATATGTGAATATTATTTAGTAATAGAATAACAGAATCCAATCACAACTTATTTGAATTAAATTTGCTTACATATGGATAGGAATGGAATTATTTTCTGTATAATGGACAATGTATCAGTGGTTACAGACCAGAAGAAAATTAAAAACAGTTTTTTGTTTTTTATGTCTTTATATTTTGAGTTCGTTGTGTATTACACATAAGTTTCCACTGAATGTGAAACTAACAAAAATTTCCTCCCACTCTGGGTTCCCTGTTCACTTGCCTGGTTGTTTCCTTTGCTATACAGAGGCTTTTTGTTTTATGAGACACCATTCATTAGTTGTTGACTTTGATTCCTGAGTGGATGGACTCCTATTTAGAAAGTTCTTGTTGCATCTATATTTTGTAGGATATGCCATTATTTTGTTCTAGCAGGTTAAATATTTTGGAATTCACATTAATGTTTTTTGATCCATTGACAGTTAATTTCAGGCATGGTGATATATCTGAGTTTAATTTCATTTTTCTACATTTGGAGAGCCAGTTTTCACAGAAACATTCATTGAAAATATTCTCTTTTTTCTAGTTTCATAATTTGGCATCTTTACAAAACATGAAATATCTCCAACTATATGTACTTATGTTTTAGTTTTCTAACCTGTTCCACTGATAAACTTGTCTGTTTTTGTGCCAGTACTATGTGACTTTTATTACTACAGTTCTGTAATAAAATCTTAAAATATTATAGAGTGATACCTCCTCTATTGTTCTTTTTGTTTAGGACTATTTTGGCTATTCAAGGTCTTTTCGGATTCCATATGTGTTTTAAGATGTTTTTATTCATATTAAGAATGATGCAAAGATTTTGATTGGGATTTGATTATTTCTTTGAATTGATTTTGATAGGGCAATAATTTTCCCAGTATAATTCTACCAATCCATCAGCATGGGTGTTCTATACATTTCCTAGTCCCTTCCTCAATGTCTTCAGAGATGTAAAGGTTTCACAGTGCCTGATTGTGCTGTTCAAGTGTCCAAGAAGGAAAAGCAATTAATAGTCTCACTCAGCTGTAAGCCTTTGGAACATAACAATGGCCACCACAACAAGATATCCCAACGATATATAATCCATAGCACTTACATGTTATTGGACTAATGACCTCATCAATAAAAAGAAATTCATTCCTGGTACTGTAAACCTAGCCAACTACCCATGGATGGTCAGACCAGAGAGGCTAGAGCAGAACCTACTACTACCATGTTCCCAAACCAGTTCAATATCCAATTTCATATCCATATTTACGAATACATGGATCTCTCATGTTGGAGACCAAGGCCTTGGCCTTTTGCATATCTGCTGGACGGAAGATCCCAGGTTTGACTAAGTCTGCTAGATGAAAGATCTCAGTTTTGACTTATCTTGCTAGCCACAATGTCTCGGATCGCTCAGCAGGTGTCTCCTCTAGGCCCTGACTTTTAGGCTCGGCTTGATTAGCATTTCAAGGTGTTCCGGCTCCAGCAGGCCTCTCCCTGTTTCCTCCCCATTGTTACTGCCCCCAGGTAGGGATTAAACGTCCGGCCTTTAGCTCAGGTACAACTATGGCATAATTGATGTCTGGTCGCATTATGGATTCTCCCCGCCCCTGCCATTTCCCGCCCTTGTGTGCTTAAAACATTGTACAGTAAAGATTTCTTTTGAGCTTGATCGGATTCCGTCTTGCTCCAACGCATTCCTTTGTTTCCTGCTTCTTTCCATTATCAATGGCTTCCTTCCACAGCATTTCCACAGCACGGAGTACCCGCTGGCGGGAACTTCGAAACTAGTAACTGTTACACTCTCATGGCTCATCAAGAAGTTTTTTTTGAGCATGAGATAGATACCATCACAGAAATTCACAACTGGTTAAAATTCAAAGATTAACTGTCTATAGGACCTTTATCTCAATTAATACATATAATAAAACCTCTATGCTAGAGGATCTAAGGAACCTGTGCCACTGGCCACCAGGCAGGGTTCCTGTATCACTGGATGCCACTGGTCCCAGTTATAACGAGTGATGGGGTATATGTTCAGGAATGGTATAGCTGGATCCTTATGTCCAATTTTCTGAGGATATGCCGGACTGATTTGCATAGTTAAGTAACCCCAAAAATTCTACCAGAGAGCTGATGAATGTGATAACAACTTCAGTAAAGTGGCTGGATATAAAATTAACTCAAACAAATCAGTAGCCTTCCTCTACTCTAAGGATAAACAGGCTGAGAAAGAAATTAGGGAAATGACACCCTTCACAATAGACACAAATAATGTAAAATATCTTGGTGTGACTCTAACCAAGCAAGTGAAAGTTCTGTATGACAAGAACTTGAAGTCTCTGAAGTAAGAAATTGAAGAAGATCTCAGAGGACGGAAAGATCTCCCATGCTCGTGGATTGGTAGGATTAATATAGTAAAAATGGCCATCTTACCAAAAGCAATTCACAGATTCAATGCAATCCCCATCAAAATACCAACTAAATTCTTCATAGAGTTAGAAAGAGCAATTTGCAAATTCATTTGGAAGAACAAAAAACCCAGGATAGCAAAAACAATTTTCATCAATAAAAAAACTTCTGGGGGAATCACCAGCCCTGACCTCAAGCTGTACTACAGAGCAATAGTGATAAAAATTGTATGATATTGGTACAGAGATGGGCAGGAAAATCAATGGAATAGAATTGAGGACCCAGAAATGAACCCACACACCTATGGTCACTTGATCTTCGACAAAGGAGCTAGAACCATCAGTGGAAAAAAGACAGCATTTTCAACAAATGGTGCTGGTTCAACTGGAGGTCAGAATAAAGAATGCAAATCAACCCACTCTTATCTCCTTGTACAAAGCCTAAGTACGAGTGGATCAAGGACCTCCACATAGAACCAGATACCCTGAAACTAATAGAAGAGAAAGTGGGGAAGAGCCTCAAACACATGGGCACAGGGGAAAATTTCCTGAACAGAATGCCAATGGCTTATGTTCTAAGATTCAGAATCAAAACGGCAACCAACAGATTGGGAAAAGATCTTTACCAATCCTACGTCCGATAGAGGGCTAATATCCAATATATACAAAGAACTCAAGAAGTTAGACTCCAGATAACCAAATAACCCCATCAAAAAATGGGGAGCAGTGCTAAACAGAGAATTCTCAACTGAGGAAATTCACAGGGCTGAGAAGCACCTAAAGAAATGCTCAACATCCTTAGTCATGAGGGAAATGCAAATCAAAACAAGTCTGAGATTCCACCTCGTACCAGTCAGTATGGCTAATATCAAAAACTCAGGTGACAGCAGATGCTGGTGAGGATGTGGAGAAAGAGGAACACTCCTCCATTGTTGGTGGGATTGCAAGCTGGTACAACCACTCTGGAAATCAGTTTGGCGGACCCTCAAAAAATTGGACATAATACTACCTGAGGACACAGCTATATCACTCCTGGGCATATACCCAGAAGATGCTCCAACCTGTAATAAAGACACATGCTCCACTATGTTCATAGCAGCCATATTTATAATAGCCAGAAGCTGGAAACAACCCAGATGTCCCTCATCAGAGGAATGGATACAGAAAATGTGGTACATTTACACAATGGAGTACTACTCAGCTATTAAAAACAATGACTTTATGAAATTCTTAGGCAAATGGATGGAACTAGAAAATATCATCCTGAGTGAGGTAATCCAATAACAAAAGAACACACATGATATGCACTCACTGATAAGTAGATATTAGCCCCAAAGCTTGGAATCTCCAAGATAAAATTCACAGACCACATGAACCTCAAGAAGAAGGAAGACCAAAGTGTAGATACTTCGATCCTTTTTAGAAAGGGGAACAAAATATTCACGGGAGCAAATACAGAGACAAAATGTGCAGCAGAGACTGAAGGAAAGGCCATCCAGAGACTGTCCCACCCGGGGATCCATCCCATATACAGACACAAACAAAGACACTATTGTGGAGACCAAGAAGTACTTGCTGAAAGGAGTCTGATATAGCAGTCTCCTGAGAGGCTCTGCCAGAGCCTGACGAATACAGAGATGGATGCTAGCAGCCAACCATTGAACTGAGCACAGAGTTCCCAATGGAGAAGTTAGGGGAAGGACTGAAGGAGCTGAAGGGTTTGCAATCCCATAGGAAGAACAACAATATCAACCAACCAGACTCCCCAGAGCTCCCAGGGACTAAACCACCAACCAAAGAGTACACATAGAGGGACCCATAGCTCGAGCTACATATGTAGCAGAGGATGGCCTTGTGGGGCATCAATGGGAGGAGAGGCCGTGGGTCCTGTGAAGGCTTGATATCCAGTGTAGGGTAATTCTAGGTCAGGGAGGTGGGAGTGGGTGGGTGAGTAGGGGAACAACCTCATAGAAGCAGGGGGGTGGGATAGGGAGTTCGGGCGGGGAGGACCAGAAAAGGAGATAACATTTGAAATGCAAATAAAGAAAATACCCAATTAAACAAAAAAGAAAATACAGTTATTCCATTTTTGAGCTTAAAAAAAAAAAAAGTAAGTTTGACTAAATGTTATTGCTTTACTATTCTCCCCCGTCTCTCTCCTGGAACTTAATAAGCATATATAACTCTAACAGGTCTTGTCTTTAGGATTCTCATGCTTTCTGCCTCAGCCTTCCCAGCAGGGTACATTCCGGCATATGTCACCACAGTTATCTCAACATATCAGTTATTTTATGATGAGTCTAATATGATCAAAGCTACCAATCTTGACCAACAATAATAGTTCCCCGTTCTCTGAGAACTGTTCAAAACTCTGCATTATTATATTTTTCCCTGTCATTATATGCATGCTTGCTTAAATTAATAGTAGACGAGGCACTATGTGCTCCTTTCTGAGAGGAAAGTGTCATTTGGTAAATATTATAAGAAAAGCATCTAAACAAATATCGTAGGTATGACAGATTAATCCATATTATTTGAAAGAGGTTTTGTTTGTCTAAAATTCCATAAAGCCTGCTCATATAAATTCATATTGTTACATATGACAAAGTTTCACAAAATCATAGTTATATTCACATCACAATTCTGGAAGTAGTAGCCATTTCAGCCATTTATAAAAACTATAAGACGAATTTTGTGATCTAGCAATACTATTATGAGCAGCCTTCCTGGTTTAACATGAACAGTCCTGACAGCTATAAGTAACTCAGTCATCATTTTGTACTTTTATATTTGTCATCATTTTTCTTTAGCTAAAAACTAAAGCTCACTAGTTATTATCATAACCAGAGTTTGCCCAGAGCAATGTATGATAGTTATAGGCTGTGTTTGTTCTATTGTTACAGTTTAATCAACCAAATGACAGCATGAACTTGCATCTACAATGTACGTTATTGTATACTGCAGGCTAAAATGTAGACCAGTTTTGGAGTTCAAAGAACTGTACAGGCAAAGCATACCACTGAATGGTTCTGTGTATCTCAACAAGTATAGCCATTCTCCAGAACAGCTGCAGAAGCAGACTCCGATGTTATAATAGCCCTGTTCTTGTGCATGCATGTGCTTTAGTAACTATGAATTTACACATTTTAGAGACTGACTAGTTAGGCAGTTGTTAGATGTTGTGCACTGTGTGATAATGAAACACACATAGATGAGACTGTTTTAGGAAGAATACTGATGGTAGGTATTTTGATGTATCATGTCTCCAAATCATCCAATGTTACCCCCCCCCCAAAAAAAAAAAAGTTGACTGTCAACAGAAAGATATTGTGTCAAAGGATGGTAGGTACTTTGAGCCATTTGAAACGAAAAAAAAAAATCTGCTTTAATCATTATTGACAATCTCCCATCCAAATTGCCATTGCTAGATTGATCGTTTTCAATGCAACTCACAATACCTATCTTATGTAGAGATCAAACTTAGCACTCATTAGTTTAATAAGTAAATAAAACTTGACATGAAAAGTCCTTAGAATTTCCAAAATTATTTATTCAGTTTGTCTGAAATGAATAACTATAGCTTGCTTCTATCTTCATGTAACATCACCTTCCACATAATCATAGAAGTGAAGACAGTTGTCTAATATTATAACCAAGCATTTTAATTTTAGAGCAGATTCAAAATCATTCGGACTAGTTTTAAATTTTTAATCCAAACTAAGAACTACATCTATTATTACGTTGCAAGTATTTCCCTGTAACCCAACCTTTCTTTCTTACTTAACTTCCCTAAAAATTTATGAAAGTAAACTTAGAAAACTCACAATGAAAATGTGGAAGAAATGGAAAAGTAGAATAAGAAGGATAAACTGATAGCAAAGATGTCCAAAAAAGTCCTAAAGAATTATATTTAACTATTTATTTATAAAAGTCTATAGTACATGTAAGTCTGTGTGTACAAATATATTTGTAATTTAAATAAAAACTTTTCATGTGGGCAGACAATGATCCCTCCAAGAATCAAAAACCACCTAACCAAAGCCCCAACCCTAACCTTAGAAGCCCTCTTTGGGTCAATGTTGTTGCTTGTAACTTTTAAAAGCATGTCTATCTTGCTGGCTGTGGCTCTCTCGCGACCCCCCACTTTTTCAGCTGGCCCTGCCAAGCCACCTGAAAACACACAGGGCCACCACTTGGGCTACAGCAACCGACCTCCAATGACTGCTCCAGTTTACCCAGCTCCTTTCAGCCCTGTGAAAGAAAAACACTAGAGACTTCTATATTTTAAAACTAACCAGATAACTCAAAGGCTGGGTGAAAACTATCCTACCCCATCCTCCTTGGTCTCTGCTGTTGCTGGCAGAGTATAAGTGTCCCAAGAAACCTACTTGTCTACAGCTCCTATCCACTCACCTGTCTGGTCAGACTCCCAATCTTCTCCACCTTCTCTTCCTGTCCTGCCTGTAAACCCTGTCTTCTCTTTTGCCCAGTGATTAGCTTCTACCATCTTTATTTAGTCAATCAACAATTAGGAAAACAATTAGGGAAACTCCCCCTACACAATGCTACCCAGCAAACTAAAACATACAGGTTATCTTTAGGAGATTGTGTGTGTGTGTGTGTGTGTGTGTGTGTGTGTGTGTGTGTGTGTGTGTGTGTGTGTTTCTGATAGAATTCAGTACTGAACCTATCTGGTCCTGGGCTTCTTTTGGTTGGGAGACTTTTAATGACTGCTTCTATTTCTTTAGGGGTTATGGGATTTTTTAAATGGTTTATCTGATCCTGACTTAACTTTGGTATTTGGTATCTGTCTAGAATATTGTCCATTTCATCCAAAATTTCCAATTTTGTTGAGTATAGGCTTTTGTAGTAGGATCTGATGATTTTTTTGAATTTCCTCAGAATTTGTTGTTATATCTCCTTTATCATTTCTAATTTTGTTAATTTTGATACTGTCTCTGTGCCCTCTGGGTAGTCTGGCTAAGGGTTTATTTATCTTGTTGATTTTCTCAAAGAACCAGCTCCTGGTTTTGTTGATTCTTTGTATAGTTCTTTTAGTTTCTACTTGGTTGATTTCAGCCCTTATTTTGATTATTTCCTGCCTTCTACTCTTCTTAGGTATATTAGCTTCTTTTTGTTCTAGAGCTTTCAGATGTGCTGTTAAGCTGCTAGTATATGTTCTCTCCAGTTTCTTTTTGGAGGCATTCAGAGTTATGAATTTTCCTCTTAACACTGCTTTCATTCTGTCTCATAGGTTTGGGTATGTTGTACTTTCATTGTCATTAAATTCTAGGAAGTCTTTAATTTCTTTCTTTATTTCTTCCTTGACCAAGTTATCATTGAATAGAGCATTGTTCAGCTTCCATGTGTATGTGGGCTTTCTGTTGTTGTCACTGAAGACCAGCCTCATTCCGTAGTGATCTGATAGGAGGCATGGGATTATTTCAATCTTCTTATATCTATTGAGGTTTGTTTTGTGACCAATAATATGATCAATTTTGGAGAAGGCATCATGAGGTGCTGAGAAGAAAGTATATTCTTTTGATTTAGGATGAAATGTTCTATAGATATCTGTTAAATCCATTTGGTTCATAACATCGGTTAGTTTCACTGTGTCTCTGTTTAGTTTGTGTTTCCAAGATCTGTCCATTGATGATAGTGGGGTGTTGAAGTCTCCAACTATTATTGTCTGAGGTGTATTGTGTGCTTCAAGTTTCTTTTATGAATGTGGGTGTCTTGCATTTGGGGCATAGATGTTCAGAATTGAGAGTTCTTGGTAGACTTTCCTTTTGATGAGTATGAAGTGTCCTTCCTTATCTTTTTTGATGACTTTTGGTTGAAAGTTGATTTTATCTGATATTAGAATGGCTACTCCAGTCTGTTTCTTGGGACCATTTGCCTGGAAAATTGTTTTCCAGCCCTATACTCTGAGATAGTGTTTCCTGGATGCAGCAAAATTCTGCGTCCTACTTATGGATCCAGTCTGTCAGTCTATGTCTTTTTATTGGGGAATTGAGTCCATTGATGTTAAGAGATATTAAGGAATAGTGATTGTTGCTTCCTGTTATTTTCGATGTTATTTTTATGTTTGTGTGGCTATCTTCTTTTGAGTTTGTTGAAAGATTACTTTCTTGATTTTTTTCTATGGTGTAGTTCCTGCCCGCTTTGAGTTGACATTTTCCATCTGTTATTCTTTGTAGGCTGGGTTTGTGGAAACACATTGTCCAAATTTGATTTTGTCATAGAATATTTTGTTTTCATTGTCTATGATAATTGAGAGTTTTGCTGGGTATAGCAGCCTGGGCTGGCATTTGTGTTTTCTTATGGTCTGTATGACATCGGCCCAGGATCTTCTAGCTTTCATAGTCTCTGGTGAGAAGTCTGATGTAATTCTGAGAGGTCTGCCTTTATATGTTACTTGACCTTTTTCCCTTACTGCTTTTAATATTTTTTCCTTATTTTTTGTATTTGGTGTTTTGACTATAATGTGACGGGACGAATTTCTTTTCTGGTCCAATCTATTTGGAGTCCTGTAGGCTTCTTGTATATTTATGTTCATCTCTTTCTTTAGATTAGGGAAATTTTCTTCTTTAATTTTGTTGAAGACATTTACTGGTCCTTTAAGTTGGGAATCTTCACTCTCTTCTATACCTTTTTATCCTCAGGTTCTGTCATTTCATTTTATCCTGGATATCCTGGATGTTTTGGGTTAGGAGCTTTTTGCATTTTGTGTTTTCTTTGACTGTTGTGTCAATGTTTTCTCTGGTATCTTCTGCAACTGAGATTCTCTCTTCTATCTCTTGTATTCTGTTGGTAATGCTTGCATCTATGACTCCTGATCTCTTTCCTAGGTTTTCTAACTCCAGGGTTGTCTCCCTTTGTGATTTCTTTATTGTTTCTATTTTTAGTTTTAGTTCCTGGATGGTTTTGTTCATTTCCTTTGTCTGTTTGATTGTGTTTTCCTGTAATTCTTTAAGGGATTTTAATGTTTCCTTTTTAAGGGCTTCTAGTTGTTTACCTGTGTTCTCTTGTATTTCTTTAAGGGAGTTATTTATTTCCTTCTTAAAATCTTCTATCATCATCATGAGATGTGATTTTAAATCTGAGTCTTGCTTTTTGGTGTGTTGGGGTATTCAGGGTTTGCTGTGGTGGGAGAGCTGGGTTCTGATGATGCCAAGTAGCCTTTGTTTCTGTTCCTTATGTTCTTGCCCTTGCCTTTCGCCATCTGGTTTTCTCTGGTGTTAGCTGGTCTTACTCTCTCTGACTGTGGCTTGTCCTTCCTGTAAGCCTCAGTGTCGATACTCCTTAAAGACCAGTCCTCTGTGAGAGGAATTTGGATTTGGAGAGCTGTGGTACAGGGTCAGCTCTTGAGTGCAAACAGAAACCAGAAGGATCTAGTCCCCAGCTGTCTCTTGGTTCCTGTGTCCTAATGGCTCTGCAAGGGTCCCTCTTGATCCAGTGAATTTGAACAGAAGTGGTGGTCTTGCCTGTGCTTGAAGGTGTATCGACACTCCGGTGATACCAGCTCTCTCCTGGCATTATTTGAGTATGGAGCCCTGTGTCACAGGATTTGCTCCCTGGCCACTGAAAGAATCCAGAAGACCACTCCTCAGTTCCTGTGTCCTAGGGATTCCAGTTGGGTCCCTCTGAGCAGACAGGCTTGCCCACACTCCTGGGAGTCTAACTTTCTCCTGGCACTATTTGGCTACGGAGTCCTGGTGGCCCAGGCAGAGGTCTCCAGCTACAGTTGGAAACCAGAAGACTCTGTCCCCTGGTTGTTCCTCAGTTCCTGTGCCCTAAGGATTCTGGGTGAGTCCCGCTGAGCAGTGGTTCTCATCTTACCCCCTCTCACGGGCTTTTCCACACTTCTGGGAGGCTAAGTTTTTCCTAGTGCTATTTGGCTATGGAGCCCTGGTGCTGGTGGCCCCGACAGAGGTCTTCCTCCACAGATGGAAACTGCAGTTATTGACATGCTTTATTGAAAAGATTCACTATCTATTTTATTAATCAGAAATACAATATGCCCTGATTATTATTCCCCCCCTCTACTTCCCCCAGTTTCTGCCCCCTCCCTTCTCTTCTGAATACAACTGTTTCTGTCTATCATTTCAAAAGAAAAGATTAAAAACCAAACATGACTAAATAAAATATAATAAAATGAAGCAGAAACTATTGTATTGAAGTTGGACATGGTGACTAAACAAGAGGAAAATTTCCAAAACCAGGAAATAGAAATTTTATTAGTAAACCTAGAGAAACACATACATCCCAGAGGAGAGCCTCATATGAACAAAGCCAAGAACTTATGTGATTCATATTTTGGATAATGAAAATAAAACTAGATTTTTTGTTTATCAGCATATCAGAAAAAGACTCTTATAACATCATTGTCTCCTGTGTAAACAATGAAGTGTTACATTATTAACTGCTACTAAAAGTAAAACTATTACATTGAGAGAGTATTAAATTTATCACATTTTGGGCAGATTGTATACATACGAAACAAATTCACAGCAGGCCTAATTAATTTTAAATTATGAATTGATGAGGTTTAAATATGTGGCAAAATCTTCAACATTGTGATTGTAAAGTAATATAATCACAAGGATAGTACCTAAACTGAGAAGTTAAAGAAGTTTTGGTGATTTTGTGTATGTGTGTTTGTGGTTTGTTGTAACAGTGCTATAGGTTAAGTTACACTAAATTCCCCCATATAAGACAAAATACGTTAAAATTGCATAGACTTCTAATCTAACATTATTAGTGTCCTTATTTTAAAATAGCAATATGGAACAGAGACACAGCTAACATATGACTTTGGAAGCAAAGTTGTGAATTATGTATTTTCAAATCAAAACATGAAGTATGGACAACTACCCAACAGAAGCCAAAGAAGCAATATGATTTGTTTAAATGACTTAACTATAATACACTATCAGAACAATCCTGAGAAACTAAAATAAACAGAGATGATAAAGATTGTTAAACCTTGTGGGGAATGGCTTTCCAGAAAGGGGCAGAAAATTAAGACAGAAGGAAAGAAACCTTAGCTACTTCTTAATGTGTTCTTGTCAAAAATAGGAAATTCTCAGAGAAAAGCCTTAGGAAGCAAAACAATAGATGATAGATGATAGATAGATAAATAGAGATAGAAGTAGACCATGATAGATAAATGAATGATATATTAATATAGATATGTGAATGTAGATGTCATGGAGGAGAAAAGGTAAATTAAATTTACTTCGCTTTAATATGACTGTCTCCAATTTAATCCCTTTTCCTGCCACTGACATAATTTCATTCATATTTACAGCTAAGTAAAGCCCCATTGTGTACAAATTCTATGCTCTCTTTATGTATTCATCTGTTGTTCACATTGAAGCTGCATCATAACTTGATTATTTTGATTTGCCATAAAAACATGGATGTGTGAAAATCCTTATAGCATTCATACTTAGAATTTTTTGAGGCTATTCTTAGGAGTGCTGTGGCTAGATCAAATGGTAGTTCATTTTTAGATTTCTGAGAAAACTCCTACACACAGGCTTTTGTCTGACTGAACTAATTTGTCTACCCACAACAGCATACAAAGCTTTTTATTCTCTATCTACCCGTGATAATAGCTATTTGTATTCTTTTTAAAAAATTTCTTTCTGTTTATTATCAGTCTAACCCACTCCATCTTCCAATTGTATTATGTAACAACTGTCCATATACTTTCTTTTTATTATTATTATTTTTATATTTTTATAGTTCAGCCGTTGTCCCCCGCCAAGTCCCCCTCTCACAGTTCCTCATCCCATTCCTCCTCCCCCTATCTCCAAGAGGATGCCCTTCCCACCAGACATTCCCACTCCCTGGGGCCTCAAGTCTCTCTCGAGGGTTAGGCACATCTTCTCCCACTGAGGCCAGACCAGACAGTCCTGTGCTCTAATGTGTCGGGGGTCTTGGACCAGCTTGCTTATGTTTCCTGGTTGGTGATTCAGTGAGAGATCTCAGGGGTCCGAGTTAGTTGAAACTGCTTGTCTTCCTGTGAGGTCGTCCTCCTCAACTTCTTCCAGCCTTTTCCTAATTCAACCACAGGGATCCCCAACTTCAGTCCAATGGTTGGGTGTAAGTATCTGCATCTGTCTCAGTCAGCTGCTTGTTGGACCTCTCAGAGGACAGCCACGCTAGGCTCCTGTCTTTAAGCACACCATAGCATCAAGAATTCTGTTAGGCCTTGGAGCCACCCCTTGAGATGGATCCCAATTTAGGCTGGTCACTAGACCACCTTTCCCTCAGTTTCTTCTCCATTTTTGTCCCTGCAGTTATTTTAGACAGAAATAATTCTGGGTCAGAGTATTTGACTGTGAGATGGCAAACCCAGTTCTTTATGTGATGTCCTATCTTTCTACTGGAGGTGGACTCTAGGAGTTCCCTTGACCCACTGTTGGGCATTTCATCTAAGGTCCTTCCCTTTGAGTCCTGAGAGTATCTCACCTCCCAGGTGTCTGGTACTTTCCAGAGAGTACCCCCACCTCTCACCCCCCCCCCCCGCAGGTTCTATACTTCTATCCATTCTGCTAGCTCTCAGGGCTTCGCTCCTGTCTCCCCCCTCCTTATCTGATCATGTTTCCCCCTTTCTCCTCCCTCTCCCCTCTCCCACCCTGGACGCTCCCTCCCTCTGCCTCCAGTGATTATTTTCTTCTCCCTCTCAAGTGCTATTAAAGCATCCTCACTTGGTCCTTTCTGCTTTTTTGCTTGTTAACCTTCTTGATCTTTGGATTGTTTGTATTCTTAATGACAGCTAAAATGACAGAGGTGTGATGACATTTGAATCTAGTTTTGATTGGAATTCCATTGGTGGTTAAATACATTGAACATTTTTAATGTAATTATTGGATATTTGCACTTCATCTTTTGAGAACTATGTGTTCACTTTATTGTCTTTTCCCCTGTATTTTTGGATTTTTTTAAAAGTTACCTACAGAATGTCCTGTCAAATATATATCTGGCAAATTTTTTTCCTCCCATTTTGTAGGCTTTTACTGATTTCAGACATTTGATTCCTTTGATATACAGAAACATTTTAACTCAATAAGTTCCTCTTGATAAGTTCTTGCTTTATTTCATAAGCTGTAAGAGTCTTCCTCAGAAAACACTTGTCTACCCCTATGTCTTGAATTATTGCCTTATGTTTTCCTCTAACATACTGCATGTTTCAAGTCTTACATTAAGGTCTTTGATCTACTTCATCTGGATTGTGTTCAGGTTAAAACTTAGTGATCCACTTCAAATAAGTAGATAGATGATAGATAGATAGATAGATAGATAGATAGATAGATAGATAGATAGATAGACAGACACATACATACATACATATGTACGTACACACATATACATACATAGTTTT
Organism: Uromys caudimaculatus; assembly: GCA_028551405.1. NCBI lineage: Eukaryota > Metazoa > Chordata > Mammalia > Rodentia > Muridae > Uromys > Uromys caudimaculatus. The sequence goes on from CM052702.1 coordinate 5,857,993, forward strand.
TCAGAACTATGTTTTGAAGAGGTTGCTTTCTTCAAGTCTTTGTTAAAAATCCAGTGGCTACAGCCACTTGACTTTATCACTGGGTGTTCAAGTCTATGTCACTCTTTTAGGACCACATGCTAGTATCATACTATTTGTGTTGCTGTGGCTCTGCAGAGCCTTTGATATCTTGGATGGTGCCTCACCCAGCATTGATATTTCTGATCTCAAGATTGTTTTGTGTATTTTGATCTTTTATACTTTGGTATAAATTTTAGACACACTCTATTATTTATGTGAAAGATTCATTGGAACTTTCATGGTGCTTACAACGAACTTCTAAAAAAGTCCTTTCAATATTATTGCAAATTTTTCTGGATTTATCTGACCAATCCAGAGCATGAGAGGTCTTTTCATATTCCAGTTTCTCTTCAGTTTCTTTGTTCAGTTAAAAAAAATTGAGATTGTTCTCCTTAGTTATGTATTTTTGGGGACAATTATGAAGCATATTTTTCATATTTTCTTGAAGTTTCACTATTGGTATATAGAAAAGTCATAGCTTTTTAGTTCAGTTTTATCTCTTATTTCTTTGCTGAAAGAGTTAACCAATTTTAAGAATTTTGTAGTGGGGTCTTTGGGGTCTCTTAAATACATGATCTTAATGTCGGTGAATAGAAATAATTTGATTTTCCCTTCCCAATCTGAATCCCTTGTTTCTTTTTATGCCTTACTGTTCTAGTTTAGACTCCTGACACCATATTGTAGAAGAATGGGTACATTTGTTTAATTTCTGATTTAAAATTAAATACTTTCAATTTACCTCCATTTGGCACTGGCTATAAGATAGTCATATAAGCCCATGATAATGACAACATATACCCCGTCTATTTCTTGGTTCTTCTGGGATTTTATGAAGAAGAGATGTTAAGCTTTTATCAGAAAGTATGTGATCTATATCTAGTAAGATAATCACATTATTCATATCTCTGGAACTATTCATGAGTCTTATTATCTATTTCTGTGTTTTCCATGTGTTGAATAGAATGAGGTCAATTCAGTCATAAGGATACAATCCTTATAATATGTTGCCAAATTTGATTTGCAAGAAATTTATGTAAAAATTTGAATCTGGATTTATGAGGAAAATTGGCCTATTGTCTTTGCATTATTCTGAGGGAAGACTCCAATAACTTTGCTCACATACATGCATACATGCATACATACAAACAGACACATACATATTCAAACATAGAATGGCTGGAGCAAATCTCCAGCAACCAGGTTTCAAATATTTCACACATCCAGATATGTACATATATACACACAATTGGCGAATGAAGCAAGCTCTGACACACCCACACAAGCTTTACACATATACATACATTCAGATTTGATGGATGGAACAAAGTATCAACACACTCCCACACAAACTTTACACATATATATACATGTATATATCTATACATACACACTTGGAAGGTAGTAGAGACTAAGTTCCAATAACTTTATTCTTTCTCTCATGGCATATATATCCCAGAAAAATCTTTAAGCAGTAAAATTACAATGTGATTACATTATACTTTTTTCTAGTGAACAACCAGGAAAAAAAAACTAATATGTTCCTCAGTACCCTTACAAGAAATAACATCACGTAGTAGAGGTAAAGAAAACAAATTATTCCCAAGAACCCATGTACATTTGTAACTAGACAATGTGTTATAGGTTAATAAAGTATGAGTAAGCGGAGTAGTTTTCACAGCCAGTTTCTCTTATTAGCCAGCAACAATTTGCAGTTACAAAGAAAGCATTAATGATTTTCTTATTTATCTTTAAAAGTAATCTTATAAGAATCTTAAAAGAGTCACAAATCTGAACTTTTATATAAAAAAGTAATATCTAATTTAAGTCCTCAGAATGCATATCTACTCATATGCAACAATTATTAAATCATATCAGAAAGTGGAGGGCAAAAATGGGTGTAAGAAATCAATCATTAGCAGTCCAGCCTCCGTGAGAGTCATGTCAGCCAGTGCTGCCATTGTTCTTATTCCCTGACCATAAAGGTCCCCTAGCTTAACTAATAAGAGTGTGCCTTTCTGGACTTCAAAGTGTTCCCTAAGATTTTCTGCATCAGAACCAGTAGTAAAAACATCTAAACCTAGCTTCATTAATAATTTATTTTTCCAAGTGTTTTCTAAGGGTGGTGGTAATAGTTAACAATCTACATTTCTAAGTTCTTTCCTAGAGTGGTAATTGAATCATATATCTGCTCCAGCAGCAACACCTGAGAGAGAGAGATCAAGCACTATTATTGTGAGTTCCAGAGATACTGCCCAGTGAGGGGATGGATGGAAGCCCCTTAGAGTTTTCATACAATTCTTACATTAAGAGGGCTGTGAGGGCAACAAGCAGAGCAGAACTCCATAATAGCATGAAGTCCTCAGGACAGGTAGGCTTCAGGATCATGCCTCAACTGAGTCATACACATCATGGCTGCGCTAACCCATGGAACACATTCTATGAATTCTAAAGCCATTTGTCCTTCCTCCTGTATGACCCTCAGCACCTCTGGGAAAGGACTAAAGAAATGATAACAGTAAAACTTTTAAGTGTTTTATCAAGGTGCTTCCTTGGGAGAACCTAAGTTATCTTTTTTTATTTTATTTTATTATTATTATTACTATTACTGTTATTTTTGGTTTTTCGAGAGAGGGTTTCTCTGTGTAGCTCTGGTTGTCCTGGAACTCACTCTGTAGACCAGGCTGGCCTTGAACTCAGAAATCTGCCTGCCTCTGCCTCCCAAGTGCTGGGATTAAAGGCATGTGTCACCAGTGCCCGGCTGTGAGTCATCTTTTCATTCATTGAGTTCTGGGTCTGCAAACTGGCTCAAGTCTGGAAGCTGATTCACAGCAATATTCCCTTTGCCAAAATCCAGGGTAGCTATTCTTTCATTTGTTTGAAAACTTTTCCAATTACTTAGATCAAACAAAAATTCAGTAGACTTCCTATCTATTTTATGCCTGGAAACACCATGATTGATTGATCACCCGATATCAAATGCCCTTATGAGTCACGCCACCATAAAATTCACTGTGCCTGTGCTGATGATTATGAAGTGGGCCATTACAGACATTATTTTGTCTGTGTTGCACATTACAATAACTATGATCAGCCGGGCAGTGGTGGCACACGCCTTTAATCCCAGCACCTTGGAGGCAGAGACAGGAGGATTTCTGAGTTCGAGGCCAGCCTGGTCTATAGAGTGAGTTCCAGGACAGCCAGGGCTACACAGAGAAACCCTGTCTCGAAAAAAAAAAAAAAGAAAGAAAGAAAAAGTGGCTCTGTCAACATGGAGCCCCCCCCAAAACAAAACAAAACAAAAAAAACAACCAAACAAACAAAAAAACCCAATAACTATGATCACCATGCCTTTGTTGATTTTTGTTTGGCTACCAGGCTCTGACATCTTGGGGCCCAATGAAACCTGTTGTATTTCATTTATCCAATCGAGCAGCTGTATCTCCAACCCTAAATTCTGGCAAAAGAAAAAGGGCAACAGCTAAGATCTTCAAAGGTGTTGATGACGTTCTTGCCATTTTGCATCTTATAAGATTAGTGAAGAGCATGTCCTCTGGGCCTTCCCATTGTAGAGGCTTGGATTTTACACAGCATACCCACCCTCAGATTCCAATTACCTTGAGTTTGAAAATTCCTTCCTCAATACTAAGTCAAAGAATATCAGGCATCTTCAATCACTTTTCAGTAGGCCATCTTTTGACAAATGTTTTAATCAAATATTCAAACAAACTTTTGACACCTGTTCCTTTACCTGTGCAAGCTTCCATATTAAACCTAGAATCTCCACTCAGAAGGCCCATATCAATAAACTGAGCCTGATTCCCATTTTATGTTCCTTCCACCATTAACCCACACCCTTAAAATCCATTCCTACACATATTCCCCAGACTTCTGCTTGAATGAATCAACAAACTCATTAAGCTCCTTAGTAGTGTAGTATACTTCCTCATGGACTCCACTTTCTACCTCCCCTTAAGACCTATCATGATCTTAATTCTGGTCATAGGTCAAGACAAAACTATTGGTGGACCCTGATGGGCATCAGTATTGTCTGACCTAACATTTCCTTCACAGAAAGTCATTGCTGGTTTGGCGGACAATGAAAGATTAATTTCCTCTGTCAAAGATGAAAATGGCAATATTTCAAGAGGTAGGGCTGAGGGTAGAAAGACTACTCACATGAGATAAATCCTTGAGCGTTTATCTCATGAGATAAATCTGAGGGTTTAAAGTTTTCCGTTTTTACTGATGCTATGCTGTGCTTACAGACAGGAGTCTAGCATGGCTGTCCTCTGAGAGGCTCTAGCAACAGCTGATGGAGACAGATGCAGACACTTACAGCCAACCATAGGACTGAAGTTGAGCACTCCTGTAGAGAAATTAGGGGAAGGAGTGAAGGAGCTGAAGGGGATGGAAACCCCATAAGAAGACCAACAGTGTCAACTAATCTGGACTCCCTGAAAGCTCCCAGAGACTAGGCCACCAACCAGGCAGCATACACAGGCTGGTCTGAGGCTCCCTGCATATATGTAGCAGAGGACTGCCTTGTCTGGCCTCAGTGGGAGACGATGTGCCTAATTCTGCTGACACTTGATGCCCCAGGGAACAGGATGCCTGGGGGGAGGCAAAAAGAGGGTGGATGGGATGACGAACTCTGGGAGGGAGGACTGGGATTGGGGGGCAACATCGGGATGTAAATAAATAAAATAATTAATTTAAAAAGTTTTCAGCTTCAGTATAGTCTTTCAGTACACCCCCATTCCAAGTTACAGTATAACACTCATCACCAACTAATGCCTTTTCTTTAACCAGAGACCCCTTTTGAGGCTGGGATTGAACATTTTGCTGCAATTAAGCCAACCTTATTATGAGGGCTTTAACTTGATTTTCCACATGTTGAGCTCTGTGGCTGCTGTGAGAAGATTCTCTTCTAGTACACTCTTAGAAATTTTTATGCTGTTTCTCTCCATCTGGAACCAGTGAGTTTTGCACTGATTTCATTGTTTTTGTTCACAATATTCTGAGGTGCTAGACAATGGTTAATTTTATCACAGAGCTCATCCTTTCTCTTTGTCACTTTATTCAGAGATGCTAAGAGCAACTGACAACCATCGTCATTTTCCTTATTTACCCCAAACTGGCAATAGTTTTATACACAAATCAACAAAGCTCTTGCTTTTCACAATTGGTAAGTTAGAATAAACAAATGTGCTTATCTCCTTAAGTTGGTAAAAAAAAAATAGTTCACACTAATGTCTTTCAGTGTTCGCTGAACTCCCAGGAGAGAGGCTTCAGTAATAGAAAGGGTTTCAATAATTGTACATGTTAACAAATTGGAAATTTTTGGAGTTTGGAAATTGGAATTATTCCAGATAATTAAAAGATTCATCTTTATACATCTTTGCTTTAGAACCACTTCTGGCAGCAAAATCTGTATTAGTCAAGGCTATCTAGAGTAACCAAATATATAGGATGAATCTCTCTATATGAATATAGAAAAGTGGATTTACTAGAGTGGCCTTCGGCTTCAGTGAATGGAAAGCCCAAGAATTCAGTAGTTGTTTAGTCAAAACCTGAATGTCTCAGCTGGTCTTCAGTATATGTTGGAGTCCCAAAGAAGTAGGCTCTAATGCCAGTGAAGGAAAGGACTTGATAGCAAGATGAGAGCAAGGATGCAAAGAGTATAAAACCTCCTTCTTTTGCATCCTTAGATAGAGTTCTGGCACAAAGTATGGCCCAGATTAGAGGTGTGTTCTCCCAGCTCAAAGACCTAGATGAAAGGCATGTCTTCCTTCCTCAAAGATCCAGATGAAAGATCCAGTGGGTCTTTCCACTTCAAATTAAGCAGAAGTCCCTCAGAGGTTTGCTCTCCATTTTGGGTTTTAGTTAATTACTGATGGAGTTGATAAATATGAATAACTTTCACAGATAAGTACATGATAAAACCATACCTAGTTCTCAATGAATTACCTTTACTCAGCTGTGGAGCTGATATTTATCCATTTAGGAAAAACATTATTCCTTCATGGTTTTGTTTCATTCTCAGAGAAAACACAAGATCAAACCTCACTACTACAGTTGCATTAGCTTACTAGTGTGAAAGATCACGCAGTGGATACAAGAGAGCAGAGCACCTTCAATGAACAGATTTCATTTTCTTTGGACATATATTCAGAAGTGGAATTATACCATTATTACTTTCCAGTTAATTTTAATTTAATTAAAGATGTTAGCTTTTGTTTTGTATGGTTTTTTTTTTTTTTTTTTTTTATGTCCTAAAATCCATACAGTCTGAGCTTTTTCCCATGGTCCTAAGATTGACCCAGGATGCTCCCTCACTAACACACATGCAAGTGCGCACGCACGCGTGCGCGCGCACACACACACACACATACACACATCCACACAGACACACACACACACACACACAGAGCTACTGAAGGTGTTTCAAAATTCCAACGTCAACACTCAAGGAAACATACATAGTCAACCAAGAAAGTAAACATTACAATGCAGCTTGCAAAGCCACGTATAAACATAAATAGCAGAGAATGGTAGTCAGTTGCTTTTAAATATAATGTTGAGATGAACTGAATTAAGTAATTTTCTGTATAAGTCAAAACCTAAGAATACATCAGTAGAATACAGACAAAATCTCAGAATATATCAGTAGAATACACTTAATACTACATAAATATTCAGGTACATGGGTTAATTATAAATTGTTTTTAATTATACAATTAATTTTGAGAAAAATTGTTACATGCATAAAAACACAAAACCCACCACACTACAGCAATTGTTAAAAACCATAATCCCCCATCTCCAATCCCAGGAAATGGATAAAATATATCTTGGTGGTGGTGGTGTTTTTATATCAGTCAGAAGCAGAGCAAATGTCAGTGCTTTGTTCATCCTATCATGATGTCTGGCTTGGTGCCAAAACTGTCTTATGCCTAGGACTCATAAAAATCAAATCCTGGCAGCACAGCTCAGGATAAGGAAGATAGACAAAGACCTGCAGACCATCTTGCCACCTATAGATTTGCCCTCCAACTCAAAGCACAGGGGGGCCACAGACACCTGCTTGGTACCATGCCACATAGCACAAATGGAAAATATCACCCAAGGGCCCACCAGCCACATGCCCAGCCTGCAGTGGAAGCCACCACTATATATGAATATGTTGTGGTTAGATAGAAGAGAAAAGGAGGAAGAGCAGTTTGAGCATTATGAAGAGAGATGGAACTGGGAGACTTGAGGATGGAGAGGAGTAGCTTGCTCTGAGTGGCCAGCCCTACCATCTGAGGCCATGATGAAGTCACAGCTCAAGGTGCCCCTGAGTACCATTTCTGGGTCTATGGCTACACAGCAGCAGGGGTCGATGTCAGTGTTGATGTCTGTGACTTCTATTACCACTAAAGAACATTTAAACTTCCCAGTCAGGAAGTCACCAGGGACCACGCAAATGTCCAGTGGCTATGCATAGCTGGCCCTGCCCCTCACTGGGTGTGGTGCTCTGGAGACATGGCAGCACTCAGGAAAATGGGTCCAGCTCCTCGCCCAGGTATCACACTGGAGCTGATCCTTGTGGTAGGTGTATGGGTAAGCTGGCCAGAGGGCATGAGTGTGGTATACTAACCCTACCACTTGTCTGTAAGGACATGGCTTCGGCCAGAGTTGATACCTCCCCTCCAATCTCCAGTCATGAACTCAGGAGGGCTAGCCTTGCCCCTCACCAGCTGTTTCATTTGAGAGAACCGGCCTTCACCTCAACTGGGCACCACAGCAGAGCTGACCCTGAAGATAACAGAAGATTATGTTGTTGATGGATTTTTGTATATTGAACCATCCCTGCATCCCTGAGTTGAGGCCTACTTGATCATGATGGATGATGTTTTAGCAACATTTTCGCACCTTTAAAATGTTTTTAGTCCAGCCAAGATCCATTCTGTCACTGCAAGCTCTGAGAACGTTCATGAGTAAATATTACCATTGAGAAATTTTTATTATTTCTTTTTTAAAAAGATTGTGAGATTATAATTGAATTACACTACCACCACCACCTCCCTTTCCTTTCCTTCCTGGAAACTTTCCCACATACCCCTCGTTGCCTTCAAAATCTTGGGTTCATTAATTGTTACCTGTTCATTAATTGATGTTACATACCATTACTTGTGTAGGTTTTGACCTATGTAGAAGGAGATAAAAAAGATTAAAGAAAAGCATGAAAGCAGAAGGAATCAGTGAGTGACAACCTCAGAGCAAGACCACACAGAGCTAAGGTGGAAACTTACAAAAAAATAAAATAAAGAAAAGCTTAGAGCCAGAATTGGGAGATAGAGAGAGATAGATTTCAGATTTCAAGACAGTCTCATCTACAGAGCAATTTTGAGGACAGATAAGCTTAGGCAGTGAAGGAAAGCATGAAAACAAAAATCTCATGAAAATGTATTTGAACACAGAAGCATGTTCCAGCCCAAGCAAGCAACAGAAATTAGGAGTGTCAGTCACATTTTCCTGGCCTTAGAGTCAAGGATACAAGAAAGTGGTTATGGAATCTCCCTCCATGACTAAAGAAAAATGATGAGGTCAGGCATGTGTCATGAGTATCCCTGCATGGGGACACAGAGAAGCCATTGCATGAAGAGTTATGGAGGTGAAGCCTGGATTTCCTGGGAAACCCTAAGATGTTGGAGAGGCCAGAGTTCTTTGATACCTTCTAAGAAGAACTGCTTAAAAGGGTATGGAACTTGCCTAGATAAAGAAGTATGTCATGGTAAAAAATAGCTGAAAGGAGTAGAAGAGCTGAAGACCACTTTGACATCATGCATGGAGATGCAGAGTTTGGAAGTTTTTTGCCAACTGTTTTTTGTTTGTTCGCTTGCTTGCTTTTTGGCTCACTCTGGTCCAATATTTTCTCACTATGTTCCCTTTTCTCCCATTTGGAACGATAGTGTATATCCCCTGCCATTGAATGTTGGAAAATATGTGATCTGAGTTTTGATTTTGATTTTATATGGGGTTACAGTTAAGAGTATCAGAAAAGACATTGGACTTTATATTTTTAGACAATATTAAGATGGATAGACTATAGATAGGGAGTTTTGAAGTTGAATCTAATGCATTTTTGAATTATGATATACCTACATGGTTGTGGTGACCAGGGAGTGGATTGTAGTGGTTTGAATAAAAATGACTCCCATAAGCCCATAGAAAGTGACACTATTAGATGCTATGGCCTTGTTGGAGAAAATGTATGACTGAGGGTGAGCTTTTAGATATCAGAGAAGCTCAGCCTAGGCCCACTGCTTCACTCTTCCTTCCTGCTATGTGAGGATACAGATGTGGATAAACCTCTCAGTCTTTCTCTCTAATACCCTGTCTGCCTGCACTCTCCCATGTTTCCTACAATAATGATAATAGACTAAACCTCTGACCTGTACACCAGCCTATAATTAAATGTTTTCCCTTATAAGAGTTAATGTGCTCATAGTGTGTCCTCACCGCAGTAGAAACCCTAACTAGATACAGCCACTGGTATTGAATAACAACAACAGGTAGAAATAGCTGTACCTGGTGATTTCTAATCAGTTGTTTTATAGTGGGAATATTGTTATCACATATATTCTTCCCTAATGTGACATTAGAGACTGTGTTTCATTTGTCTTCATATTCTGTGTTGCTCTGAACACAAGAAGTTCATGAATGATATTTGCTTTCCTGACTTAATTGTTCAAATATTCAATATCTATGAACATTTCTGTTCTATTCCTTGATAATAGCATTTGTTAAAATGTCCTTGCTTCAAAAATAAAAGTAGATGCTGGTGACAAGAAAAACCAGTCATGGATGAAATAAATAGAAAGAAAGCTGATTTTTAAATCTTTGGTTTGGAAAATAAGTCCAAACTTTAAATTGTTAATGTTAAATTTATTTTTTATAGTGAAGTCACTCTTTGCATTCAACTTATTGCAATAAACAAGTGATGTTTTTACACATGAATGTGCCAATCATTGAAATGTATTTTCTACCTAAGAGATTTTTCTTATCTTAGCTAATACACTGTACTATATACAGTGATAGAACTTATATATGTGTGTGAGTGTTTGTGTGTATAAAAATCTTTATATATAAAAGGAATTATATATCAATAAATATATATGTTCTATATTGGATATGTTTTGTGCTGTTGGCAGGTATAAGATTTATGTATTTGCCACAAGTAGTTGTCTTATCATAAAAAGCTTTAACTTAGGAAATATTTTATAACATCCTTCATCGACTTATTTTATTGAATTGTGATGTTTCCTACTTCAAAAGCAGTTACATCAGGGAGGCAATGTACTTCTAAAATAGAAGCAGCATTTCATTTTTCTGGGCTCCATTAGATTATAATCTTAAAGCCAGGTTTTAAAAGATCATAAAATATTAAAAGGTTTTCATTATTTCTCACTAATATTCAACTACAACAGAAGAATTTTATTTTTGCACAAATCAGATTTTGTTTTTAGAATTTCTATTGAATATTTTATTCTTATCTTTATAATAGAATATTACATAAAATTAGGAAATCTATGATACATGCTATAATATAAATAAAACTTAATCACACACTAAAATACAAATTTTGTTTGATTCCATTTATACAAAACATATAGATAAGGAAACATCATAGAAATAAAATGTAGAATAAAGCTGCAAATACTAGGAGAAAGAATGAAGAGAGAGCAAAGGGTAAGTATCTCTGAGCCTCTATAGGAGTTTATAGAAAGTTTCTGAAAATATATAACTGTACTCATAAGCTAATGCCACCATATTACTTATTTAAAACTGGCTAAAATGTCAAATACGCCGTTGTATATTCTACTACAACAAAATACTTGAAAATTGAAATCAATGAACATTGACATAGACACATTTTTATTTAGTTTAATATATCTGGTTATTCTGAGATTAATACCTTACAAAAATGTGATTTGCATTTGTCTATGATTATAATCTATAAATGAGAATACTGTTGGCATCAGGACCTTCAAACTAGGACATCACACCCAGGCAACAACGCGACCTGCATACCTGTTGCCAAGGCAACAGCCACCATATTCCCAGAATCCACTTGGCCCACCTCCCACCTTTACCTGTGGCTGAGTGACTATCCATATATAAACAGAAGACCCCTCTGATCTCTCTCTCTGTCTCCTCCCCCTTCTTTTTTCACCACCACTTTCCTCCCCCTCATTTAATAAACCTCAGGTGGAACTGTTTGGCCTGGGGTGGTCTTTCTAGAGCCATGCAACCATCGCAACAAATACACTATGTCTTTGTCTTGTATTACCTTGCCATTTTTAAGACATGTTGTCTTTTAATAAAGATATAATAATGGAATTCCATATAATCTATAAGAAACATAATATAATTCAAAAAGTTCTTTCATAAATATTGTGGACAGATTTTCCAAACCATGTCAATAATCTTGTTTGAAGAAAATACTTATTTGTAGAAGTTGAGATTAAAATTAAATAATAGTTTTATTGAGCTTAAAATACATTAAAGCATACTTAAATAAAATAATAAACATCTTTAAGTAGTGTACAAACAAGAAGTTATGCCAATATGATTAAATGTAATGATACATGCCTGTATCGTGAGAACTACCCAGCTACTGTTATCTTCCCAAGATCTTGAAATTCCAGCATGAAGGGATGAGGCTCATGGTTTCTCAAAACCAGCTAACTAGCTGTTGTCAGTTGATAGCTTCTGGGTGAGAGAAAGTTCATTTTTTTTAAAGGTTGTGTGCTTCTGTAGATCGATGATGGTCAAGTGAATGACCACTAATGATCATATTAACAATAAAAATTAGACATGGTGAGTTACTTATAAAAGGGGGATTGTAATAAAATTTGGTGGGAGGTAGGGGGACTAAGACGGGTTAGAAGAAGCAGGGGACTGATAAATATGCATGCTTAATATTTTCAATTAATAAAAGCATTTTTTCTGAAATATAATAAATATATAAGTATAACATGTAAATATATATGTAATAACTACTAATGAAAAAAGGCCCTGAATTTGAGAGAGAACAAGGAAATACATTTAAGAAGGTTTAGAGGTAGGAAAGAAAACTGAGAAATGCTTTAATAATATAATTTCAAAAGGATAATAGATACAATTAAAAATAGTAATAAGTTCTCTTAAATTTATATTAATAATCATTATTCAATAATTGTATGTTGATATTTGATCCTAAGAGAATTTTTAAAATAATGTGACTTTTTCAGTAAGAAAAATTAATAGAGAAAGGCAATTAAAATAGAAGACAAGGGCAATGGATAAAATTTCATCACTCATTTAAATTTCACTGAATCTAACTCTCACATCTTCTGTTGTTTTCCTTTTTTCTCTCTCTTTGCCATCCCCTTTCCTTCTTTCTTTTTACTCTATCTTTGTCGCTGTAACAATCATTTACTTTATTTATTTATTTATTTTGGCTAGGAAAAAAATCTATGAAAAATTTTGAAAGATTCTGCAATTATGAATGAAAGAAAAGCTATCTTATTTTGTATACCCACCCCGTTAGGCCATTGATTTATAAATGAAATAATTTTTTTTAATTTGAGCTATAAATTGTGTCTTTTTTAATTTAAATGTGGTATAACTATGTTAGCTGATATCCAAAATATATAAAGAACTCAAGAACCTAGATATCTACAAACCAAATAAACCCAACTGAAAATAGAGTACAGATCTAAACAGAGAATTCCCAGTAGAGGAAGCCCTAATGGATGAGAAGAAGTTAAACAAATGTTCAGCATCCTTAGTCATCAGGAAAATGCAAACAAAGCAACTCTGAGATCCATCTTACACCTGTAATAGAGGCTTTGTCTTTTCTGAAGAGAAAGGGAGAAGGTGAGAATGGTGGGAAGAGAGGGGAAAAGGAGGGACTGGGAAGAAAGGAGAGAGGGGAAGCTGTGAACAGATGTTAAGTTAATAAGTTAATTTTTTAAAAAAAGAAGAAAGTGATGTAATTAAACAAGTCCTTAGTATGACTTCTGCACACAAAAATTACTTTTGTCCACGTCTTTTAACCAGACACAGCTCGACTGAGCACACTTAGATACACAGGAGAAACAGGCAGATCTCTGCGTATTCCAGACTAGACTGGTCTACACAAAGTAAGTCATGACAGGAAGATACCCTCTGCTGATAAGATAAAGCCACTTGCAAAAGACAGTCTACAATTCAGAATGACACATTACCCCCCCCCCCAAGGGTATGTTCTGGCAAATGTGCAACACAATATCAAACAGCATAATTTCATATTCTTAAATATTGAATACTTAGCCCCAAACCAAAGTTAACAATTAATCTTTTTATTCTGGAAACTTTTTTCCTTTAAACTGTAAACTGTAGAGTATAATTAGACTCACACACCAAAGCTATCCTTTTTTTTAGCAACATGCTACTTCCTCTGTGTGTTATAATAGTTTGATAATCTATGTTGTTATTTAATAATATCTTTCCTATGAGGATAATATTGTTTGCAAGTTTTTGTTCATCAAGTGACATCTTGTTAGCCTTAGTCTTCAGCATTTCAAATAAAGTTTCTATAAATATTTATACATAAGATTTTATGTATGTGGAAGCTTTCAAATCAATTGGTTAAAATTAAGGACATAATTGCTAGATTTGATAATGACTATCATCCCTTTATTTTTGCTTTTATATGTATTTCTTGTTCTTTCTTTTGTTTGTTTTTGCCCTATTCTGGTTTGTTTGTTTTTATATTATTATATATTGATTTATTATTATTTTTAGAGCCTACTTGATTTTTAGCGAGAGAGAAAAATGTGCATTTGGGTGTGTGGAGAGTTGATGAAGACCTGAGAGGGATTGGGAAGGGAGGGGGAAGAAACCATAATTAAAATATATTATATGAAAAAAAATCTATTTTCAATAAAACAGGAGAAAAGATATCTCTCTCCTTACTCAACAAATACAACATTGTGAGGATCTATATTAGCTGACTTGTTTGTAATAGGATTAGATCCTCATTGACTTTTGTCACTCACATTCAAAGTTAAGGAATTTTTAACAATTCTTATTTCAGATAGCTTGAAAGAGAATGACTGAAGCTTGTTGAATGTTTCCTAGCAAAGAAACTCCTACCATAAAAAAACATGTAGAAAAATTTTACATTTGAAAATTAAATTTGGAGGCATAAGAACAGCTCAGTAATAGAGTCATGGGTTTTATTCACAGCATTTAACAAATGATCATGTAAAAGCTATTTGCCAAAGACACTACAATAAAGATTAAATTAACGAAGTATAAGAGACAAAATATACAGCTCTAGCTTATTGAAATTTGCAGAATGTCTTCAATTCAAATACCAAAATTAAGATTCACAAATAACGATACTTCTTTGGAACATAGACTAGCAGGAGGAAAGACAGGCAGTAACAGAAAATGCATTTGTGTGTCATTCATACTTTGCGGGCAAGATATATTTAAATGATTATGCCTGGAAAGAAACAAAGGGACTGGGACAATGAGACAGACAAAGGCAGGAAGGAAAAAGGTAAAAGCAGATCTCAAATACGGGAAAGAAAATGGAATAAATGTAGCAGAAAAATTCTTTAAAGAGGAAATGAAGTATACAAAAGCTGCATGCGACAAAACAATCAGTCAAGGGGAAATTGCTACAACCAAATGTTGGCAACTAAATGTGTGCAAACTATTAAATTCATCTAGAGCAAGAAGAGTGAATCAGTTTGCATAACAGAAATAGCGATTTCAGAAAGGTAGATCTCAAATGTGGCAATGATGTGAACTCATTGTAAAAAACCAAGATATTTTGTATGAAAATTTAAGTCAGCTCATTAATCTAAATAAAGGATATGGAATGCAGAATCAATTTATTAAAAAAATAGTAAATCTTAAGAACAAAAGATAAAAACTACTAAAATTCTGACATCGGGTGTATAAACATCAAAAGGTGCATGTATATATGGTCTACTATAAGCAAATTTCAGATATTAGACTCAGTAGAACTATCTTAAGCAAATTTGAGTACCTGTGGAGGGGTGGGTGTGTGGTGGCATCAAGATGTTTGTACACATGAAGCCCAGAATTTAGTGTTAACTCTCATGCTTCAAGAGCAATCCATCTTTGTTTCTGAGACTGAATATCTCATAAGCCAGGAGGTCACTAAGTAGGCTAGCCAGACTGACAGTGAGCTACAGGCATCTGCCTGGCTGCTCATCCCCAGAACGTGGTAACAAGCATATACTCCAATACACCTGGCTTGCTCACTTTCTTTTTTGTTTCTCATGGAATATCCAACTTTGTTCAGAGCATCAGAGATTTTGCATTCTAAGGGTTAAGAAGAGTCAAGTGAATAAAGTTCTCATGAGTTCAAATTGTACACAATCCCAAGCCACATATAGCAAAAACATACTTTTTCACACAGGCATATAAGTACCAACAGCTGAAGTAAAATTCTTCATAGATCTTGAAAGGACAAATTTCAGCCTCATACAGCAACGGTGAATAATAATAAAACTCCTGGAGCTATCACCATCCTTGATTCCAAGATGTACTACAAAGCTATGGTAATAAACATGGCATGCCTTGGCACAAAAACAAACATATTGATCAATGGAACCAATGTGTTTGAAGACCCATACATAAATCCACATATGTATGGGCACCTGATTTTTGATAAGGAAGCCAGATATACATATCTGACTTTCTTAAGTGCATTCTGGAGGCTGAACTCAGGTGAAAAGTAGAAAACTGATGATCAATATCAATAAAAAGAGTGAAAAGTAAACAAATACATGAATGCTAAACAATGCACTCCCAAATAAAAATTAAGTCAAAGGAGAAATCAAGAAGGAAATACTTTCTAGAATTGGGTGGAAATGAAAGCACAGCATAACGAAGCTTGAGGGGCACAGTGAAAGTTCAGCTCACCCAACACATCAAAACCTTGAGATATCTCATGTTAATAATCTCATGATGCACACGAAAGCTTTAGGAAAACAATCAATCATACCCAAAAAGATCAGTGCTGAAATTAATGAGATAAAAAGAAAAGCAAGCAAAGAATCAAAGAAACAGAGTTGGTTATTTGAAAACAACGAATAACAAGATTGACAAACCGTCAGCCAAATTAACCAAAGGAACCTGAAAATTCTACTTAATACATTAGAGACAGAAGTGAGAAATTACATCTTACTGAGAAAATTTAGATGATTACAAAGATATACTTTAAATATCTGTATTTCATCAAATTGAAACACCTAAAAGACACAGTTGAATCTCTATATATACACATCCTATCAAAGGTAAATTGAGGTGAAGTGAATAATTGAAATAGATGAATAACATCTAGTGATATATAACCAGAGATTTAAAATCTACCATCTTAGTAGGAAGTACTTTGAAAGATTAAAGAGGCATAGGCTAGCTAATCTCTGTGTTTGGGGCCAATCTGCTCTACATACTGAGTTTCCATACAGCCAGAGCTATGAGACCCTATTTCAAAACAAAACACATACACACACACACACACACACACACACACACACATACGCACACACACACACACACACACACACACACACACACACACACACACACATACTAAAAAAAAAAAAACCAAACTCTTTCACCTTAAAAACAGCCAAGGCCAGATATATCTACTGTTAAAAACTAGCAGATCTTCATAAAGGAACAAATACCAATGCTCCTTAAATTTTTCTAGAAAATAGATTTTGAAAGATAATTTTTAAATTATTTTTTGTGAAGCCAGGTTTATCCTGATATCAAAGCCAAAGACTTCATTCACAAGGAAATTTATATGCTTACAAACATACATTGTAAAATTGTCAATAAAACATTTGAAACAAATTTATAAAACACATCCCAACGTTTATCCACAAAGATCAAATTGATTTTCTCTTAGAGATGTAAGAATATTTTGACACTCATTAATTATAATAATTAATAAATCTTATTATCCATATAGAGCCAAGAGCAGAAATCACACCATCATATATTAGGTAAAAAGAATATCTTTGACAAAATTTAACATTTCATTATGCTAAAAGAACTGGAGAGACGAGATGTGTGTTGGGTGCATTAGAACCTAATAAAGGCAATTTGTAACAAGATCACATCCAATATGGATAGAAGTTCAAAGCATATCCAAAGGAACAAGATAAGATTCTCTCTCTGCACAGTTGTTCAATATAGTGCTAGAAGTCTTAGCTAGAGGAATAACACAGTGAAGAAAATCAAGGGGATACAAATAAGAAATACAGAATTCAAATTATTTTATTTGCCGATGATATGATTTTATACATAAAAGATTCTATAGACTCTACCATGCGATTTCAATAGCTGATAAACATATTCATCAAAATAGCAGAATATAAAATAATCATAACAATCAAATACCCTAATTATATATAAACAACAAACACACTGAGGAAAAAAATCAAGAAAACAATACAATTTTCAAACACCCCAAAACCTCTTAGAACAACCCTAAGAAAAATGAAAGACTTGAACTTTGGAATCCCAAAGAAGAAAGAATTTGAAGAAAACATCAAAAGATGCTCATGGATCAATATGATTAATTTTGAAAAAAACAAAAAAAAAGTCATTTGACCAAAGCAATTTACAGATTCAAGATAATGCCCATCAAATTTCTAAACAATTCTTCACATAAATGGAAAAAAAAAACCCAACCTTAGACTTCACATGGAAACAACCAACCAAACAAACAAACAAATAGAAAAAATCCAGAATGACTAAAACAATCCTGAACACTAAGAGAACTGTTAGGGTATCACCGGATTTTGCCAAAGAAGCTAGCAATATACTTGAGGAAAAGACAGCATCATCAAAAAAAAAAAAAAAAAAAAAAAAAAAAAAAAAAAAAAAAAAGTGAACCAAAGAAGACAGGGAAGTGTAGAAGAATGATACTGGCTCCTTTGCTCTAATTATACACAAAATTCAACTCCAAATGGATAACGAACATCAACATAAGACTTAATTACTTGGAATGAGAAAGTAGAGAATATGCTTCACACACACACTTTCTGAATAATAATGCAGCAAGTAATATCGACAATTAGTAAACGAGACCACCTCAAATTAATAAACTACAGAAAAGACACCATCATTTTAATGAAGAGATTACCTTTCTTCTCTGGTAGTATACTGAGTACCTTGACACACTCACAAAAGAAAAATTAGTCTTTTCCAATAGAATCTCACTAAGTACTATTATTAATGGTAGGCTCATGGCAAGCGAAGGTAGCCAACATAAAACAAACTCAATGGCATTTTTGTAGAAATTTGTCTCATATTTCTCTGAGTGTTTTGTATCTTGTTGGTCTTTTGTTTCTTTAGTTTGATTTGTGTGTTTGATTTTTGTGACAATGTGAAGTTGGGTCAGTGGGGAGGTGAGGGAGATCTAGAAGTAGCCCAGGGAGAAAAAAGGAAAATCAGAATATATCATATGGATTTTTTTCAATTAAAAAAATTCTCAATAGAAGAAAGATTCAATGAAAAAAGCAAACAGCAGTATTTTAAAATCTTAAGAAAAAACTTCCTTGTAGCTAAAAGTAATAAAATTTAAACAGAAAGACATATCAAATATTGGATATTGACATGTAACTTTCATATTGAAAAAATGAATATTAAAACCATTCATTTTCTTCCATAATATAAAAATTGTGGAAAATCTACATAACTCATCTGCAGTGAATGTTAACCTCAATCTAAAAAACAAAAAATAAATAAAATTTCAATCAAAAGTGGTAGCAAGTATGGTAAATGACATATATTACCAAGCTAAATCCAGGACACATTTATTAAAGAAACATCATTAAGCAGACTTATCCCAGAAAATCAGTTTAATATATAATAGAGATTAATATAAAAAGAGGTAATTCAGAAATATACATGATAAGTGAGCAAAAAACCTAATGGTTAGTCATTGAAAAGCAGACTCACAGGGAAGTTACCAACTAGAGTTTTCAATTACATCCTCTAGCAAAATATAACACAAGAAATAAATCACTCAGATTCCTGATATGAGAATTTTCAAATTATTGACATCAATTTAGGCTTAATGTTAAAAGTAAAAAAGTTAAAATGACTAGGTTGGGGTTTAAGATTAGAAATTAACAATAACCATTTATAATAAAGTGACCTGCTTGAAAAAAATCCATTAAAATCAATCACTGAGGTCTTTATGGGTATAAAGATAAACCAATGTTTGAAAATTATAATTCAATCCATGCATTCAATATAACCATAATCAACATCATCTTAACACATCATTTTAATGAAATTAATTCTAATATAATACAGAATGGAACTCGTGCAAAAATGTTTAAGGGGAAATTAGTTGGGAAATAAAAGAATTTTCACATACATATATTTATTTGTAGTTTAAACCTGATGTGATTATGACAGTATTACCTCTGGTAAATATAAATATGAAGTAAAGACTCCATAGTTAGCAATACATTTATATTAGTTTTTGTAGTGTTTGAGATAAATGATTTCATATCTTCAAACACAAAACAGACTACTCAGTGATATATAGGTTCTGGCTACCATTAAATAGAATTCATTTGAACAATTCACAGTGAATCTGTAAAAACAGAAACTATGTGTCTATAATCCTAGAATTTTGTATATTTAAAATAAGTGTGAAAAAAATAGAAAAATCAATATAAAATGAAAAGAAAATCTAGAATAAGCAAATGATAGTAAAATTCTAAAATATTTACATGATTTGTTTAGGAAGAAGGTTTTTTTGACAGCTTCAAGTGAAAGATTTTCAGATATTCTTTTTAAAGTACAGAAATATAAACTTTCTGAAAGGAATTCTATCAATTCCAGTCACATATCACTGAAAAACACTGAACATTCCATTTTGTAGACACTAGACCACACCAAAAATAAATGAACCAATCAAAACTAATCTAATGAATTCAAGAAAGGGTTCAAAATGGGCCAGAAAGTTAGTTTATAAATACTTTAGCATTCTATCTCAGTACGTGAGACTCTGAGGCAGGATGAGTTCAGTCACTCTGAGCCAGTTAAAAGAAGGTAATCTTTGTCCAACAAGTGCGCGCGCATGCGCGCGCGCGCACACACACACACACACACACACACACACACACACACACACACATTCTTGCGTGCACACGCACATGCGTGCGCACCTCTGAAATTTTAAAACAGAACAAATAATTGAGAAATTAGATCTGGACTATGACTTGAGATCTGAGCCATGGAAGTAGGTAGGCTAACTGCAGAACTTCCCTCTACTCTCCAAATCCAATCCCGAAGTCTCATCCCCATCCTTACAATAGACCACCTGTTGCAGTCTTCTTGTCCTCCCCACCCCCTGGGCCCTATCCCTAACTCCAGTGGATTACTCAGATGTTCAACTCAAAGTTCTTTTTAACATACTCATTGCTTTATTCCAGTTCCCAACTTCATCAGGCTTTCCCTAGGTACCCACAGACCTCCAACACCAGCAGGCGTTCCCTGGGAATACATCTGCTTCAATGACCAGGGAAACAAGTAGGCTAACTGTAGATCTTCACCTCTCCTCCAAATTTAACCTCCTATTATCACCCTGATCTATATAGCAGACCCCCCCCCCACTGCCCCCATCTCCAGTAGATCACACAGATTTAAAACCTTCAGCCCTACTTGTCCTGTTATCCTAAGAACCAACTCCAGTAGGCATTTTCTGGGAAACCTCTGTGGATTCCTTTAGACGTTTCCTGTCCCCTGTCCCCAGTCCCCAGTCCATCCCCATTTCTAGTGTCAGCTCTCAATATCTAGGAACTTGTTTTATGTGGAACCACCAGTGGTCCCATCTATAAGGATCTCAGAATTTACTACCAGGCAACACCCAGCCACTATACTCCCTTAAGAAACATAGTAAACAGAAACCAAGGACTAAAACATAGACCCAATAAATACAAGACCAGATATCAGCACCTAGAATTCTAATCTTCCCAAACCCACATGCCTAGATGCCAGCTCAAAAATATAACAATAGTCAGGACAGTGAGTCTCCACTAGAAACCAGGAAACCTACCACAGCAGGCCCTGAGTATTGCAACATAGCTGAAGCACAAACAAAAGACCTTACAGAGTCTAAAAGACAGATGTTCTACAGACTTTAAAAGACCACAGAGGCCAAACCAGACTATTATATTCAGAAAAACTTCAGTCACAGTAGATGGAGAAAATAAGACATTGCTTGATAAAATCAAATTTAAGGAAAATCTCTCTACATAACCAGTCTGACAGTAGGAGCTAGAAGGACAACTACAATGGAAAGAGGTTAGCCAATCCCAAGAAAACACAAGAAATAGATGATCTCAGACCAGCAAATCGTAAGAGGAAAAATCATACATAAGACACATGCATACACACATACACATACCACAATAGCAACAACAATAAAGAATGGATGAACACTGCTCATTGATATGTTTCAACATCAATGGTCTTAATTTTTCAATAAAAAGACAAAGATTAACAGAATGGATGCAAACACAGGATCCATCCTCCTGTTTCCTCCAAGAAACACAATGTAACATCAAGGATAGACATTACCTCAGGGTCCAAGGACGAAAAAAGATATTCCAAAGAAAATACCTATGAATTAATATCTGACAAAATAAATTTTAAACCAAAATTAATCAGGAGAGATAGGAAAGTACAAAACGAACCTATGAAAAGAAAAATTCACCAGAAAGACATTGAAATTCTAAATTCTATGTCGGTTTTCAATATCTGGATTTTTTGTTTGTTCATTTTTTGTTTGGTTGGTCCCCCCACCCAACTCTCTCTCCATGTGTTTGTGTATGTGTGCATGTGTGTGTGTGTGTGTGTGTGTCTGTGTGTGTGTGTGTGTCTGTGTGTGTGTGTGTGTGTCTGTGTGTGTGTGATTTTTGTTTGTTTGTTTAGTTTTGTCCTGGTTTTTCAAAACAAGGTTTCACTGTATAGCGTTAGCTATACTGGGAACTCAATTAATAGACCTTGCTAGTCTCAAGTTCAGTGATTTGTCTGCCTCTGCCTTTAAGGGACTAAATGTACCTGTCAGCACACCCAATTTATCTGACTTTGCAATTTTTCACATCTATGTAATAAATATAAGGGTACCCAAGTTCAGAAAAGAAGTACAACTACAGCTTAAATCACATATTGACCCTTCAGCACCTTCAATACCACACTCTCACCAACAGACAGGTCACCTAGACAAAAACTAAACAAACCAACAAAAAATGCTGGAGCTAGTTAACATTATAAGACAGGAAGAAGACAAAACTGTCCCCTCTATTCATACCTATCCAATATACTACACAAAATCTTACCTAGAATAATAATAAAACTGTAGAAGATCAAAGGTATGCAAAAAGGAAGGGAAGAAGTTAAGTATCATTGCTGGTGGGTGATAGGATTGTATACATAAGTGACCCTAAAGTTCCACTGGGAACTTTCTGCAGCTAAAAAGCAGTTTCAGCACAGTACCTGGATACATAATTAACTCACAAAATTGGTAGCCCTCCTATATACAAATGACAAATGGACAGACAGACAAACTATAGGGAAAAGGCCCAGAATAGTCAACATACTGTTGAAGGACTATAAGAATATTAGATAATTCACAGAAAACACTACCTAACAATTATGAAGGTAAAATAACCAAGATCGCATAGTTTTTGTTGGAGAAAAGACAAGTAGTTATATATAGTAAAATAGCAACAAGTAATAGAGATATAGAGCCACCTAATCAACTGACCTTTGATCAGGGTACAGCTAATGAAATAGAACACAGGCATCCACTACTATGCAATAAATGTCCCTGGAACTTCACATTCACATGTGAGGAAAGATGAATCTAGACACAGGCTGCACAATCATAATGTTTAGGTGACAATTTTATTATAAAAGCAACTTAAAATAGATCATGGGCATAAATGTTAAATAGCTTCTCTGACATGTCTAGAAGCGAATATAGGGAAGTCATATAGATGACACTGACTATCACCATATGAAGCACAGCAATAATATGATCCTTGAGAGAAATTACTAATTTAAAAAAAACTAGCCAAAATTTTAGAACTTCTACTCTGTGAAAGGCAATGTTGAGACAATGCTAAACTAAGTCATAGATTGGGCGAAAAGCAACAGACGGTAAGAACTGTTATCTAAGCTATACAAGGAGCACTCAAAATGAAGAATAAAAAGATGGATGATCTGTTGTCAAAAAAAGGAAAATTCATAAACGGAGTATTCAACAAAGGAGATATACAAAGGAAAAGTAAGCAAATCCTAAATATTGCATATTATGAGGATATAAAAAATTAATGGAGTGGTGACATAATGCTACCTAATTGTTGTTACGTCCCAAATTCAAAATTTGCAACAGAAAATACTGGCATGGATGTAGAGCAAGACATGGATGTGGAACTTTTGTTCACTGCTGCCTGGGAAAGATCCAGGTAGAGGATACCATGAACACTGAAATGAAGAACTCCAAAGGTCTCAGTTTATTTGCAAAGCAGAATGCAGTCTTTTTATTCTTTGCTCTATTATACTGTTGCAGCTCTGATTACAAAATGCATAGAGCATAAGACAACAATCTTCTAATGGTTGTCTGTTTTCTTACTGGACAAAGAGCAGTCTTTTATATGTTACTAATTGAACCTTTTCCCTTAAGATAAACGTGAAGAACCTGACTGACGTCTGCCAAGAAAATACTTGTTGCAGTGCAAAGGCAGGTTTTCTGCCAAAAGTCTGCAAACATTTTCTGCCTCCTTCTGCAAGGGATATCTGGCAAGTGCATTGTTCTGGCTTGATGTCAGTTCAACAAGTCTCCTCTAGCTATAGCTAGCCCAACAAATTTAGAAAACATTAGTTTTTTACAACACTAACCATATTCTTACCATATAATCACACTCAATAGTAGTAAAGGGGACTGAAAACAATCACCATATAGCAACTGAATATGGTTGTTTATATCAGACCCATTCATAATTCCAAAATTTGAATGCAAGAATTGTTAGCATTTTGTCTAAGATCCGCCCCACAGTTGCCCGGCAACAGCCGGGTGTGCCTGACTCACTATAAAAGGGGTTGCTCGCCCCCCTCTTGCTCTTGCCTTCTTGCTCCTGCTCTGTCCTCTTGCCTCTTCCCCCCTCTCCTCCCATTCCCCTGCCCTCTCTCTCCATGTGCTCATGGCCAGCCTCTTCTATTCCTCTTCTCTTCTCTTCTCTTCTCTTCTCTTCTCTTCTCTTCTCTTCTCTTCTCTTCTCTTCTCTTCTCTTCTCTTCTCTCTCTCTCTCTCTCTCTCTCTCTCTCTCTCTCTCTCTCTCTCTCTCTCCCTGTCTTTCTCTGTCTCTACTATCCTCTCATGTCCCCTCCCCATGCCCTGAATAAACTGTTCTCTACTATACCATCATGTAGCTGGTCCCTCAGGGGGAAGGGATGCCACAGCATGGGCCCGCGGAGGCCCCCCATCCTCTTTATCTGACTACACCTCCACCAAACAGATTTTTTCTTCTCTTTATCTTTTTATAAAGCACAACAAGAATTATTTCCCATTAATAGTTAAAACAAACTGTGGTGCATACCAAAAAAAAAAAAAAAAAAAAAAGAAATGGGAGCCAAATAAAATTCAAGAAACTAAAAGACATGGATAAAATTTCAATTTGTATGAGTAATGAAAGAAGTTAGTGTAAAAAAGCCACATACTGAATGATTTCTAATATAAAGTTTGGAGAAAGCAAGGCATCTTGGAAAATCAATAAATAGATTAGAGTTTGTCAAGGTTTGGGAAGGAAGGAGAGGTGAACAGATGAAACACAAAGATGTTTCAGAACAGTAAAGTCATCTGTATGCTGCTACTGTTATGGACACGTATCATTATAAAATTGCAAAATGCATACAAATACAATGTATGATTTCAACAGTCACTCTGAAAACAGACAGTCCGCATGAAGTGACAATGGTGTGTTATTGCGGGTCACTGTAGACAACAAATACAGGAGTTGTTAAGAAGACCTGAAGGAGATCGAGCAGTGAACAGAGTGAACTCTGTCAGTATTGCTACAATTCAATGGCCACTCCAAAAGATGGAGTCTGTTCTGAAAAGGAAAATACTGAATTCATTCATATTACTATCATGGATTAAAATTATTTTAAGATGTGTAGTCTAAAGAACACTGGCTATTCAAATTTATTTTTATTGTTAGCAAAACCTTGATAATAACGAAGAAAGGACAAAAGAGCTGAAAACTCAGTAATGAAAACCCAAACAGGACAAAACATGAGGGCAGAACATTAATAAACCAGCATAACGAGTCCATTATTCAAGAAAAGAAGGAAGGATTGATCCTGCTATCATTGCACAGTGGTCTAATATTATATGAATGCTGATTAACACAGCAGGTGGCATCTTGCAGAGACTTACACCAGGTCTGCCTTCTTGCTAAATATTAAATATATGATGACTACACCAAGCATTACTTTAAAAATTATGTGGGCTGCTTGTAGATATTTTATTTATGTCTTATAGATAAGCTATATGAGGAAGCATATTAATATATATTTTGATATATAAGCATCCTTGCATTCTTAATAAAACAGTAGATACATTGTAATGATACATTCATGTACCGTTGTGATTCATCTATTATATTTTAACTAGAATTTTTGAACTGATGCTTTCAAGATTGGACTCACAGATATACATAATATTTCATCTTTCATACTCTTTCTTATTTTCTGTTAATGTAGACACAGATTAAAGCTTTAAGATTTCTGTTAATACTAACGTCTGTATCTGAATCTCTCCATCTCTGAATGCTATAATTTCTCATGCAGTAATGTTAGTGTTATTTTATCTAGGATGCACATAAACATTCATGTGTCATTAGTTTCATGTATAATAAAAGAGTGCCTATTTAATTATCTTGAAACACCTTTCTTTTTGCTGAACATATTTGGGCCTTGCTACAACTTGTCCCTAGTTGTTAGCAGTTCTTGTGTACTTCTTGTGCGCATGCTCATTTTTCTCCCTTTTAATCTATTTTAATTCACTTACTGGAGAAATAAACAATTCTTTTCTGTAATCAAATCTAGAAATATTTATTTTCCCATTGTATAGAAATATAGAAACATATCTATATTTATTGATGTGGACAATATAAGTACTCTTGATTATTCCATTTTCTTTTATGTTGCTTTTAATACTATAGCTATGATTTTTCTTTACAGTGTAGTTTATTTTCTATTATTATTTCTTTACATATATATTCTAAATTTATGAAATTTTTATTTTGTACTTTGTTATTTAATATTTATATTTTACTCCTTTATAAATTGAATGTCTCTGTTTTTATAAACTGAATAGTTTAATAATACTTGAGAAGTATCAAGTATTTGGACTTGGGGAAAGAAATTTAGACCTGGGCAAGTTACTAAAATACTTGCTACCCATATGTGAACAACATTTCAGATCCTTAGCATCCACATAAAATGACTGTATAACACATACTTGTGGTCCCAGCACCCTGAGGTGAGGGTTTTGATGATCCCAGGGACGTGACTGACAGGAATTCTAGCTGAGCATTACAGCTTCAGGCTCAGTAGGAGACCCTGTCTCAAAAATAAGGTGAAGAGAGATTAAAGAAATATATGACTTATAGCCCTCCCCACACACATGTATGTATGTGTGTTCATGCACACAAATACACACAATTCACTAATATGTAGGAGAATGCATACTCATAGAATATTTCTTATTCTTCCATGTCTTCCTCCTTCTATATTTACATCTGCTATTATTTTTATTACTTGTTCTTGTTGCTTTAGTGATTTTTGTTGACTTCTAACCATCAAATGATCATCACCTTTATACCTATTTTCTTTCAGGTTTCTCTTCAAAGTTTACCTGGATGTATCACCTTATAATGTGGGGATCACTGAAGCTTATATTCTAGTCTATTCCTTTATTTATCATAGTTTTACAAGTTTTAGATCAATAGATAACTGCTTTCAATTTATTAATTTGAACAATCAGTCTCTTATCCAGCATATGTCTTTCTTCTATCTTAGAAAGCTGTATTTTCTTTTCTAGTTTAGTATATTTTTCTCTAAAGATAGGTTCCTGAGAATGGTATTTCTGGAGTTTTCACAAATTCACAAATGTTTGTATTCACTATACTTGAAGGGCATTTAGCGGAAAAGAATACAAGAAAACTATGGCTGGTACTCTTTTCTTAAACCTGCTGCAGGCTTTGTCCACTAATATTGGATGACCATACCTCACCGGGAAAGAAAACATGTACTATCACTCTTGAAACCCATATGGTGGTTCCAGAGAAAATTGGGAACTGATCTATGTCAAAAACCAGTTATACCACTCTTAGGCATATAACCAAAGGACATTGTTCCTACCACAAAGACACTTGCTCAACTAAACTTACAGTGGTTTTATTCATAATAACTGGAAATAATCTTGACATTCCTCAACAGATGCGCAGATAAGAAGTTCTGGTACATTCACACAATAGAGTATTACTCAGTTGTTTTAAAAAATAACATTATAGAATTGTCAGGCAAACAGATGGAACTAGACAAAATCATCCTGAGTGAGGTAACCTAGATGCAGGAAGACAAACATAATCAATGCCTAGCCCAGTTGTAGTCAAAGAGGTTTCTACTGGCAGCTGATGAGAGCAAATACAGAGACCCACAGCCCAACAGTAAGAAGAAAGGAAGCCCAAATTGGAGATTTCCACTGGGGCCATTCCCTTGAAGCTCTAAGAATCCCATGGAAAAAATACAGGAATAATTGTAGGAGCCAGAGAGGTTGAGGACACCAGGTGAACACAGCCCACAGAATCAAGAAGAGCCCATAGGGCTCACAGAGCCTGAAGCAGCAATCATAGAACCTCCAGGGGTCTTCACGAGGTCCTCTGCACATGTTATGGTTGTTAGTTTAGGCTTTTGTGGAACTCCTAACAGTGGGAGTCGGTGGTGTCTCTGACTTTTTCATCTGCTCTTTGCCTTCTTTTCTTCCTACTGGATTGCCTTGCCTGGACTTGATATGAGCATTTAGTTTTATTCTATTGTTTATGCCTTGTTCAGTTCATATCCCTGGGAGGCCTGCTCTTCTGTGAAGAGAAACTGAAAAGAAATGAATTTGGTAGAGAGGTTGACACTGCAGTCTGGATATACTGAAAACAAAATGAAACAAAAGAACAAAAAAAGAAAGAAAGAAAGAAAGAAAATGAAAGTCTGAGGAGGAGGAGGATGAAGATGATGATATTTTTTTCCTTAAAAGTTGGTATTCGTCATTTCTTGGGAAAATTTTTCTGGTAATTATTGTTCCTGTCCAACATAAAAACTGAAATCTTTCATTTTAAAGAAAGTTTTCTTAATATATTTAAAAATATTTTTTCTTTTCATTACCAGTTCTTAATCTTGTGGGGCTTCTTTTTTTCAAAATTGACTTGCTTTTCTCTCCTCACCCTTTTCCTGTCTTCCATCCCTGGTTTTGATCCGTTGTTTTTCCATTTCTCTCCTCATCCTGATCCTTTACCTCAGTATCTCCCTTATGCTGTCTTCCTTCCATTTCCTGCCTTCACTCGTCACTCTCTTCTGAGCACTATCGGCTACGTCACCAGTTACTAATTTCTCATCATCTTTCTCCAAAACCTTGTCTTTCTGCCTGTGGTTCTCATGCTTAGAGGCAAGTCTTTTATAAAGATTGATGTCAGAATATTAAAACAGTTTTTCAACTTCTCCATAGCAACATTTTTATAGTATAACATTTTTTTAACAACTGGCTTATTTCAGCTCCTCTCAAGGATTTTCTTGGTTTTGTATTGATACTGTGTCCATTTTTAGCTACTCAGCATCAACTAAAGCAACATATTTTTCATCAAAGTGAGAAAAGGTAACAGTATCTCAGGATTTCCAAAGTCTCAACAAACAACTACTACTTGCAGTCAGTGCTCCCATCTAATCATTCCACATCCTACATCTTCCAGAGATTTACAAGTGGTATCGCGTCTCTCAGAGATTGTGGGGAAGAAAAAAATGCAGGCTTCTCCAATCAATGCGAACAGCTTAGCTTTAGCGGACTCCTGGGAGGCCTGTGCTTTTTCATTGCCCTTTTCTTTTATAGTCATGAACCAATTCTTGTTCATGATCACATGGTGCCAAGGAAAATAAATTTCCCATTTCCAAATGAAATTCTCAAATTTCTGAAGTACAAGTTTGCCTGTACATTTTTAGGGAAGATGTCATTAGGATCACTCTCAGACACTCCCCCTTCCAGTGATATTTACATTTGATTTTTGCATTTTTGACAATTCTTCCATGCATATTCAAATCACCACATTCCACTTCCTGGCCCTCACAGGCTTGTTCGCACACATTAGTGTACCGGGTCATACCTAGCCATAGTATAATGCACAATACATTTAGTCCGACATCAAAAGTTTCCATAGTCTACAACAGTCTCAACAATGTAAAGAGTCCCTAGTTCAAAATCTTTCCTGAGATGCATGCAATCTCTTAACTGTAACCCCTTATAAAATCAAAAGCAAAAAGCAAATCACATACTTCTAACATATCATGGCACAGGATATACATTACCAATCCAAAAGGTCATAGTGAGGAAATTCTGGCTCAAGGCAAGACCAAAATCCAGCTGGGCAAACTCCAGACTCTGCATACCCATGTCTGATGTTCAACTCCTTTCTGTTTTGTTGACTGCAACACAGTCCTTTCTCTTTGGCTGGTTCTACTCCCTGCAAGCAGCTTTCCTCAGCAAGCATCCCACAGCTCTGGCATCATTAACATTACTGATCTCCAAGGCAACTTCAATGTTACCACTACGTGTCCCAATGTCTTGAACCTGGACACGATCTTCTGGGCTCCTCCAAGCGACTTGAGTGACTTCTCCAGCTCTGTCCTCTGTAGTACTCTGGGTTTTGGTTGACTTCACTCCACTGCTGTGGCTGTTCTTTGTCAGCATCCCATAATATTGGCATCTACAATATGCTGGGGTCTTTTACTGCAACTAGACTTTTCCAATAACCTTTCATAGTCTCTCCTCACCATGCCAAGCCTCAACGTCTTCAGTCCTGGACCATCAACTGCAATCGAGGCTGCACCTTCACTCATAACTCTTCCTGGCTTATTACAGTGTCAAGCCTTAGTTGCTCTCCATGCCTTCAAAACCATTTCCAACTCAAACTTCAAGCAAGAGGCAGAGAGCACACTAGGGATGACAGGAGAATTTTTAAAACCTCATGCTCACCCCTACTAACATGCCTCCACTAACAAGGCCACATTCCTTAATCGCCCCCTAACCGTTGCAATAACTGAAGCCCAAGTATTCAAATTTATGAGCCTACAGAGGCCCCTCTCACTTAAACGACTACAACTATGAAAACAAAATCAAAGGATATGAAATTGAGGTGGGTAGGGTTGGATTATGGAAGAAGTTAGGGGTGTCGGTGGGGGTTAATTATTGTATTGAAGCCCAAAATTCTCAGCTATATGAAAATTATATAAAAAGAGTTCATTAAAAATAAAAAAAATCCATGAGGGATATTCTAATTATTTATGAGGAAATTTGTAATTGTTAAAAATTATTTTATTTATTTTATTTATTTATATTTCAAATGTTGTCCCGTTTGCCTGGAAGTTAGTGCTTTATGAATTACAGCCATGACTTAATTATCAGTTACAGCCACTTGCAAACGTTATCATTCACCTCTGAGTCAGAGTGATGAGTGGGATATTATGCCTTATCAATCCTTACCTTTCCATATTCTTTAAGCGATTAAGAGTAGGTGGAATTATCTGGTGTGCTGCTGCATATCTGGACAGAGCAGCCTATGCTTTCTGAAGCAGGTGTCTGGTCCATTGGCCCTTCCTGAATAGATGGTCCTCTTATTCTGATCACCAAAAAAGACATGAAACCAAATATTTTCATTGGCATGCATGCTCAACAAGAAAGAGTCTAACAAGTTAGAGACACAGTCAAATACTAATTTATCACTAAAATTTAACTTTTGTTTTTTTTTTCTTCATGTAAAACAACACAAGAAGAGATAGAAGGTTTACAACAAGATTTAGATTTAAGGCCGGCTTGTCGCATTAAAAATGGTTTTCACACTGCATTCATCACTGGGAAAGCATTTATTTTAATATGAGTACATTCGTTATATAAGACATAATTATGTAAAGGAAAATGTCTAAATTATTTTAGAGACTAAGCTCCTTTAGAAGATGAAGAATGCTACATTCAAAAAAGGAGCTTGGTGCACATATAACACACACATACACACACACACACACACACACACACACACACACACACACACACACCCCAGCACTTCCTTTCTCCAGTGCTCTGCTAAGAAGTACAAGAACATTTCCTGTATTATTTGAAGAGAGTTTTACTAGACTTCTTTTTCTACCTCTATCATTACAAACATCATCCACTTGCTTCCTGCCTGCTGCCTATTTCCAATTAGCACGAGAAGACTGTGAAAGAAAATCAAGGTTCATAGGAATCAGTCAGCAATACTCTGTTGTTATATTTACTAAATGTGGGAAATCATTTTCTGATTCTTGAGTGTAAGAGGAGGCACTAAATATAGTTTCTACATGTATTTGAATCGTAGAAGACTAAAAATAAATTTCGAGGATTGATTTGTAGTTCAACAAAACAAACAAAAACTCTGAAAAGTGGAGCCTGCCCTGTCTGTCTGTCTGTCTGTCTGTCTGTCTGTCTATCTATTTATATTTTAATGTTGGTTACAGAGGAGAGTCAATACTGAGTGCAGCACTGCCCTTCACATTTAGAACCGTCCTAGATTACTGAGAATGTGGTTCCAGAAAATCTCGTCTCCCCTTTTTTTATTTTAATTTTAACCCCTCCTCCCAGTCTTTAGCTGGTTAACCCCAGCCAAGAACAAACACAAGCAGCAGATCCAAGGGACTGGGGAAGGTTGCCCCCATTGAGCTCCCTGCTGGCGCCTTCTGGCTGGACAGTCCGTGCCAAACAGCGCCTAGGGGGGAAAAATATACAGCAATAAGGAACTCGACAGATGCGGTTGCTGCCCATCTAGGACCACAGTTTGGCCGAAAAGGAGAGTGGAAGAGGGTGACAGGCTGAGAGTCTGCATCTGGGAGACGCAGCAATGGAACCAGTGGCTATGTGTGCGCGCACAGGTGCCACAGGCCTGGAGAGCAATGCTGTGTCTCTGCAGCCTCCCGGCTCAACACACGCGGTGGCTTGCTGAAACTGCATCCGCAGCCGAGCGTGGGTACTCCCAGCCACAGCCACCGGAGGAAGAGCCAAAGGAAAGGGCGCGAAGGGGAAACATGGAGTGGCAGGGTATTGGGGCAAGACCCATAGGCTCATTTCGGAGCTCCTCTGGTGGGAACCTGTACCCGACCGCTATGCTCCTCCCTTCTCTTCCCAACTCTCGGTGATCATCTGCATCTCCCCTCGCGCATCCCTTCCCCCCTCCCTGCTTTCTTTGCTCTCCCTCCCAGCCGCGTGCCTGCTCCCCTCCCCCTCTCCTGGCTGCTCTGGGCAGTAGCAACCTCGGCAGCCCGGGAGATGGGAAGAGAGCGCGCGGGGCGCTGCAGCTCTGGAGCCACTGATCTTTCCTCTCCCGGTGCCCTGAGCCCCTGCCGCCGCTCTCGCCTCCTGGCTACCCACCGACTCGGGCTACGCTACTAGGACAGCGCCGCCGTCACCGCCAGCCCTCGTCCCGCCCGCCCCGCGCTGCCCTCACGCGCCCTGGATGGAGCTTTCCCTCGCTGGGATCGGTGAGTACCAGAGACTCTAGGGGGTCAGGCACAGCACTGAGCGCCCATCGAATATCCTTAGAGGAGAGAAGCACCCCGACAACCTGCCGGGTATCCTCCTGGTACAGGGTCTCCTGCAGGTCCCCGGGGACATTTGGTTTCAACTCAACCAGCCTGGAACTTGAACCCTTTTTCTTCCAGAGATAGCTGCTTGTACATCTTAGTCCCTTGTCACCCACCTGCCCTCCCACTGCTACCCTCATTCCCGTGGCAGATAGCCTCCGCCTGGCGTCACTTCAAACAGGGTCACTGATGCCCTCGTTGTCCCCAGGTCTTTCTGAATTCCATCTTCTGCCCCGCGGTATCGTGCGGACCTAGGTTTCTCCACGAAGTCCTCCCCTGACCCACCTCCCCTTTTGAGTCATCGGTCCTGCCATCCCGTTCCTCCTCAGAGTCTTAGTCAATTCTGACCTCATTCCTTACACATGATGCTCTCTTGAAGCTTTTCTGACACTCACCTCAAAACTGACACTGACACGCGATGTACTCTGTGTATTGTCTCTGCACCTGGGCTATTTAGGTAATTATCGAGCATGAAAAGAGGACAAAAACAGGAAATCTTTTGAGACTAAACTTTCTGTCATTGTTTCAAAGTGCACAACTATTCACGTTGCTTAGATTCCTTCTTGTCTGAGGGCTTGTTGCCTGAGCACAGGGAAGGCCCCTTATTTTAGCTGTTTTCCCAGAATCTGCCTTTTTTTTCAAGTCTAGCCAGCTGTGAATCTCCCTGAGATACGCCACCAAATCTCGGCAACTTTTAAGGATGGGCAGCTTTTTCTTGAAAGAGGTGGCGCCAGAAATACCGTTCACAATTTTTTTATTGTTGTTGTTATTTTAAATTTCAATAAGTTAAAGCTCTTACTTCCTTTGTGTTTATTGCCTAAGAGCGGAAGGTTGTTAGACCTTCCACACCTTGGCTTCTGGGGCGGTGTAGGTGTAGTGTCTTGCTGTCCTTAGGAATTTCCTGAATGCAGCACTCCTTCCTGCTGAAGTGAAGCTTATCGTTTGTTTGTGGTTAGCTTGAACAAAAAATAGGCATTGTGTTCAATGAATGAATCTGACTGAGGGAGTGGAGGATACCTGAGAGAGGAAATGAGGCGATTTAAGTTCTACAATTTGTATTCAAGATTCCTCTGGGCTTACCTTGTAAAACCAGATCCCATACAACTTATGGCTTATGTTTAAACAACTTGTAAAATATTAATTTTGTGGTGGCATCTGACTGCACAGAAGTGAACACAGGGTTAATGTTTCAGGAACATTAGAAGTATTCAAAGAAATGTAAGAAACTTTGAAGGGTACCCTGTTTAAGACTAGACTGTGAATACGTTTTTTGATATTACTGTAAGCGATTTAAGGGGAATGAGACTTGACTTGCCATTCTCTCCTTTGCATTTGATGGAGAGGATGTGTTCAGTCCTCTTCTTGACCAGTCATTCTTGAATTCTTCCTATATATAAAATAGGAATGGAAATTTGATCAGATGGTCATTGAGTTTGTTTACCAATGATTGCCTTTAAAACCCCACCTTTCCCATTATCAAGCATGTTACTTCATTTTGCTTTCTCTGTGGTGCTTGTCTCTG
This sequence comes from Uromys caudimaculatus, assembly GCA_028551405.1. Taxonomy (NCBI): domain Eukaryota; kingdom Metazoa; phylum Chordata; class Mammalia; order Rodentia; family Muridae; genus Uromys; species Uromys caudimaculatus. The sequence goes on from CM052702.1 coordinate 5,892,599, forward strand.
AAGTCTGGGCAGGAACAAGATGACCAGCAGTGTTTTCAGCAAATGTGTTCAGGTGCATCAAAATCATAGGGGCCAGGTGTACTAACTTTACTGTTGGTTTTCTAAATACAGAAATTTGCCTAATTAACCTTACTGTCGGACTAAGAAAAATACTCAGAACTATGTATTTAAGTTTGCAACTGCTGCAGACATTCACATATGGCAGGCCCTGTGGGCCATAGGTGAGTTAGAAGATGATTGGAAGAATCTTTTCAATTTCCCCCTGGAGATATTCATCTTTTGTGTAGCAATAGGGTAATTGGTATGTACAGTATATCCAATAATAATGAGTCTTCACTGAATAGATACATCACAGTTGAAGCAAAGCAGGGAGTAATTCTGAATGCACTGTTTTTTTTTTTGTGGTAAGCAGAAGTTCGGATCAAAGTATTCTAACATAATTGTAATTTATGTCAAAATATTAACATTGTCTAAGAATCATCTATGAACATGAAAATGGATTCGGCATAAAGTAGAGCAGGGATTTTTGTTAGGAATTGTTATATAGAACTCAAGACTGTCCTGGATTTAAAGGAAGACTGTGTGGAATAATCAGATAACGCAGAAGAGGAGACTGGAATCCTGGTATTGGAACGGCACATTTTGGAGTGCGTAATGCTCTCATTTACATTACTGCCAAGAGGACAGGTGTAAAGTCAATATTTGCCTTTGCAAGAGACTAACAGTTGTGTAAATGACAGGAATTTCATCAACAAGTTGTCCTTAGTCCATGAATTAATTTTACTGAGAATGTAAAGTGAAGAGATAAAGGCCGAGGAAGATGACGCACATGGAGTGAAAATAAAGACTCTGTGAATACTGGCTTGAAACTCACTCACATGAGGATAGCTGAATACAATCCCTATTATGGTGGTTTTTAAGGTAATAGCTTCCAACTTGATTTCTTTCGGAAGTCTCCCTTATTTCAGGAATAAAAATGCAACATTTTTCTTCTTTTCATGAAGTGATTATTTAATGTCTTTCACTAAAATTTGAGAGTCAAAGGCAAACTCATGTAATTTGTCTAAATGAACTAAGTTCTAAACAAATTTAAAACCAAAACTTTGGGCAATGAAAATATAAACATACAAATTTACAATGTTTGATGGAGGTAAATATCTCATGCTGGCTTATTTATATTGGTGAATATCTTGCTTGATTTTATGTACATTCACATAAGATTTAATTCAGAAAAGTCTATATATTAAAACCTACAAATTTTCTTAGCTGAAAAACACCCAATAGAATGGATATAGCAAGCCATTATGTAAGATTTTGTAGTCTTTTTTTCCCCTAGTCTCAGAATATACAGTAATATTTAACAATAAGCCTTCTTAGAAAACAAAGAGTGATCATTTCAATACTAGCTTCATGACTCACCCAAAGTCTCACAGTTTTCGAAGATGCATGGTTATAATCCGTACAGTTTCCTGGATATCATGTTTCATGCCTGTAATTCTGGCATTTGGGAGACTGAGACAGGAAGTTTATTTCCTTGAAGTTAACCTGGGCTGCTCTGGGCTCAGTCAAAATGACAAAAGGCAAGCACAAACCTACAAAAGACATTTAAATTTTATGCTCTTGAGATAACCTCCATTCATTTAATTGCAAATAGATGTCTCTTAGAATTTAAATGTGGATTAGAGAATTTGAAGGACAGTTCAAGTTTCTATTATTTAAATGAACCTTGGGTTTACCCAAGGTTCCTAAGTAATTAACAGATTCAGACATAGAGTCCAGGGTTACTCATACTGTTTCTGTCTTTCTATGTTGTAAAAACAAGCCCCCTAATTGTTTCTGAGAAAGGTAATACAGGATAATTCAGTTTCAGTATGAAAGAAAATGGGCAGGTAAACACAGCAAAAGGGTTGCACTGCTTCAAAGTCATCTCAGTGCTTAATCTTTGATCAGCCCAGTTGATGGCACCCAGTCTTCCTGACACTCTTTTGGTCACTTTCTTGTTAAAGCTTGGGAAACATTTTAAAATCTTACAGTTACGAGGCTACCTAATACATCCATATTTTCTTTTTCAGTTATTATTAATTATATACCATAGAGTGTAAGTTTCTTTTATAGTAGTATTATACCACAGATATTTTTCATTTTAACTTTTATAAGCAGTGGATTGAAAGACATTCCCCACAGCAGATGTTGGCTTCTTTAGGCATGGCACAGAAGTAATCTTGTAGTTTCACCTGTCTGTTTACTTAGTCTTTATTTCACCATGAAGAAAATTAGCACATTGGTGCGCCTTATTTCTACTTTGCTGTTTGTCTCCCTTAGACTGAGAAGCTTGGGTAGCTGGGAAAGAAAACTCTGTTTCACAAAGTTCAAGACCACATCTGAAAATGCTGGCACCGGTAAATTTAGTTTCATTGATATGAAGCCATGAAAAAGTGAATGAATATGTTAATGAGGTGCCATTTTTATTATTGGCTAAATACTAAAGAGCCAGAGACATTCTTGGAAAGGTGGCTCATCACTGTCATCTTCCCAAGGAAAAAGAACGAATCAATGTGTGTAGATAACTGAATCTTATCACTTGGACCAATATTGCTTTATCTAAATGTGGCTGGATTGGAGGTATTGAAGAAAATTGGTGATGGATTGCTTAGTAGCTTGCTCAATGGATGAGGGACTATGTCTTAAGGGTTCTTTGTTAAAGGAATTGATCATAAAGCCATTCAAGCTGGAGATGGGTCTAACAAGAGAATTCCATTTTTAAGGTTTCCAGGACCTAATTTCTTTGCAGTGCAATTGAGCCTTCATTAACTGAGATCTTAACTATGCTATATGATCTGATACGATGGCTACAGACCCATGAAAGGGTATGATATAGGCTGTGACTTCAAACACATTACAGTTTAATTGGATAGGCAAGAAACACAGCTTACAAATGAAAAGGAGTGATGAAATACAAGCTGCCCTTAACCTAGGACAGCACAAACTTCCTGAACAGATGATCTAAGAAAAAATTAAAAAGAACACAACATAGGCATATCTTCATTGTATTTCATTTAGGGAGCTATGCTATTACTAAGGCTTGATATAAAATTAATGTAGTTCCTTAAAAGCATACAATTTTGTTGCTGCCTGTATTTAAATATAATGTTAACCAAATAATGACAATACAGAATTTTTTATACATTATTATAATAAATATACTTGCATATTTATAATTCTTACAAATAAACTAATTAGGTGATTAAGTTATAAGGTAAATTTCCAAGGGAAAGGTAGCTATTTTGTATACTTTCAATGAGTATACAAATTAGATTAGAATGCACCCTTTGTCTTTTAGCCAACATTCACATGAAAGTGAGCAAAAATGGGGAAGGAAGCTATGAATAACTCCTATATTGTATCTTCAATACTTACAAGTCTACAAATGACTTTAATAAGAGAGATATTTAAGCTTAAGTAATTAAAATCTGTCTTATTTGATAAAGAGCATTTACTGAATAACAACTGAATGTTAGAAAAACTTAGTTGAAATGCTAAGATATATTCTTGGGAAATAATTTGGAGAGATTTATAATGTAGACCATATTCATAGTTATAATGTAGATTATATTCATAGTTACCAAAATTTATAGAATTGTTATAGTATTGTAATTATTGCAAAATAATGGTCTGTAATAGCTCCTTAGGATACATGAGTAGTTTTATATGAAATGATTCTCATATGTACATGAAGAACTTATTTCTTTAATGTTTGCTCTTAGTTTCCCAAGAGAAATATTCTATCTGATTTTTACAACCTGTGTGTGTGTGTGTGTGTGTGTGTGTGTGTGTGTGTGTGTGTGTATGTGTGTGTGAGAACAAATCAAAGGAATTCTTATAGCAAGCTGTAATCATGTAAAAAAAAGTATAATAGTAACCTTGTTGCATGAATGTGATTTGATTTTTTATCATAAGGAGCTTTAAGTAGACCAAACCTAGCCTTGACAGAAACCAAGAGCCCTTCTAGGAGTTTAATCTGTGTATTCAATTGCATCAACAGCTGGGACTATGGGACCAACAGCTGGATTCAGTGGGAGATAATCCACTCTGAGCTAATAAAGTTCATTAACTCTCTCACTGTCTCTGGAAAGCTGCTGTAGTTGGATATTGCCTTGCTTACTGTTTTAAAGTCTATAATTAGATCTGTAGCCAATTTTTTCCCCTATAATATTTAAGAAGTTTCTATTGGTTTCTTTTTTTTTTTCTTCCTATATCATACAATAGAAACTTTTGTCTTGTTACTAGGTATCACGTGTGTGTTTGCCCGGTTTTGACATTCTCTTCTGGTAATATGGAGTAGGCACATGAAGTGCTATTTTCTACTATACAAAGTTATTAAACAGATTCACAAAACATTGTCACCAGATGATTTTTCTTTGCCTTTCCTCTGATCCCTGTTGAAACTCATGAACTGAATCTAAACGTGCTTTATTTTCTACAACTACAGGTAAAAGGCAATCTGAGTATGTCCAACATAGCCAAACTTCTTCCTCCCTGAAATCCCTGAACATGTACATATTCATTTCAAAAGATTAATTGTTATTTTATAAATCTTTTCCTGGGTAAAGTGTGTGTGTGTGTGTGTGTGTGTGTGTGTGTGTGTGTGTGTGTGTGTGTGTCTATGCCTGTGTTTGTGTGTGTGTGTGTGTCTATGTCTGTGTTTGTGTCTGTGTGTCTGTGTGTGTGTTTGTATGCATCACATAAGTGTCAAAGCTTTGGGAGAATGTAAAGCATCAGAACCCCTGAACCAATGTCATCGAAGGATGCAGGCTGCTATGCAGACCGTGCCAAGTCCCATGATGCTGTATTTTCATGGATGTGGTATCCAATACTTTTGCCTGATGCAGTCTGGACTCATTCAATACTCACTTTCTTTGCAGAGCCTTCTTTACTGTGGCATTGGCTGCTCCACTGTGTAGAAAATATCATTTAAGTTAAGAGTCTTACAGAGAAGGGTTATCATTTCTACATAGTGTTAGTGGGCCCAAGAATTTAGATTTCTTTCTTCATTCTGATTTCCCAGTGAGTCATTTCCATCTGAATTCTAATTCAAGTAGACAAAGACAAAGAGCACAAATACCAGAACCAAATATACCATGTGTCTTGTATCAATAATTTCCACAGATTTTTTTTTTTTTTTAACTCAGGAAACTCTCCCTCAGAAGGTTAAGGTTACTGATATTGGAAAAAGTCTCTAAACACACACACACACACACACACACACACACACACACACACACACACACACACACACACACACAGAGAGAGAGAGAGAGAGAGAGAGAGAGAGAGAGAGAGAGAGAGAGAGATGGACAGACAGAAAGACACAGACACAGAATAATTAAACAAAACAACTTATGAGAACCTTATTGTCACTTACAAAAGTTCCATGATGTCCGTGATAGGATAAGCTTGGGCAGGATTTAGGCATAGGACAGTATATTGCATGCCATTTCATCTTGGTAAATATATTTTAAAATAATATATTCCATTGTTCTCACAGGAAACAATGAAGGTCCTAATGATTGGCATGGTGAAGTCTACCTTCACCCTGGACTTATATGTTCATTTTTCTTATTACTTAGATATCCTGAGAGTCCTAAGCCTACCAAGGTCAAATCTTACTGCTACTATTTATAGGGATGCACACGTGTGCCTGCTCCTTCTATTGAATAAGATGTGGTTCTGTTAACAGGAGAATTGCATCAACTGATAACTGCATTTTACCTATTTTTTATTCATTATAGTGAAGTCACTTCATTGATTCTCTATGAATAACAGACAAAAATTTAGAAGAGCCGTTTATTGTTCATTGTGTGTTTGTTACTAACTCATATGGACTTTCTTACATCCCATTAAAAAAAACTCTGCACGGACCTCACCCATTCTCCTGCAGGAAGAACAGGAGTGATGTCAGTCTCAGCATTTTATCTTTATTGGCAACATTGTCAACATCTGAAGTTTGACAGGTTAGAGGGAACAGAAAGTTTGTTATTCATACAAGGTGTAAGGATCATTAATATTTTTGTATTGTTTTCATTTTGTATCAGTTTTCATAAGTCATGAAACATACTTTCATATGTCTATACATTAGAAGAAATATACAACTTAAGAAATACAAATCCTTTGTAATAGACAGTAATTATGCCTTCCTTTGTTCCAAAGGGAGATTCTATTTATATCTTCCAAAAATGATTGATTTACAAAAATCCCCGAAAAACAGTTGAAAGCATGCTAGCTAGTGATTCGTACAATGTACGGAAACATGAAGCGCTTATGGGAGATTATGTCCCAGTGATGACAAAGAGCTTCAATAGATGCGTTTATCAGGGTCCTTTCTACCATAAGCTAAATGTGCATTCAAATGATAAGATGCTTTTCTTAACATGGGATACCTGAGATTTATGAATCACTAAGCTTTTAGAAAAAATGTGTTGTGTTTGGATTAGAATTAGATTTAGATTATTTTCTACTGACTGTATATTATAAAACAGAGATCGGGCCATGGAAAATATCTGTACCAGTAAGTACAAATTTGAGCTCCAACCACAGATGATAATAAATGTATATTTTATCTGAGTGGATTATAAATTAAACTCACTAAAAATTTGATGTTTATTGCTCTGTTGTCCTTAAAGCTTCCTTAATATGTTTCCTTAGAAATTAGGCAAAACTTTTCCAAATAATCAAAAGCTTAATTTTAGCTACTGCTTAAGATTATTTGAATTTAAATAATGCCTTGGGATTTATAATGGCCATTTGTATAGTAATAGTCATTAAAATGTATAAATTTTTTGGGACACTATGAAGTTTTAAGGTTTTATTCCACTTTAAATACTTTTAAAAATTGAGACAAGACTCTCAAAGGACAGGAGTGACAAGAAACCAGTAACTTACGTTACTCAGGATTGACGTCAGTTTTCTGAATTCTTAAGCTGGAAATTCCAAAGTTGCAAACTTTTCCAGAGGAAACTCTTGACATACTTTTCTGTCACCCTTTGCCCTGATGCATAGTTTCTTTCTTCATTTTCTTCTCACTGTGTCCTACTCTTATACTAAGACCTGTGCTGCTCGCACCAGGCTTTGCAGTTTCTCATCACATCCATGTCCCTCACCAAGGCACTGACTCTGGAAGCTGCGGTACCTTTTTCTCTCATGTGCAGTCTTCCAGTTTGTTCTGATTTGAACTGGTCATTCGCACTCTGCAAACCATGAAAACACAACAACAACAACAAAATCCAGCCTCAAAGGGACACACAGTATTTTCTTCTGTGAAGGGAGAATTGAGGCCCTGAAGTGATGATGTCTCTTGTTCTCTTTGGCTGGCTGCTACGGGTTGATTGTGTCGTCACTTCAGTTCACACTGTGTATTTATATTTTGTTCCACACTATTATAGAAAGTTAAAAATGGCAAGTTCTTGACATTATATTTAAAGCTTTTTTTTCATAATGTTCATAATTAATATGTCCTTGGCAATTGTTTTGCTTGTACATTGTCCCATTCCTTTCCTGGAAGCTTATCAAGAAGCTACTTAATCGTGATAGAACTTAGGAAAATACAAAGTGAATCATTAGATAATATGTTTCCCTGTGAATTTTGAATGGTGAGGTAGTAAGTCAATAGATAGGGGACATAGTGATAACCTTGTGAAAAGATGATTAGCTGTACATAATAAGAATACAAAAGCTACACAGAGGGGAGAGTATAAAATCACTTATAGCGTGATAAAGACAAAAGATCTATCTAACGTATATAGCTCCACAAAAACACTACAGGATATACATAAAAGAGTTTAAATCTTATTTTGATTTATATTAAAGTATAAATTCTATGAGATTCTGAGTATGGACTCAAAATCCATACTCAAAATCACATAGAATTACTAAATGAGAGAGTAACATCAAATTTTATGGATCTATAAGACTCTTATTTCTTCATGTAAAATATTTGGGTACTAAAAATGTACAATTAGATAACATTAGAAACTTCTACAATACTGACTAAGACTAAATTCTCATTCAGTTAATGTAAGATGAAATGATTCGATTTTTGCTTAAACAGGAAGTGATACCTAGATAACCCAATTATGTAATAAGCAACTCTTGGATTGCTAAGAAAATTTGGGTTTGATGGGTATATAGTAATATAAAAACTAGCATGTAATGAGTAGTTAAAATATAATTAGAACCATATTTTTGTGAAAAAATTAAGTACGCCTTTGAAAAGGCAGTTTGCTCTCTTAATTATAATTAAGCTGCTGTGGCCCACCATTTCTTACATTTATTAAATTCATTAAGAAGGGCCTCTCTTGTTAAGCAATTCTGGAAAGACTGTAAATCCTCCCCAAACAATAATAGCTAGAGGAAGAACAAACACAAACCTTTTCGTGAACCCAATAAAACACTGAGCTCATTGGGCCTCCAAATGTTCAGAATTATTTAAAGGTCCATCCATGAAGAAATGAGTCATGAGCTTCTGCTGACTCTGAAAAGCTCTGACCACAGCAGAGGTGCTCATAAAACGACGACGATCTATATCATCTGGTAATACGTTAAAGTTGTGACAGATAACTGAAAACTGAATATGAGATGGAGAGAGAGAGAATGAATCTCCTGGCGGTCCCCAGTGAACGGCTGCTTGAAGTGGCTGATCCTGATTTTAATTGGAGTTCTACTGAATATTGGCTTGTGAGAAATAATAAAGTGGTCTGAGAGCCAGAAAGAAATTTTTCTCAGGCATGAGGTATAGAGTAGGTCTCCCTACTAAAACAGGTTCAACATGAAAGCCCCTCCCCCAAAAAAACTTCATTTTATGTTCAAAGCAATGCAATGTAGCCTTCAATACATAATTGACCAACTTCTGATTAGAGTAAATCACTTCTTCAAATAAATACTTAGACTATAAACATATAAGTCATGTTCAGGCATAAATAATGACTATAAATCTCATTTTACCCTGCATTATACATTTAATAAAACATTATAAAACAAAGCAAAATTTAAAGAAATAAAAACATTGACAAGAGTCTAAAAAATTAAATTGGACTTGGAATAATGTAGAAGAAGGTGGACTATTGGGTGGATTCATTAAGGTGACTAATAGGAAAGCAGGGAGAAGTGGGGATAGAAAAGCATGGGGTAGGGAGAAAGAGGAGGAGGAGGAAGATGAGGGAAAGCGGAAGAAAGAGGAAGAGGAAAGCAAACACATAAACAAAAATTCAAGAAGCATCTTCTAAGAACTCCTGGACAACCTTTACACCTATGTGGTGGTTTGAATATGTTTGCCTCAGGGAGTGGCACTATTTAGAGGTGTGGCCTTGTTGGAGGAAGTGTGTCATTGTGGGGGAGGTCTTTGAGAACCTCCTCTTAGCTGCCTGGAAGACAATGATCTGGCCCATTTGACTTCAGAACAAGATGCAGACCTCTCTGCTTTTCCTGCCCCATGCCTGCCTGGAAGCTACCATGCTCCCACATAAATGATAATGGACTCTGAACCTGTAAGCTAGCCCCAATTAAATGTCGTTTTTTATAAGAATTGGATTGGCTATGGTGTCTCTTCACAGCGTTGGAAACCCTAAGACAACCTGCAGTTGAATTTCCAGAGAAAAAGGAGACAGAATAAGGAAGAAACCCTGAAGAGGAAGAAGGAATTTCTTTACAGAAACAGGAAATAGTCTTGACGTTTTTGAGTTCTGCAAGATAATAATCAAATCATAATTTGAAATACTAAGAGAACTAAAATCAATGTAACCAACAATAACAAACAAATACACACACCACTCTATGTTTGGATAAAATCAAATGCGAAAAGAATATTTGAGAACAAAAAATACAGGGATATATATTTAAAAGTACTCTGTTGGATAAAATTAAGATCTAGACAGAAACCTGGTTTTCCCTAAAGACAAGAAGAATGCTAGGAACAGTAAACTCAAGATGAATGTAAGGATTTTTTTAAATTGCTGCTGCTCCAAATATCAGTTAATTGTTTAAAAACAGTAACACAAACTAAGTGCTTGCTGTCTATGTAAATGTAAAGTATATTATCCCTGGATCAAAAAAAATATGTTGTAAATTTCTTTCATTTTACGTAAAGTGGAATGATGTTTATTACTTTGATGCAGTCTGCGATAGGTTACTTTCATTTATTTCAAAATTTAGGTCAAGTAAAAATAATATGGAAGCATATAACTAGTATGCCAGTGGTAGAGATACTGACGTCATAAAAATGGAACCAGTACAAAAGTGAACAGAAAAATAGAAGATGGAAAAAAGTAGAAAGCAGTTAGCGTAACTGTGGGTAAAGTCAGTGAGCTACAGCTGAGCTTAGAGAAGAGGCTAGTGAACCACGACTTAGCCAAGGATTTTAGAAATGAAGCTCCTGATGTAGACTATAAACTATTTGATAGCAATCATGTCTCAGCGGATATTAATCAGTGATGAGGTATGTTCTCCTCTGGTGGGTATATGGATAATGGTTATGAATTTATGTGAAGCCTGAAGTTGCTGTGCAAATTATCTATTTACAACATATGAAATAAACATTAAAGATGGGTAAAAGTAATTCATCAAAATTATTAACTACGTATTTGGTTCTGAGTGAAAAACTATATTAAGGCCTAATTACATATTACTTATAAGAGTATAAAATGTAGAAATCTATGTTACTTGAAAATAGAAGGGTAGTAGGAAATGATGTGTAATATAATTTAATAAAAAAATTAAACAGGAGTTCCTTAGTTGATACCAATTAAGTGACACTATACACAGACAGTACATGTGAGTACATTTTTTAACACAGTTGTGAGATTCAGTGTGTTCCCTGATAAAGAATTTCTTTTTTCTTTTTTGATACTTTATTTACATTTCTAATATTTCCCCCTTTCCAGGTCTCCTCTTTGGAAACCCCCTATCCCCTCCCCCTTCCCCCAACTCTATGAGGGAATTCCACCTTCCACCCACCCGCCCACCCACTTCCTTATTCCCACCTTGACATTCCCCTTTACTGGGGCCTCTAACACCCTCAGGCCCAAGGGCCTCTCCTCCCCCTGATGGCCAACAAGGCCCCCCTCTGCCACAAATGTGGTCCAAACCATGGGTCCCTTGATGTGTATTCTTTGGTTGGTGGTCCAGCCTCCAGAAGCAGTGGGGGGGGGGGGGGTCAGGCCAGTTGACACTGTTGCTCCTTCCATGGGTCTGCAAACTCCCTCAGCTCTTTCAGTCCCTTCTCCAACTCCTCCATCTGGGACCTCACTCTCAGTTCAGCGGTGTTACTGTAAAGTGAAACTTGGGTATTCCGAAATTTTGGGCTAATATCCACTTATCAGTGAGTACATACCATGTTCGTTCTTTTGTGACTGAGTTACCTTGATCAGGATGATATTTTAAAGTTCCAACCATTTGCCCGCAAATTTCATTAAATCATTGTTTTTAATAGCTGAGTAGTACTCCATTGTGTCAATGTACCACATTTTCTGTATCCCTTCTTCTGCTGAGGGACATCTGAGTTGTTTCCAGCTTCTGGCTATTATAAATATGGTAGCTATGAACATAGTGGAGCATGTGTCTTTATTACATGTTGGAGCATCTTCTGGGTATATGCCAAGTATAGCTGGCATCCTCAGTTAGTATTATGTCCATTTTACTGAGGGTCCGCCATACTGATTTCCAGAGTGGTTGTACCAGCTTGCAATCCCACCAGCAATGGAGGAGTGTTCCTCTTTCTCCACATCCTCACCAGCATCTGCTGTCACCTGAGTTTTTGACCTTGGCCATTCTGACTGGTGTGAGGTGGAATCTCAGACTTGTTTTGATTTGCATTTCCCTGATGACTAAGGATGTTGAACATTTCTTTAGGTGCTTCTCATCCCTACAAATTTCCTCAGTTGAGAATTCTGTTTAGCTCTGTTTCCCATTTTTTGATGGGGTATTTGGTTTTCTGGAGTCTTAACTTCTTGAGTTCTTTGTATATATTGGATATTAGCCCTCTATCTGATGTAGGATTTGTTAAGATCTTTTCCCAATCTGTTGGTTGCAGTTTTGTCCTATTGACAGTGTCCTTTGCCTTACAGAAGCTTTGCAATTTCATGAGGTCCAATATGTCGATTCTTGATCTTAGAGCATAAGCCATTGGTGTTCTGTTCAGGAACTTTTCCCCTGTATCCAGGTGCTCAAGGCTTTTCCCCACTTTCTCTTCTATTAGATTCAGTGTATCTGGTTTTATATGGAGGTCCTTGATCCACTTGGACTTGAGCTTTGTACAGGGAGATAGGAATGGATCAATTCGCATCCTTCTACATATAGACCACCAGTTGAACCAGCACCATTTGTTGAAAATGCTGTCTTTTTTCCACTGGATGGTTTTAGCACCTTTGTCAAAGATCAAGTAACATTAGGAGTGTGTGGGTTCATTTCTGGGTCTTCAATTCTATTCCATTGATCCACCTGTCTGGCGCTGTACCAATACTATGGAGTTTTTTTTTTTATCACTACTGCTCTGTAGTACAGCTTGAGGTCAGGATGCTGATTCTCCCAGAGTTCTTTTGTTGTTGAGAATAGCTTTTGATATCCTGGGTTTTTTGTTGTTCCAAATGAATTTGAGAATTACTCTTTCTAAGTCTATGAAGAATTGAGTTGGAATTTTGATGGGGATTGCATTGAATCTGTAGATTGCTTTTGGCAAGATGGCCATTTTTACTATATTAATCCTCCCAATCCATGAGCATGGGAGATCTTTCCACCTTCTGCAGTCTTCTTTGATTTCTTTCCTCAGAGACTTGAAGTTCTTGTCATACAGATCTTTCACTTGCTTGGTTAGAGTCACACCAAGATACTTTATATTGTTTGTGACTATTGTGAAGGGTGTCATTTCCCTAATTTCTTTCTCAGCCTGTTTATCCTTAGAGTATAGGAAGGCTACTGATTTGTTTGAGTTAATTTTATGTCTGGCCACTTTGCTGAAGTTGTTTATCAGCTGCAGCAGTTCTCTGGTGGAGGTTTTCGGGTCACTTAAGTATATGATCATATCATCTGCAAATAGTGATATTTTGATTTCTTCCTTTCCAATTTGTACCCCTTTGACCTCCTTTTGTTTTCTAATTGCTCTAGCTAGAACTTCAAGTA